>JARWLC010000017.1:16954406-17279406 GCA_033318265.1 Phyllotis vaccarum | reverse complement strand
AATAGTTTGTAACTCAGTGCTAACAAAACTAGTCTGGGCTGCACAAAGCCTTAAGATTAATCTCCACTGGTAAATAAACAAAATTAAAACAAATAACCCTCAAGGTCGGATTAAAAGCATTTGGTTTTACATTGTTCCCCCTGCCTTCTGCTCCGGGACCCGCTCAGAGGTTCAGGTTTAGAGGAACCTCTCACATCGTTTCTGTCCTTTTGACTGATTTAATCTTTTAATTTGCAGCCTGAGACTGATTATCCAGCTTTTTGTACAGCAACACATATTTTCCCCCCTGTTTAACACATCGCAGAGAACTGAGTGTCAAGTTTCCATCTCATATGCTCCACCATTCTGTGTTCTGGGGGATGCCGGCAAAACCAGTGTAATTTGAGACAAACACTAATCTTTCCAAGTTCCATAAAACAAATGCTTATAATTTATAGGGATTAAAAATGCAAATATTGAGAGGCCTTGGACTAGAACATGACTACCTTTTTAAAATTTCAAAGGCACGGCAACTGAACTGACTGAACCTCTCTCATAATTTTGCCTCACATTCTACATTGCGTGAGAATAAAGGAAGTGATTTCCCTCAGAAAGGAGATGGGAAAGAAAACACCATCACCCTGTCACATCATCTGTTGGGAAGCTGTACACAAGGTTCTCAGAGTCATGCCCTTTTTTTGTATGTTCGTTGAGTGTCACAGAGTGAGGCAACATTTAGGTGAGTATAAGCATTGCTCTGTCAGCTGTGAAGGTCTCCTCTGTTGGTGCCAACTATGTTTTCCCAAATGTCTTCAAAAATCTGTTTAAATAAAAATGTCAAATACTCATGATTTTTAAAGTTGTGGAGGGCATCTGAGGTGATTTCCATCCCAGAAACAATATCTTAAGAATCTACTCATCTCTCTCAATGCCTAATGCAGCATTTGATTCAATAATTATGTGTTCAACCTTAGAATAAATGAATGAACTGAGTCTCATGAATGTGCCAGGACAGGCATCTCATCTTATTCTTGAATATCTTTCTAGTCCTCTAGTTAATCTTCATCTATGACAGCTTACCTCCACGGGCTCAACCTCCAACCCTGCCTTGCCTCCAGTCTTACCCCTACTTCAGCCAAAGTTTGTCTACGTGTAGCTGTCACCCAGCCCTCCTCATCCCTACTGGCAGGAAGCATTCTCTTCTCTTTAGCTCTTGATAGTTCAATGAATGTTTTCTGACAGTTGCTGTGTCTTTCTTTAAGAGGTCTCCAGAACGGCCCTTCCAGAACCTTCTATTGTTGCTCGTAAGGGAGGCTTCACTAGAAACGAATGGGTTTCTGGATTGACTAATTTGTGATTTACCTCTGATTTTTATGAGTGATGTGGCCATCCGTGAGTCCATTGATCACAATGTAGAATCGCAGGTAAGATGGTCCACTAACATTCATCTGCTTCCTGGTAGTACTTTTGGGTGAATCAAACCCTCTAAGAATAACCAGTTTTTATACAATAAGGCTGGTAGGGGTTGGGGTAGTAGATCTGGAAGAAGTTATGTGGAGGGTTGTGGGGTGGACATGATCAAAATACATTATATGCATGCATAAAATTCTCAAAGAATTTCTAAAAACATTGCACAATAACACAAAGATGGTGTCATTATAAGACAGTTTCTAGCTAATTCATCTAGCTAGTGCCTTTCCTCTGCCAGGTTCCCTAGTTTTTCCTATCCTCCTCAAGCACAGGGTCCACTGTTAAATTTGCTGCTTGCCTCATTGTTGGCAAAGGAAAAGAACGTGCGTGCGCACTACAGAGCACAGCACGAGCCAGAGCCTTTCTCTACTTTATTCCTCCGGTAACTCCGAGGCGAGGCGCCTGTTTAGGTGGAGAAGTAAAAGGCAAAGAAACCAACAACAACTCTGGCACTTCAAGTCCTCGGCTCCTGTCCTCAATGTCAAAGCACCCACGTTCTTTCGACTGCATCCCGCTCCCTGATTTCTGTCCTTCCCACAAATGGCGTGCTCTGTTTCTACAACAGGAGTGTGAGATGGTGACATTTCCCCATGGAGCACGATGCCAGCCCCTATTAAACCTGCAGCAGCTCTGGGCGTGAGCACTTCACTCTTGTTCTGTTTCCACTCGGAATACGCATGTGACAGGTGTAGAGGAACCTAAATTCAAGATCCATGCCAAGCTGGAAGTGATCTGACACGATACACACCCTATGTCTGTTTAATAATTCATTCTCAATCTTCATATGGAATAAGCATCAGGGTTACAATTTTTCATCTCTCCTGGATCTTGTTATCACTCTTATTAAAATGGAGACATTTGCTCATCTGTCTTCCTGTATTTCTCTTATTCTCATTTTTTCTTCTTGATTCTCTTCCTTCAAGTTCTCCTAAGGCGATGAACAAGTATAAAGCACTCAAGAAAGTGCTTGACACAATGAAGCGCAAACATAGTGACTATGGTTATTCATTTAACAAACACCAAGTATTTCCTGTGTGCCAAGGGTTGTGACGGGGGCTGGGTATATGTTGGTAACTAAAAGGAAAGAGTGTGCGTGTGAATGTGTGTGTATGTGTGTGTGCATGTGTATGCATGTGCCTGTGCTTGTATGTGCATGTACGTGCATGTGTGTGTGTATGCATGAGTGTGTATGTGTGTGTGCATGTGTGCGTATGTGCATGTGTGTATGTGTGTATATATGTGCCTGTGTATGCATGTATGTGTGTGTACATGTGTGTATGTGTGTGTACATGTGCATGTGTGTGTGTATGCATGAGTGTGTATGTGTGTGTGCATGTGTGTATGTGCATGTGTGTATGTGTGTGTGTATATGCCTGTGTATGCATGTGTGTGTGCATATGTATACTTGTGCGAACTTGTGTGTGTACATGTGTATGTGCATGTATGTGTGTGTGTGCAAACCTCAGAGTGATCAGTTTCCGTGAGAAGTATTGTTAAAACCACATCCTGAATAACAAAGAATTAGACAATGAATAAGGTTTTGTTTTCATTTTGTTTTTTCTCGTGGTCTTGAGATTATAGCTGCCACTTCTTCAAGAACCTGACATGCAAATATGGGTTAAGTAACACACACATCAACGAACACACACATGACCAAATGCACACACAGTAGCTCCTCACTCAACTTTGTCTTTAATTACCACTAATGGGATGTGCTCAACCATTTTAAGTAAGAAGGCAGCTCTCGCATTGTAGAAATTGGAAGTGGTTAGAAATAATGTTTCATTTTTTTCCCTACCCCTAAGACATATGCCTAGTTCTTCTTTGCTTGTTGTGTCTGTCTCTAAATATGTCCAGCCACTACAATGTTATTCTGAATCTCAGCTCCTACAGTAGACAAAATAAGGCTCATGGACACATCAGTCTTAATTCCTGGAGCTTATGCATACTACACATGTGGGCAGTGGGACTTTACATTAAGGACGTGGGATTATACTGGTGGACCCCCAAAGAAGACAGAGAAAAATCTAAGACAGACAGAAGAGGATGATGCAGTGGATCCCAGGGCAGCCGGAGTGAGCATCAGTGAAGGAGAACCCTTCTGTTGCTTGGAGAATGTAGATAGCTGCTGATGCCCCCATTTCAGCCTGAGGAGTCTTACCCTATGCACTTCTATAGCTTTAAACCCTTAAATCATTGGACAATTTGCTACAGCAGCCACAGGTAACTAATACACCCTCCTCTTCCTCATACTTCTGGGACTGTTTTGTCTGGGACTGTTTTGCTCTCCCCCCTTTATGTTTTTGTGCACATTATTTATGTTTCTACAAAATGCATTCCACATGTGTTCTTGTAACATCTGAGCACATCACACTACTATCCCTACTTCATTCTTGTTTCCTTAAACATTGTTGCTTGGGGGTCAGAAGATGTGAGCCATTGTTTGGAGAAATAGATAATGATTTTCAAAAGCCTTTCTGGGTTTTTCAGATACTGATGGTGTGAGAATACTCATCTGTTACTTTTTAATATAGGAGATCTTCTGTTCAGTAAATGAAATGTTTATACTAGATGTTCCATGGATGCAGTAAGTTCAATATGCTGGTGGTGTAAAGAGAGACCTTGCTAGGAGAAGATATGGCCAACCAGCGACCCAGGAGACCCTTCTCTGCATCCCAACATCCTTCATGGCCTCATCTCCTCTTTTAAAAAAAAATGTGTATTTTTAATTGTGTGTGTGTGTGTGTGTGTCTGTCTGTCTGTCTGTCTGTCTGTCTGTCTGTCTGTCTGTGGGCACGTAAATCAAGTGCCCGGGGCTGAGAGAGACGTCAGATCCCTCTGGAGTTGAAGTTACAAGTGGCTTCGAGCTCCCCAATGTGGGTGCAGGAGACCAAAGTTGGGTCTTCTGCAAGAACATTACTAGCTCTTCACTGCTGATCCATTTCTCCAGATTCTTAACCATGCTGTCGTCATCTGTAACCCTCCTGTCAGAACAGGGTGACTGAGTGAATCCCCAGCAGAACATTCAGATGCTGTAACTTCTACATCTTTCTCTTGTTGAAAATTTGTATTTGTTAGCTTTCTAAGGAAGGAAGGGAGTGAGGGAGGGAGGGAGGGAGGGAGGGAGGGAGGGAGGGAGGGAGGGAGGGAGGGAGGGAGGGAGGGAAGGAAGGAAGGAAGGAAGGAAGGAAGGAAGGAAGGAAGGAAGGAAGGAAGGAAGGAAGGAAGGAAGGAAGGAAATACCTGACAGAATCAGCTTCAAAGATGGAAATGCCTGTTTGGGGTCTTGGCTGCAGTCTGTAGTTTCTTGGCCCTGTAACTTTGTACCTGTAGCTTCACAGTAAAGCTTGGTGGGTGCATATATGAGAAGGGGGTCCCATTTTTCATGATAGCCAGAAAGAAAGAGAGACCTAGAAAAACCAGGAATGGGCTGGGTCCCACAGTTTCCTTCATGGACACACCCCAAATCACCCAATGACTTCCCACTGAGCCCCAGCTCCTAAAGTTTCCATCAGCTCTGAAGAACATCATTCTGGGGGATCAAAATGGACTTCTGGGACATTCAAGATCCTTGTAATAATGAAAATATATTTCCTATTGACCCATTTCACATTCATAGTAACCAAATCTCAGAGTAACTATTGCATTTTAGAACTGCCTATGCATAAAGTATGTGTTTTCTCTGCACAAAAATATATATGTACACACAGAGAAACCATCTAGCAGAGTATACATGCAGAGGAATAATTTACTGCCACAAAATTTGCTTCATATTTACTCTTATGATGTTGAAGGCTATTGTTCATCTTAGGGAAACTGAGAGATTTGGGTGGAAAAGGCAAAGGAAGTGGCTGGAAGGGCCGTGGCTGAGGAAGGAGACAGAAAAGCACATACAGGAGAAAGAAATCAGGTTTGACCCAGATTCCCAGCTTCCCACTCTCTAGACATCAGAACTCAAGTCCAGTGCTGCGAGAGAGGAGCAGAGTCCAGAACTTCCAGAAGCCTGAAGTCCAAGGGTCCAAAGGCTTGACCCACACATTTTCCAGATGGTACCAGCAGGTCTTATTCAGCCCCGGGAGAGTTGCCTCTGGGTTCACATCTGCCCGTCTTTGTGCAGGGTATGCTCCCATCCTATACTGAGATGAAATTAATCTATTCTGCCACATGTTTCAGGAACACCGGACCTTGTTATCTGATAGCTGTGTGTTTCACACTAAAGGAGGAGGAACAATACCCACTTTTTTCACTACGAAAAGACAGCCTGTGTAAACAGAGAGTCCTCCATAGGGACAAATGGCAGTGGTGAGGTGACGGACTGTTCAGCACAAGTCAAATAGCTGCACAGACTTACCTCTAAGCCACTGTTAATCTGTCTAATGGCCTTTGAACTTTCTTATCTGTGTACTTCCCAGATCTTTGTGTAGCTGAAGTTTATTTGTAGATGATTTCCCATGCTTGGTAAGTAAGTGCTCAGCTACTGTCTCAGCTACATTCAAAAAGTAAACCTAAGAGTTTTGTGATATAAAGATATTTGGTTTTTTTTCTCTGTATCTCTGACATTGGCAGGTATTATTGCATTTTGATGCCTTAGCTTAGGTTTGGATCCAATGAGCTCTTGGGTTCTGGAATGATTGTGGGTCTTTACTGTGCATCCATGGGCCAGAGGGCCCCTTTCCCTCTATTGAAGGGAGTAGCATGAGGGTCCTGGTTCTGGAGAGGATCAAATCCCGGGAACTTGAAAAGGACAGAGATATCCCATGGCAAGACTCCACAGGACACTCAGCAGCAGAGAAGTGTGAGGTCAGTGCTGAAAGTGGCTTTCAAGGGTGTGAACCACATGGAGTTTCCTTCAGCTCCTCTCTAGAGGAAGTCACAGGAGGCAGGACCCACTGGGCTCCTGCACAAAACTCAGAGAGGGTACCAAAATGTCAGGCATCAAGAAAAAAATTATTTAGATGCAGTCGTTTTCAAATTACAACTAAAAAAATAATAATGAGTTAGATGCCACAATGTTAAAGAAAGACACAATTAGTATTCTGATTTTCCTTTTTCCCCCAGGCTGAGAGTCTGAGAGTGTGGGAGGAAGATTACAGAGTTGATAGCAGAGGTAGCCGGCAAGATGTTAAGATGTTAACATGATATGCAAATTCAGACAATCTTGTTGGGGAGATGGGCCAGGTTGGCACAGAAGGTCTAGAGAATCTGATGCTGATAGGTGAAGGTAGCTGGGCATGGAGGTTCATGCCTTTAATCCCAGCCCTAAAAATAGAGAGGCAAGGGTGTGGAAAGTTCCAGGGTAGTGAACCCCTCCCCCATCTCAGGAAAACTGAAAGCAAAATAAGAAAAAAAGAACTTATGTTCTTACCCTTTGAAAACTAACATTTTGATATCGTATTTCTCCCTCTCCTTCCCTCCTCCGTCTCCTCCATCCGCTCTTCTCTCTCTACTTGTATTTCTTCTCTGTCTGTGTCTCTCTGTCTCTGTCTCCCTCTCTCTCCCTCTGTTATTTTTAAAATACGATATCACACTATAGCCCAGGCTAGTCTAGAACTCACTGAGTGGCCCAGGCTGACTTCAAGCTTGTGACAGATCCTCCTGCCTCAGACTTGCTAACACTTGTATTTTGAGGCCATTATCTCTGTCATGACCACTGTTTTCCTTACTAGATTTGGATGGTGCTGTTTGATCTTGGTAGCTTCATAGGGTACGAGATGGGGAAGCTGGGGATTTATGGGCAGCAGCTGCTTGTCTAATAGTTCTCAGCCTGACTGTGTTTTAGTCCTGAGGTGGCCAGGCTACACACAGGCCAACTGATAGGATCTGGGTGTCCCTTACTGCAAAGCTCCTCCATGATTCTGATGCAGTTATCAGGAGCCACTGTTGTAAACTGAGGTCTGTGCCCAGCTCGCCATCGTGAAAGGCATACTCATTTCATGCTCAGTGATGGCTGAGATGATGGGTGACGAAGTCTAGAAGTGTTGACACAGTTGGCTAGATGTTTAGTATCAAAACAGTTCAAAAGCCCGTGCTCAGCATGGCAACACATCACCCTACTCTCGGGGCTCCCTCCCTTCCCCAATGCAGCTTTGGTCCCGATAGTGTGCCCTCCTCCAGACTCCATCCTTAGACATGGCTCTGCAGCCTCACCAGGCCTCATCTCCTGGCCACTGAGGGCTGACTCAGGCTTCTATCACAACAAAGCATTGTCTACATGGGAACAAGTACAGTCAAGCCTGGCCCATGCCTGGCTCTGCTGGTTATGTGTATGTAATCCCACGCCAGGGATGTTGAAGCAGTATAGTTGTAGTTAGGTACCAGCCTTGGGACAGTGAGACCTTGTGTCAAAAATACTGGAGGAGAAAAAACAGCAGACAAGACCCTCAACTGGGTGAAAAGTAGAATTGGGAAAGGATGGCGAGATCATGGAGGAAGGTCACAATGACAAGCAGTAGGCAGGATTTGCCATGTGATTCCTCAGGAAGGGGGAAGTTCTACTGAGTGAAAGGTGCATTGTAAAGAGAGGCTTTCTCTGGGGAAGGCCATCAGTACAGGCATAAGGTAGCAAAGGTGTCTGCCAAGGACCAGCTGTAACCCTGACAAAGAAACCAGGTCCAACAATGCTGTGGGTGAACAGAAGTGCAGAGCCCAGGCACTCAGGTATATAAAGGAGAAAGGACAAGCAGAACATGACAGTTGCCAGGCTTCTGAGTAGATGTCAGCGGGAACTGTCCATCAGGAGTCCTTTGGCAGCAACCAGCATGATGGGTCAGGAGAGCACTAAAGGAGGAGATAAGACAGATGTCCGGGTGGGAAGGGAGGCTGCCTTGTGAATATGTAGGAGACTCACCCCCAGTGGAAGCAAGGGGCACAAGCCTGTTCCTCAGGAGTGTGGTACTGTTTGCATTTTGCCATAGCAAGCATCCATCTGTGTTCCCATAGAACAGTTTCGGCTCTTGCGCCTCTCCCGCCTCCTCCTCTCTCTGCTCCCCATTAAATGCCAGTGGTACTTTCCAGCTATAGAGAGAACTGGAAAGGGCCACATTTTAGAGTCAAAATGCCCTGGATGTGCCTGTGGAACTTACAGCCCAAGTCCCAGGTCCTAGTGAGACACCCTGTCTCACAAAACAAAGAAGACAGCTCCTAAGAAACAACACCCAAGATTGACATTTGACCTTCACCTTCTCGTGAATATGCATGCACACCCACCCCAACATGAACACACACACACACACATTTATCATCGGACAAGATCATTTTGAATTTTGCATCTTGTCATCTTGCAGATAGCTTAACAGACAGCAACTTTGTTGCTTGTAAAACCACTCTTCCATCAATCCATGTACATGTACAAATGGGCACGTATAAGGTACACTATAATGAATTAGACTCTCAGATGGTAGTACTTTGCAAAAATGAGTATAACAATGAAGTATAAAGATGGTCCCTGCCTAAGGACAATGCAGCTGGCTGATCACTGCCCATACAGGCCAGCAGTAGTTGTTTAGAATAACCAGAGGTGAAACACCTGTCTAATTGCCTTCTGTTTTTTCAGGGTGTCCTTACTTGCTGGCCTTCTCCTAAACATTTGCCACCAGTGATCACCTTCCCTTGGGGACTGTCTTGCCTTGGGTCTTCAGATATTCTGCCATACAGTGGTCTCTCGGCAGTGTTCAACTCCACTTTTTCTGAATCAAATCCTGGGTGTCATTTCTTAGGAACTGTCTTTGTTTTGTAAGACAGGGTGTCTTCAGAAGGACACCCTAATAATGTGACTAGGCTGTCCAGGGACCTCCAGGGATCTACCTGTCTCTACCTTCCCAATGCTGGGTTTAGAAGCATGGCTACAAAGCACAGCTTTTCACATGGGTGTTGAAAAATCAAACTCAGGTCCCCATGCTTGTGGGCAGCAAGCACTTTATTAACTGAACCATTTCACCAGATCTTTAAATGGTGATTTTGAACAAGTAACCTCAGCTAACAAGCTACACCAGATTCTCAACAGTTCTGCTCCTTTACATGTGCCCCAGCTCTGCCTTGCATTGCTCTGTATTCAATGCATTTGTTCTTAGAGATTCTGGAAGCTGGTGATGGTTCATCTTTTAGAAGATGCTCTCTGGGAAGTGAACTCAAGAGCATGATTTGTATATGTGTTTTGTGTGTGTGTGTGTGTGTGTGTGTGTGTGTGTGTGTGTGTGTGTGTGTGTGTGTGCAGTCTCATATTTCTGCTGGGCATTAGTTTGGCATATGGTCTTTGGAATGATCAGAGAGGCTCATTCCCACTGAGTTCTGTTGGTTGTGGTGAATCAGATGAGATAAAATATGAATGTCTACTGAGATTTCTATCAAAAAATTTCCTCAACTGTTGGTTTTGGGGTCCTTTGGTAGGAGCTACAAGGCCCCCTCCACTATACAACAAACTATAGAACGAAATCTCTAAATATTAACCACTACCTTTAAAGGTTCTTAATTCATCTTTCTGAATCTGAACCATCAACAGGGGTCTTTTTTCTTTCTTTCTCATAATGTTCAAAATGATCTGGCCTTTTATGAATGCCTTGAGACTATCACACAAAGCTAACAGGGGAGGGAGCAGATGCCTCATTCAATTCCAAATAGAAGGAAATCTGTTGTCTCAAATAATCCCTAAATTCAGACACTTTCAGACAGCTATTACCAAGAGACCACATTCTAAGAGCAGATGTGTTATTAAGGCTGAGAAATGTTTTGAGGACTTCGTGATCTGACAAATGATTTCAATCTCTCCAACATTCCAACATTTCATCTTTTAATAAATTAGAGATTAAAATATCCATTCTGGGGAGACAAGTTGTGTTAGGTAGCTGTATACCAGCGTTGTCACTGACTCCTCATTTCCATGCACAACCCTCCCTCAGTGATGTGTGCAGGTCCCTGTTAGATACAAAGTCTGTTTGCTTGACTAAAGCAAATTGGGATATATTTTAACCTTTGTATTCAGTCCCACGGCTCCTTTGCACAGATATTATGCTGGTTACTGTTCGTTTGACATGAACCAGGTCACCTGGGAAGAGGGAACCTTAGTTGAAGAACTTGTCTGTGGGTATGTCTGTGGAGGACTTTCTTAATTACTGATTGGTGTGAGAGTTCACAGTCCACTGTGGGCAGTGCCAAGCCTGGGAAGGTAGTCCTGGGCTGTGTAAGAAAGCAAGCTGAGCATGCATGAAGAGCAAACAGCTTCCCTCAAAGGTCCCTTCCTTCGTTTCTATTTGAACTGCTTCCATGACATCCCTCAATGGTGGACTATAATGGGGATGTGCACGCCACATTCCTCCCAACCCCCCACTACCCCTCCAAGCTCTTTCTGTCAGTGTTTTATCACAGTGACGGAAGCCTAACTAGGACAGTAACAAAATGCAAAGACACCCAACTTTAACCCTGTGCAGTTGTATGTGCTCCTCTGTTCTGTACAAGTTAAGTCTACGTTTACATGTTTACAGTTCCAATCAGGTTTGCTGGAAAATTCTGCTGGAAGTTAGTGTTCCCCTTTCCTTGTTTGAGCATGGTAATCTGCCTATGGTGGCTACTAAGCCTCTTTAAGGCGCACAAAAGTTCTTACATTCCTGAATAATAGATTCTTCTGGGTTCCAAGTGATTGTTTTCTTCCAGTCTGCTAAGAACCACAGTGTGCCCTGCAGCGATCAAGCACGCACCCCTCAATACTTTCAAGTCACTTATTACCCAGGGGTTGTGCATTGATCTGAAGATATCTGTGTTACTTGGAGATTTCTGCATCATCCTATTATTGTCAAATTAAATAAAACTGAGCTCTAGATAAGCACCAATCATTGTGTATCTCACAAAGAACAAGAAAGGAACCTACCTGAGGTCTCTTCAACAGAATTCTCATCTATATTCCATGTCTCTCTAAACAAAGGAAATGATAAAATGTTTTAACCAGTTTTCCTTAATCATCTGGACTTGGTTCCCTGGCTCATTGAGATGCTTGTAAGATGGAACTTGGGGAACACAAAGAAAATATGTAGTAGCTTCCTATGACCGGAAAAAGGTTTAGCTTTGACCATGAGCATCAGAACTTGGCAGCTAGAATGTGAAAACAAATGATATTTACAATATAATCTAAAAAATATTGTAATTTGCCAAAATCCTAAACATGGAAATGAAGCATAACAAAGAGAATGTGGCAGGGGCCAAGACAGTGAAGAAGCTTTCCTTGAGATGTGACTACCAGAGATCACCACAGAATCCACACAAAAACCTTGGGCTGAGGAGGCAGAAATAAGATGTTCCTTGGGGCTTTCAGGCTGGCCAGCCTTGACTAACCTGTGAGTTTCTGACTTGTGAGAGACATCAGCTAAAAAAAAAAGAGGACACTAAAGGTTGACCTCTGGTCTGGTCTCCACACACATGTGCATGCATATACTCCCCTACATAACACAGAGAGAGAGAGAGAGAGAGAGAGAGAGAGAGAGAGAGAGAGAGAGAGAGAGACAGAGAGACAGAGAGACAGAGAGACAGAGAGACAGAGAGACAGAGAGACAGAAACAGAGACAACAGGGAGACAGGATTGTGGAGCCATATGGTTGGATGAGAAGTATCTGCTCTTCACAGATTTCTAGTCCCGAGGTCTTGAGTGGTGCTTGCTGGGCTGTAGGAGCTGAGATGTTGGTAAGAAGCTGACTTAAGTGGGCTGAGGCTTTATCTCAGTGAAAACACATCTACCTGGTATGAACGAAGTCTTGAGCTCCATCCCCAGAACTGAAAAACAAGTATGTTCCTTCAACCCCAAACACTTCACATTTTCCTCTTTCTCCTACCTTCACTCTGTGTGTGTATGTCTGTGTGTTTTGTGTGTATGTATGTGTGTGTGCATGTGTGTGTTTGTGTGTATGTATGTGTGTGTGTCTGTGTGTGTGTGTCTGTTTATCTGTGTGTGTCTATGTATGTGTGTATATGTGTGTGTGTTTGTGTATGTGTGTGCGTCTATATGTGTGTGTCTATATGTGTGTCTATGTATGTGTGTGTATTTGTATGTGTGTGTCTATATGTGTGTGTGTCTGTGTATGTGTGTATGTTTGCACATGTGTGTGTGAGTGTGTGTGTGAGTGTGTATGTGTGTGTGTCTGTGTGTGTCTGCATGTATGTGTGGTGTGTGTGTATGTCTGTGTGTCTATGTGTATGTATGCATATGTGTGTATCTGTGTGTGTGTCTGTGTGTGTGTGGGGGGGCAAAACAGGATTTGTTGTCGTTGTTCTATAGCCTAGGCTGGCCTGGAGTTTGCTAGAGTTGCCCAGGATGGATTAGAACTTGCATCCTGTCTATGTCATCCTCCTGAGGACTAGGTTTGTGACTGAGTGCCACTACACATAGCAAAAACTTCAGATTTTTTCCCCTAACAAAATCAAGCTTTCTGGATAACATCACCCAAAATGTATTCACTCATTCATTCAATGCTGATTTAGCCCCATACTGTGTACATCATGAAATGCCTGTGCTTAAAATGCCTTCCGAAATCTGGTACCCAAAGAAATTTATGACTGTACAAATAGTATCATTGTGACTGAATCAAAGAAGAAAAATTGAGAACAGAGGATTGTGTATAGGAGTTATAAGGACATTAAATTGAATGGCAAAGTTGACACTTAAGGCTTTGTCATTTCATGGAGTCTCTGTGGCCCAGTTTTGTCACCAATGCAAGATAGCTGTGCCCTCAGAAATACAGCTTACACAGTTGCATGCGCCTGACACCATTCCAATCTTCCTCAGTCTCCAGGAGCTATGGGACAAGCTGTACATGGGCTTCCGACACAATGAAGAAAGGTGAGGGAAGAAGTGAGGAAGGGCGGATGACCAGAGCTGAGACTACTTGTGTGTGGATTATCAGGAAAGGAAAGATGATACCTTCGACTTGGGTCTTAAAGGGAGGGCAGGATTTGGAGGTACAGAAACAGGCAGAATTATACCCCAGGTAGATGGAACAAGAGCAAAGACCCACAAAGGAGGGATGAAGCAGGTTTACTCGCCCCCCCCCCCCCCCCACGCTGCCTGCCTGACTACTCTCTTGCTGCTGCTGCATAGCTGATTTTTGTGGGATGTGCTCTTTGTTGCTGTGGTTTTGAGACAGGGTCTCATCTTGGGGAGTCTAGATTGGCCTCAAATTCTACACGTAACTGAGGCTGGTTTTGAACTCCTACTCCTCCTGCCTCTACCTTCCAACACTGGGATTATGGGTATGAACCACCAGCCCTGGCATCATTATACTCTTGATCTTATAATCTCTAAGAAAATTCATTCAAAGAAAGGTCGTGAAGGTGTGTTAGGAGAGGAGCAGGAAAATAATGACACGGGATCCTGTATTAGAAGAGAGACATGGACCCAAGAGGAGGTGGGGGATGCAAAGGAGGAGGTAAGATGTCCACCGATGCAGGCTGCTGTGGCTGCTAAAGGCATCTGAATTCTTTGTGACTGGCTGGAACCTGCTGAGTTAAGGAAGCTGGAGGGATGAGACTGGAAAAAAATAAAAAAAATAAAAAAAATTAAAAATCCAATAAACAAAAACAATGAAGATTCAGGAGTTGTGTGAGATGCTGAGGAAGAGTAGGAGGATGGGCAAGGCGATGGAGGCAGTTCACAGGGCAGCTTAAATCGGAATCATGAATGTATATTGGAGCCCAACAGGATGAGGACTTCCTCAGAGAATCCAACCAAGAAAAGACGTGGGATACAGGGACAGTAAGAGAGAAATCTTGATGATGCAGAGGAGACAGAGAGGCCAATGGTAAAATACATTGAGTGAGAGGCTGGGCCTCTTGGTGGCTTGAGGAAAGCTTTAGAGAATTACAGGGATATGATTTCCTCTAGGCTTATTGTACTGGGAATTTAATTATGTCTGGCCCAATTAAAAATGGAAACAAAGTATATTTTTACTGACTCCTTAAAGTGAATGTGTTAAGTATCCAAATAAATCTTTTTGTTCCCCTGTATAAATGTAAATGTCTCTTTAATGAAATCAGAACTTGGGGAAATCACCTAGCTCAGGAAGATGAACAGATTTAAATCGATATAAACCAACTCCCATTGCCCGATGGAGGTCGCCTAGAGTTCTGTGTGTTGAAAACTCTGGTGGTCACCATGAGACACTGCTGTGATGGATTTGGGTCCACAGGCAAGGTCACACAAGAAGCTAGGTCTACATGCCACATAGTCAACCAGAAGGTCTGTTATTTTCTCCGTCATACCTTCAAGGAAGTATGCGAGGTTGTGTAAATCAGTGCACGGTTAGATCAGTGCTAATCTGGAAATTCAGACTGCTCCAAATGTAAAAATTCACACAGGCATCTGTCATCACTCCTGATTCTACCAGAGTTCTTGCACCAAAGGGACTGCGAACTATGAGTGTGAACTAATGACAGATTTCATCCGATGAGCTCGTATCTTATATCCAAACTCAAGTACTAGAAGGAGAAATATCTGCTAAAGTGAACTATGTCCATGGAAACATGATCTGACACCTCCTGCTGCTCAGCGTAAAAAAACAACCAAATGAACAAACAAAAGCCACTTTTAACAGACTGAAAAAAAAAATGGACAAAGGACAAGGGGGAAAGCGTGATGGGAAAAGAAGAAGTCTGTTTACTACGGGCCTGCTTTAGGCCTCCTCTAACATCTTCTCTTATTCTCCAGGTAGCCCTCTAAAATGGGGAGCTCAGGCTGGTGAGATGGTTCAGCAGGTAGAGGCTTGCAGCAAAGCCCCGAGGAACCTGAGTTCAATCCCCACATGGTGGAGACAGACACATCAAACCTCTACCTTCTCATAATTATCATCATAATAAATTAAAACAAACAAATTAAAAAAGGATGGTGAACTCAGTGAAACTGGAGTATTGAGGGGACATAACTCCAGTGAGAGAGGAAAGAAAAAACCAGGGTCCTACAATTCACCTGGGGTCATGCCTTCACCTGACCTCAACATCCACCATCTACCAGAAGACCAAGCTGAGGACCAAGCCCCAGGACGGGGCCTTAGCAGAGGGCAGGGGCATTGAAGACTCAAGCTACATCAGTTATTTAATGCCAAGGTGTGCTCTAAAGGTCAAGAGCTTGGGGTTGTAGCTCAGTGGTGGAGAATGTACCTATTATGTGTCCATCTCCAGGACCACAAAGCCACAAGCTCACAAACTAATACCACTATGGAGGGCGAGGCTGACAGTGGATGCTATCTGCTAATGGTGAAAGGGGAGTGTGCATGTAAGAGGTGAGCAGTTCCTTGGCAACACTCAAGCACTTCCGTTCTGTTCCTTTTAGCCTGAGTTCATACTTTTGTCCCTTAACATCTTGATTAAATGAGACATCAGCCCAGGAAAGCTGAGACCACTGAACCAGATGGATGAAAGTAATAAGCAATGTTGATCCTCTGAACCCCAGGGGCACCACATGCTTGGAACCTGCAGAGGGTGTTTCCAGGGCCCACATCTAAATTGCTTCTCTAACTCAAATAAGAAATTTAACAAATTAAGTGCCTCATTGAAGGCCCCAATTACGTTTCGAATTTTTGCAAGGAGTTTATTTTCACACATATCCTGAAAAGCTGGTGGTTCAAATTTTCCCATGGATTTATACACAACGAGAATCTGTCTTTTTATATTTAGCTGCAGGCCACCTAACAAGTTCTTAGGCGAAACACATTATTTTGCTAGCAGCAGAAGAATAAATACTGTATTTGGAAAGTTCCACTGTTCTTCTTTAAAATATCGTCGTTTCCATAGCAATAACATAATGTACTAAAGAGTAGAATAGGGTTTCTTTAGAAACCACGTGTATGGATGCGTGTTCCCAGGAGGGGTTTTCAAGTGCTTCACCTGCTTGTGGTCCAAAAATGGAACAATGGTAATGAATGTTAGAGAAAGTAACATAGCAGTTATTTATCTGTCCACTTAAACAAGGCCAGCTTTCTGCCTTGGAGCACTGTATGATATCTTCTTATGATCTGCGATCTTACTGGGTGAATAATAAAGCTCTATTCACTCATTAAGTTGAAACTTATCTGAAACTTTTTATATGCAGAGCCCATTCAGGTGAAGAAGCTTCAGCGGCAGTATGGAGGCGACATTCTGACAGGAAAAATAAAAGTCTCTCTAAACAACAGGAACTGTCCCATCACTCAGTGCAAGGCCTTCTCAGTGAAGTTAATGCTGATTGAAATTTTCCTCAAGAATAGAACATGAAAAGTACCAGGGTGGGGATAAAAGAGCAGAGGTGTCGGGCGATGGACAGTGGAAAATGACAAAGCCCCAGGTTGCTCTGCCAGATATCATGATGGGAAGCCCAGGATGAGTCTCACTGTGAAAGTAGCAGAAGGAATCCTAAGGGTCTGGATAATTAAGAAATCGCATAAAAATATAAAGACTGGGGGATGGACAGCGTGTGAGTAAACGCTCTTCAGGAAAATGAGCCATCCCCTTGGGCTCTCACAATGATCTTTAAAAACTCCCACTAGACAGAAAGCCTCTTTGAATGCATGCCTCCTCCTCGTTCTGTCTCAGAGTTGGTGTTTCTGCCTTCCTGTGCTTCCCCAAACTTGTTCTGTGAGCTTATTGTGCCCTACCGAGCTGCACCTTGCTCTGAGACTCCAGCTCTGACGCCCAAAGCCTCCTCAGGGGGGGTGAACGGGTGGCCGAATGTCACTAGAAAGGTCGCTTCTCTGGTTAACTAATGGCCGTCTGGCATCTGGCAAGGGGGATGGAGGTCACAAATGTCTCCATGCTGGGCCCGTCACTATTCAGCCAAAGGACAGTGAAAAGGATCAGACTGTCCCTACCCCCTCCCAAGCCCACACATCTTTGTCTCTCACACAAGGCTCCACTTGTACTTTGGGAACAAAACCTTGAAACCTTTCAAGTCTTGAGAAACCCATGTCTATCTGCCCACCTCCAAAGTCTTTTGTGCAGCCTCACTGGTGCCCTAATCACAGGCCAGCAGCAACCTCCCAGACGTTGAAAGGCGGAGCTCTGAGGACTCTGACAAGATGGTGGTTGCAGACACTTCCCAAGCTGCCCAGCAATTAGAAAGTGCTTGGTTGAGGCAGATGTGGGTTCACAGGGTCAGAAAAGATCTCAGTGCAGCCGCCGTGTCCTCAGTGTCTAGCCACTGACTGATCACCACTGATGCCCTCATGGGCTCTGGTAATAACTCAATGAAGCAGTGGGACAGGGAAGAAGTTGCTGAAACACAAGTACTAATTTTTCAAGAGATGCATTTCAAAGTTTTACTTTCTCCCCTCTGGGGTCAAAGGTCTCAGAAGGGGCAAATGCTGATTCTAATATAGAGGTGAATTTGGGATTGCCACCCTCCCCCTGCCCTGTTTGGGGAAGAAAAAAAAAAAAAAAAAACCTGATTCCACCCAGATTTTTTTTTTTTTTTCTTTTTTTCCTTAAATGCAAAGGCATCATTTTCTTGCCAGAATTGGAATGATTGATCAGCCTCCTTTAAAACATTTTATCCTATGCTTTCCCATCTGAGGGAACAGAAAATCGCATTAATATTAATATTCTTGCTTTCTCCCCAGAGAGGGGAATGCTCTCTTAACTCTCCTCCCAATTACTGCCAACACCACCGGGATGTGAAGTCAGAGTAAGCTACTGAGGTAGGGGCTACAGTTGTTTATTAGCAACAGCTGGTGGCAGCCCTTCCCCCAACCCCTTCGCGGCTATGCTTGTCAGCCCCTGCTTCTTGAGACTGCATGGCAAAGGGTGAGACAGGAACAGGGCACACTTCAGCTTTTGCATGCAGAAAAGGAACTGGAGAAGGTGCAGGTAACCTTCAGGAGGGGGATGAAGACAATTTACAAAAGACCATGCTCTCTGTATCACTCAGGTAACATCTGAACAATTAGACATACATATTGAGTAAGTGGAGCCACCTGTAGGGTTGAAAAAAAGCTGAGTCTTTGCCTCTCATTTGCCCAAGATGCTTTAAGAGGAAGGGAAATGTGGGCTGCACATGTCTTGCATTTATCCTTACTGTGACTTTGAATGCATCCATGATCAAGGGCAGAGTTTGTGGACACCGGGTCTCTTTCTGTGTTGGCAACAGGTCTACCATCAAAAGGAATTCTGTGCCATTTGCCCAGCAGAGAAATAAATCTTCCTTTACTCACTTTCCCTTGACTCCTATCTAAGGAGCCCAAAAGGACACTGCTTCCTCTCATTTCAGGTTCGGAGTGCCAGGTAGCCTTTCCAGGTGTATTAAGTTCACATGTGGAATGTCTTGCTTAACAGAAGCTTCTGACCAATTAAACAAGTGCTATTTTGTTGGCATCTAGTTTTCCCTCTGATCAAAACAGGGTGAATCTCACAAAGGTATTAAATTATGGAGCACAGCCCACACTGTCAGAGTGCTGAAACCATCTCAATTCTACATAATTCCAGTTATAAATTATGAAAATATGAAAACAGGAATTTCAGGCCGGGGGTAGTGTTCAGTGGCTCAGTGGCTGCCTGGTGTGCACGATGTCCTCCCTCGGTTCAAGTCCTTGTACCTGCCAAACCAGGGGCAGAAGGAAGGAGGAGGGAGAAGAAAGAAGGATGGAAAAGAGAAAGGGAAGATTTGGATAAGATTTGGATTAGAAAGTTTAGAGGGTTTTTTTTCCCCCTCGTTTTTAGAGCATGATTTTAAATGCTCTGCTTGCTGAAATCTAAAACCAATGATCATTGTGGAGAAAATGGTTAACAAAATCCAAAATGTGGATCCATGAAGAGTCTGCCTCTTGGGAGAAGAGACTAGAAAAACGTCAAATGGAAAGAAGTCTTGGCTGCCCTTTGCTTCTTTTTAAGTGTAGCAAATTTAGGACATACATTTCTTCTCTAAGAACCAAATATTCTTAAAAATAAAGCTTTCCAAATTTAAGAGTAACTCTTGCAGGACTAATGCTAAATATCTCATGGAGCCTTAAAATAGGGTAGCAGGGACTCTGGCAAACACACAGTTCCTGCTAGACCGAGTTTGCTCACCGGCTGTGGATTCCCTGCCCTTTATATGGTCAGGTTGCCAGCAAGGTCATGGCCAGGGAAGTAGGTGCTTCTACTGTTGGTTACCATATCAGTCTACTCAATATTCTGGGTAAGATTTGGGGGAAATTCATTTGCTTCCCCTAAGTGACAAAACACCATTTTTCAAAAGGAAGAATTCACTATGCCTTGAAGAACATTGCTTTGGGACACTGGGGATACAACTGAGGACCCTGCATCTCCTGTCTAAGTTTGATACCATTCCAGGCACAGGAACATTACTTTTTTACACAGTCCCAAAGATATTTCCATGAACAGAACTAACGTCTGCATCCTAAACTCCTGTGGAGACATGAACTGATGCGGCAGAAGAGAATCTGCAGATGTGACCGTCTCGTGATGAACAAATGATCCTGAATATCAAGGTGACCTGATGGAATAATCATGGGAGTTCTTAGAGCTGAAGAGGAAGGACTGCCAAAGATCAAGATGGGAAGGGAGCGATAGCAGGCGTAACATGAGACAGTCCTGAGTTGAGTTCTTGGCTTTGAAAATGGAGGAAGGGGACCATAAGTAAGGGACCCCTAAAAACCACAAAAGGCACAGCAAAACGATTCTCAGACCCTAGGAAGAATGTCAGCCCTTTGGACATTAAAACATTAGCCCAGTAAGACACACCCCAGGCTCAAACCTTTCACAACAGTGAGATAATAAACATGCTCTATGTGGCTAAGTCTATTGTCATTACTTCCGGAAGCAGTAAGTGGTTTCCACTTGAAGTAGTACTGTTACTACTTCTGTCTGGGGATTCTGTTTGGAATCAGTGACATGAAGATAATAAGAAAACCCTCTGACATTCAAAGCAAGGTGGAGAAGAAAATGGCTGTGGAAGGTACAGGCTCAAACAGGCTGCTTAGCGCTTTAGTCTTGGTCCCCAAGAGTCCCTGGTTCTGCTGGGAAAGCTGAAGAGAGCACAGTGACTTCAAAGCCAGCCCAGGCTGCATAGCAAAACATTGTCGCAAAAAAAAAAAAAAAAAAAAAAAAAAAAAAAAAAAAAAAAGTTCTACCTTAGGTTTTTATTACAAACTTTTGATTTTCTTTTGAATTTAAAGAATATAATGATATTTTTTCAAATTTAGTAACTTAGCCAACAGTAATTTAAGAACCCAGGTTTTAGTACCTCTAGTTTTGATCAATGTACTGATCTCACAACAAATTAAATCGACAACAGCAAGAAGCAAAGAGTGGGGAAGACCCCCTAGATCATAAATTCATGGTCCTAAGTTAATGCCGACTGTTCCCTGCTGATTAATAAAAGGTAGGAAGCTGTAAAGCCAGACTAAATCTAAAAACTTTCCAGTTACATATAAAGATTAAAAAAATATTTACCTCACAACTAGAAAAAGTTTCTTATTTTACATTAAAAAATTGTATCTCTGAACCTGACCCTAAATCTTAATCTCCATCACTCTGGGCAGATTCTACCCCTGAGAGAGGGTCAGGCTGAATTAGGCAACCTCAAAGCTTACAGGAATTTCCCATGATGCTAAGTCATGAGACAAAGTCCTTAAATGTGGCTAGTGAATGTGTTTGTCTCTTGTTTTTCCACAGCACCTTGGCATGGTACTCTGGGAGCTGTTGACCTCAGAAATGCTATTCCTCTCCAACGGAAAAATGACTTTACAGAGTACAATTAAAATGGGAGCTAGTGGGATGAGAGTTGGCTCAGTCTTTAAAACACGGGGAGATGAGTTCAAATGCCAGCATCCACATAAAAAGCCAGGGGTGGTAGCAAACACTTGTAATCTAGTGTAGAGGAGGCTGAGATGGGTAGATCCCTGGAACTCACTGGATAGCTGACCTAGCCTATTTGGCAACTTCTAGGCCAGTGAGAGACCTTGTGTGGTGGTTTAAATAAGAGATGTCCTTAATAGGCTCATTTATTCAAACACTTGCTCCATTTGAGGGAGCTGTTTGGAGGGGATCATGGAACCTTTAGAAAGTAGGGCCCCATTGGAGGTGGCCTTTGATTTGTTCACTGCTGGGTCGCTCTCTCTGCAGCCTGTTTGTAATTGATGTGATCTCTCAACTTTATGCTGTGGCATCTGCTGCCATGCCTCTCTGCAGATTATGAACTTTCTCCAGAACTGGAAGCCCAAATATACTTTTCTTCCATAGGATGCTTTTGGTAGGAATGGGATGTTGCTGTGAAGAACCCAACCATGTGGCTTTTATGCTTTGGACTGTTTGTAGGAGGAAATGGCAGCTTTGGGAGCTCCGACTTGGAAAAGCTATTGTGTGCACTTTTAGTGGGTAATCTTGGTGGTCAATTTGATAAACCTGGGAAGGGAAATTATCAATTGAAGATTTGCCTTCACCAGATTGGCTTGTGGGTATGTCTGTGGGGCATTATCTTGATTAATGATTGATGTGGGAAGGCCAAGCCCACTATTGGCATTGCCACCCCTGAGCAGATGACCTTGGATTATATAATAAGACTTAGATTAGAGTGAGCAAAGGAAGTCTGTCAGTAAGCAACATTTCTCTGCAGTCTCTGCTCTGGTGTCTGACTCCAGGCAACCTCTGATGATGAGCTGTGTACTGCAAGCTGAAATAGGCCCTTTTCTCCCTAAGATGTGCTTGTCAATGTTGTATCACAAAGGCATAAAGTACATTCTAGACACTAGAATGCCCCGTCTCAAAAGATAAGGGCTGGGGCCAGTGAGCTTGCTTGGTAGGTAAGGGTGCTTGTCACCACACCAGATGATTCCATTCAACTCCTCGAACCCACATGATGTAAGAAGAGAACCATCTAGTCTGAACTCACACTCACACCGTGGCACATACACGCACATGCAAATGACATAAATAAGTGCAAAAAAGTTTTAAAGGGGAATCTTTCTAAGGAATGACACCCAAGGTTGATTTGTGCTCTTCACACACATTTCTTTGCACATGTATACACACCCACACATGCATGCATATACATGTGCACAAACAAATATGTGAACATGCCCACAAACAAAAATTTTAAACAAGAAAGTAATGGAAGCTAGTACAGATCAACATAAATAAATATGACTATATAGTGAATTAAATATCTATGAAATAAAAATATAGGGTTGTTGGGAGTTTGACTGTTACCAACTATGCAAGAGATTGTTTTTCTTCAAAGATTTAAATCAAGTTTAACACTTTTAACTTCAACCTACTAAGTAGGACATTTACTTAACCGACGCCCTCTTCTTTCAGGGTGACAATACCCAGGATAATAAGGATCAGAATTTGAATGGAAAAACTAACACCATCATAATAGAAAAAATATGTTTGCCCATGTTAAACATCTGATTGATTGACTCTGCTGTGGTTTGGGGGATGTCCATGGCCTTTGACATTTCCAGAAGGAATTTATGAAGCAGGAAATGTCTGATAGTGTCAGTGTCTGAACCTCTGAAACTGTGGATCAAAACCAACCTTTCTTCTTCTTAAGCTGAATATCTTAGGTATTTTATCATAGCAGGAAGCTGTGCTTAGCATAGTGGCATGTTCTGGGAAAAACCTTTTTTTTTTTTTCCCAGTGCCTTTTGTGGATGACAAAAAAGTATTTTCTTTTGTGAGTATGGGTGCATTGTGTTAGTGTACATGTTCATGAATGTAAGTGGTACACATGTATGTGCATGCTTGTGGAGGCCAAAGGACAACCTTGGGTATTGTTCCTTAGATATTGTCAATATTTTTCTGAGACAGGGTTTCTTAATGACCTACGCATCACTAAGTAGGCTAGACTGACTGGCCAGGGAGCCTCAGGGATCCATTGTCTCTACCTTCCCCATAATGGGATTACAAGCTAATGCCATTATGCCTAGCTTTTGATTTGGGTTCTGAGGATTGAATTCAGGTCTTCATGCATGCAAGCACTTTACCAACTGAGCCATCTCCCCATCCCCAAAGGCTTTCTGTCTGAAGTTCAAACTTTAAATTTACTATGTAGAAAGCCACTATACTTATGAGGATGAATAAAGAATGCCACACTCTCTTTTGTGCCTTTAATAAAAAGTCTCTTAGCTAGTTAATGGATAACTCAAAGCTCTGGTGCTGATGACCTTTACAGAGATATTAAGCGGCAATGGACATGATTTCAAAATTGTTGGTCAAATCTCAGAGTTGAGCATGAGCTGGTATTAAGAGTACTTGAACATGCTGGTATATTATGCCAATTTATTTACCAAGAAAATAAACCAGATATATCAAAGCTAAATGTAGCATGCACATTGTATATCAGTGAGTATTAAGGTTTTGTAACTATGTCAGATGTCTGATTAGTACAGTCTATGAGAGTTTTAGAGATGTGTAGTAGGAAGTTTCTGGCCCGGACTTTTGGGCCTAGCCTCAAGGTTTAGGCCTGCAGACCCACAGACCACAGAGACACACAGATGCTTACAATAGTTTTAGGCTGATCAGCCTAAGGCCCAGGCATATAACTTGCTAACTCTTTAGCCTTAATTTAACCCATGACTCTTATCCTGTTCAGCCGTGCGGCTCGGTACCTTTTCTCAGAGCAGCATAGTTGTCCTCTGGTTCTTCTGGCTTCTCTCTCTGGCATTCTATTCTGTTCTTCCTGTTCCCAGAGTTTTCTTAGTCTGGTAGCCCCGCCCACACTTCTTGTCTGCCTTTGGCCAATCAGCGCTTTTAATTAAACCAGTGGGTGGGACAATTATTTACAATGGAACAACATAATCCCACTACAGAGATGTCCATAACCTTTGATACTTCCAAAAGGAGTTTATGAAGTGGGATTTTTTTGATAGTACCAGTATGCATCTGATGGGTAAAGACAAAGCCTAGAAGTATTGGAAAGTGTCCATAACATGCGTGGACCAAAAGAGGATGTGTGATCTTAGAGTGCATGGCTATGGTTGATAGAGACGCTATTTTAATACTTCTCCAATCCAAGCTATAAATCTTTTGACTCTTTTCCAAGGCATGTGGTTTCAACATTGTGTGTGGATTTCTTTCCTGAGGAATATTATAAGCAGCTTTGAGAGATGTACAAAAACAAAGTTTGTGTGTGTATGCTGAAGCAAAGCTGTGTTTTGGTAATGTTCCAACCAAAAATGTCTACCTTGCCTGACATGCTGTGAGGATGGATGGTTCTGTCAGATTCCGGCTTCTACTGGGAGGGTCTGGACCACAAGAGAACACTGGGACTTTGTATGATGCTGCTCGTGAATTCAGAGACAAAGGCACAGACACCTTAGTTTTTCCATGACAATTTCCAATCTGAATATAGGCCTACAGAGGAAGTAGATGTCAAGCCCCACTTCCCTTCATCACTTCAGTCTGCATGGAATGAATCTTTCACCCACCTGTGATAATGATGACTGGGCTTGCCTCCCATGACCATGCAGAACTGCATTCCTTGCCACCTTCGCACTTGAAATAAAATGACACTATTTTTATTTTTTATCTTTGTGCATATGTGGTATATGTTTGTGCATGGTGTATGCATGTTCATGTGCTTGTGTGGTTGAGTGCACATGTTCCTTAATTGATCTCCACTTCATTTTTGAGACCTCTTGATGAACGTAGTTTAGAGATTGAACAGCTAGCCAATAAACCCTAGAGACCCTCTCATCTCTGTCCCCTCCTACCCTCAGTACATATGTGATGTAGGAATGTCTTTCTGTATGCTGTGAAATAAAGGAACTGTTTTGGCCTATGGCAAGTACCATAGAAGTAGGC
This sequence comes from Phyllotis vaccarum, assembly GCA_033318265.1. NCBI lineage: Eukaryota > Metazoa > Chordata > Mammalia > Rodentia > Cricetidae > Phyllotis > Phyllotis vaccarum. Next base: position 17,254,212 of record JARWLC010000017.1, on the reverse strand, counting down.
AGAGGAACCGAAGCATAGGTAGGAGAAGGGCAGGGTTAAGGGAGACACGATCCAGCTGCCCAAGATTCAACATGTGAGGAACACAGGTGAGCCATGGGCCACATGGCAAGACAGATTAATGAAAATGGGTTTAATTAAGATGAAAGAGCTAGCTAGAAATATGCCTGAGCCATAGGCCAAGCAGCATGGAATTAATACAAGCCTTTGTATGATTATTTGGTACTATGTAGCAGTTAGGCAGTGGGTAGGTCTAAACTGTGGGGCTAGTTGGGACCAGAAACCTCTAGAAGCCTTTGAGTCATTTGGGGGGGGGGCTAAGCAGTGGCGGGCAGCTAGGTCTGTGGTCTGGACCTCTGGGCAGGTGGGGCCAGAAACCTCTTGTTACACACAGGGGTTGCAGATGGGCACCTTCATGCCCAAATTTTATTTAGGGAGCTCAGAAACTCATGCTTACATGACAAGCACTTTGCCAATTGAGCCCTTGAGCAACATATTATCAAAGTTAACTGAAAGGTGATTTTTTTAAAAAATGTTATTTTTCTAATGCTCACTCATTGATTTCCATGCAGTCCTACTGTGCTCATTTGTTTTTTGTTCTTTCTCTGCTTGACAGAATTCCTGTGTCCCTACCAAAGTCAGTGGCTCCTCATAGTAACCATGTAAGGCTTGACCAAATTCCTGTGTCCCTACCAAAGTCAGTGGCTCCTCATAGTAACCATGTAAGGCTAGACTGAATTCCTGTGTCCCTACCAAAGTCAGTGGCTCCTCATAGTAACCATGTAAGGCTAGACCGAATTCCTGTGTCCCTACCAAAGTCAGTGGTTCCTCATAGTAATCATGTAAGGCTTGACCAAATTCCTGTGTCCCTACCAAAGTCAGTGGCTCCTCATAGTAACCATGTAAGGCTAGACCGAATTCCTGTGTCCCTACCAAAGTCAGTGGCTTCTCATAATAAGGCAGAAATTCCCCGGCCAGGACAGTAGTAGCACACACCTTTAATCCAAGCACTTTGGAGGCAGAGATAGGCAGATCTGTGAGTTCAAGGCTAGCTTGGTCTACAAAGTGAATTCCAGGATAGCCAAGAAACCCTATGTCAAACAAACAAACAAACAGAACAAAAAAAGGAATAAATTCCTCATTCTGTTTTGCATACCACCTACATAAAGCTCAGATTAATTAATAAGCAGTACCAGCTTCATGATATATGCTTATTAAAATTTGTTGACAAAATGAACGCTGTTCACTTATCTCTACCACCACAGGAAGGATCCTTGATAGAAACATTCCAGTTGACCTGCTGAGTAAGTCTTTCTCCTGTTCATAAAGCCTATAACATCAAAACTCCAGACTGGTGAATTTGGAACCACAGTGCCTGAGTTCAAATTCTATGTGATTTATTAATTTATACATTGATTCCGTAAGCTCTGGTAACTTGTATATTTATTCCCATCCATGGTGTCAGGGGATTATCAGCTACCCCCTCTGATCCTTGGTTAGTTCATCTGTAACATAAAAGCATTAACATGAATTTCACAAAACAACCACAAACATTAGAGGTTAGAAGCTATCTAGGCTCACTCTATCACATGGTTCTATCCACACAAGGTGTTAAATGCATATTCAAGACCATCCTACTCCCTTTCCTCTGACTATATTCATCCATCCACATCTTCATGCTAATTTAATCCTTCCAGAAAATTTTGATTAGAAATTTTTAAAAATGAGGGAATTGATCTACTGTACTCATTATCCTCAATACATGTCTCCAAATATCATATGTTTGGCCTGGAGAAGATGACTCAGTAGGCAGAAGACTCAATGTGTAAGCATTAGAGTATGAGCGTGGATCTCTAGAATCTTTGTAAAAAGCTGAGCACATAGAGAGACAGCTGAAATCCAAGCCCTCCTATGGGGAAGCGAGAGACGGGGAGAGGAGAGTCCCCAGAAGCTCTGGAGATAGATGAAGTGTCATATTCAGGAGAAAACAACAAAGATACCTCCCTCAAACAAGAGAGAAGGCAAGGACGGGTTCAAGGTTCTCTGACCTTCACAGCCATGCTGTGCCAGATGCCCAGTACGCACACATATACATTCATCACACATTCACAAAAATAAGACTAAAATCCTTAAAAGATTCACTTGTTCATTTGTTTAAACACAGAATGTCACTAGCCCGAGATAATCTGGAATTTGTTATATGAGACAAGCTGGCTTCCAGCTGACCAGTTCTACAAGCATTGGGATTGTAAGTATAAACACTGGCATAGCTGACCTTAAAATATCACTTTGGGAGATGGGGTGGCAAAGCCAGTGGCAACTTATTTTAGAAGAGACAATTAAATTGGATTTTGGTGAAAACATGAGCCAGAGGGGTATCACAGGCAGGACACTCCCGTGAAAGGTGGGCTGCAGTCTCAGGTGACCCCTTGTCTTCTGCTCTAACCCAAAGAGCTGTATCTCCAGAGGCTCCAGGGCTTGAGGGGAAAAATGTAGAAGGAAAAACAGGCCCGAAGGGATTGCTGTGAGCTTTCTCTTGGAAAAGTCGTCAAAGATTAGATGTCTGCTGTGACTCTCTCTCAATGGTCTTCATAACCATGGCCTTGATTTGACAGAGCTTCCAGCAACTGAACCAGAATAGAAAGGACTTACACCATCACCAGAGCCTGGTCTCCTGAGGCCCCTATAGATGGAGCGTGACACTCCTGAGTAACCTTCTGCATCCCAGACTCCCCCAAGTCTCCTAGCCTCCAGCAGCTTGCAGTAGGTGGTGATCTTGAGGTTTGTAACCAGCTTGAAGTTCACAAGTTTACAGTATTTATGCAGCTTCTGGGAAATGGTCTTGGTGTGTTGTTGGGTATAGCCTCTAGCTTGGTTAGACTGGACTTATCATTCTTAACGACCAGTTCCCCACACCCTGCTTAGCATCAGCACTGGAGCCCTTCAGACATGGTCTTGGAGGGCCTTGCTCTCTGCCTGCAAATGAGTAATAATTCATCTTGGAGAAGGTTTAAGTCACCTCTATATTTCCCAGCCAGTGTCTGTTGATCCTCATATTTGACCCAGTACACACCCTCAACCTCAACCTAGCTACTTACTGTTAGGATCTCCTCCCACTGGGCATGGACTTTGACCATGATGTCATCCATGTTCAGGTAGCATCTGTTGTCTGTGGACAAAACCATAGCCATTTCCAGGCTCTGGGACTGTAGCACATGGATCTCCCCTAAGTGAGTCTGCAAGCAGAAACACATTAGTGTTTTCAGGCCCAACTCCAGCTCTGTTTTTTTGTGTAGGTGTCATCCTCATCTTTCTTGAAGGAGACAAATTCATTCTCCATCTCTATCCAGTTGGTCTCATCTTTCTGCTAATTCTCTGAGTTTTCCAAGCCAGCATGTTACCAAGCTCCACCTCTGTCTTCAGCTTCTTCTGGCCCAAGGTGTATAGTTGTCACCTCAGGCTATTAATATAGCTTTAACATTTGTTATCCATATTGCTCCAAGCTTCTTCTTGCTGCTGCAAGGAGGTCCCACTTGCTTTCTAGTGTCTTGTTCTGCGGCTGGAAGAACAATACCTCAAGGGCAAAAGAGGTGAATTTCTTGTTAGGGTCTTGGTCTTTTCATTCTCCTGAGTATGCATGGCCTAGATATTGGACTCTACTTCTAGCTCCAAGGGATGCAGCAACTTCTGGTCCACTGTGACCACATCACACACTGGCTCTCATATAGCCACTGTCCAGATCCATGCTGGTGTTCAAGGTCCTCCGGAGCTCTTCCACAGCTAGAGGAGTTGATGAGTTCACCAGGCACACTCATGTAGAGGTTGGAGACCCTGGGGCCAAAGGTAGACACTGTGTAGGTCTTGAGTCACCCGGATGGTGGAGATTGGAGTGTCAGCGGCTGAAGATAGAGGTCTGAGAGCTGGATCACTATCTCCTTCTAAGCTGATGAAAATCACTTCTAAGTGTGTACATAGGAATGCCCTTGACTCTTAGGAGTCATTTCCCATAGACCATCATTCTTGTATGAACTAATATAACATAACCCATTCTCGTGACCTATAAACTTTCTGCCGCTATAACTACCCTAGATCATCAGCTTAAAGAAGGGAAGATTTGTATTATCTCAGTTTTAGGTGTCTCAGTCCGTGATCAGTTGGCTCATTACTACAGAGCCTCATGCCAAGAGTGATGAACCAAAACTACTTAGTTCAATATGGCTATTAAACAAACAAAAAGTCTGTGGCCCCATAATCCCCTTTAAGGGTGTGTCCCCAGTGGGCTAACCTCCTTCAATTAGGTCACATTTCTTAAAGGCCTACCACCTCCTAATAGTGTTTTACCTAGTGGCTGGACTTCTTAGCACACAGCCTTTGAGGGTGTTTAAGATCCAAGCTTCACCCATAGACATATATGCATGCACATATCATGCGACTTTTAAAAAGCACTGGACAAATTCATCACAGCATTAGGCTGACTTACCATATAATGTGGTTCCTGAGAGGTAAGCTCAGGATAGGACAAGATGGAAGCATCGCCCTGCTGTCTGATCTACACAACTGTGCTACTGAAGCCTTTGTTTGGAAAAATGTGCATATTTAACTCATCAATCCATTCACTTTCTTGACAACTGTTTATTGAGAGCCTGGTATGTGCCAAAAATTGTTCTAGGTTCTAGGAATGAGTGGGCACAACTGATTCACAGGGCTCCAATCAATCTCAACTAAGCTTCAACTTCACGTTGAAAAGCAGGCCATCCTCTGATATGGGGGTATCGCTGACCTCAGTTCTGCATTACCTATCAGTGTAATAAAAGTTATTTACATGTCACTTGCAAACAAGCTAAGTGTATAAAATCACGTGATTACAACTGAGTATTTTGTTGTAACCAATACCCAGATCAGTACGATAATGCTACCAGCACCTAGGAGGTCTCTCTTAGAACACTAGCTCTCACCTCCCAATAAGGGTCACTATTATCCTGCCTTTTGGCATCCAGCTTTAAGCATTTAACACTTACATAAATGGGATCACAATGCTCTTATCTTTAGGCATTTATAACATGCAGTCAGGGTGGTTGTGGTATATATATGTATATGTGTATATATGTAAGTATGTATGTTTTGTGTGTCTTCAGAGACCAAAACTAAATTCCCTAATGAAGTTCCTGGCAGAGAGGAGAAGTCTGGGACCAAACATATTAAACTTGAAGCTGGATCATGCAGTTGACAGGAGCCCAGGAGGATGTAGATTTAAGACTTTACCGTGAATTTGGCTGAAATGAGAATTCTATTTTCTACTCTAGTAAACATTCTAAAAGGTGTGTGTGAGAGAGAGAGCGTGTGTGTGAAATTTTTCTGTGTCAGCTTATCAATATCTAAATTAGGATTTCTGAAGCAGTGTGAGAATGAAAACATAAGCCCCATCTTAGTTATATAATGTAGCTTCTCTAGACTGGAATTTACATACTGTTGCCTTTAAGGTAGCTTAACATACAGCTTCTGGTAACATCACTGAGTGATAGAAGATCCCTTCAATGCGATCAAAGGGTGTTATCAGTGGCCATGTGGTGGGAAGGACCTTTCCTCCCTAGCCTAGAAAATTCTGAGCTACCATAACACTATTCAAAAATTCTTGTGCTCATGACCAACTGCATTTCTTTTTTTTTTTTTTTTTTTTCAACAGATGCCTACAACCAACTCTCTAAAAGCCAGGCAAGTGGCATGCCACTCTTCTGAGAATATTTTTCTATATTACTTACCTTCCCTTTCAGCCTTGTTAGAAGCTTTCTTCATCCCTGGCATTCTGGTTGGCATTGACCTTCATGGTGCACTCAGCTCCACAGCAAATGGGTTGTTCTGAGACACAGGAAAAGAAGGTTTTGAAAGGCAGCTTCCTAATAGAGCCATTCTGGGAAACATCAATGGACAAAATGGCTTTGGATATTCACTGTAGATTTCTACCTCCAAATAGCCACAAACAAACCCCATGAAATCACTACAGGGCTAGCTCCTTAAAGGACCTATAGGAATCAGGAAGGCAGTGAGTGCATAATCGTGACGTCACAGACACCAGCAGCCAAGAGGCTAGCAGCTTCTAGTTGTGGAGAACAAAGCTTAAGCTCTACTCAACTTTGGAGTCACATCCAAGATCCTCTGCTCACTGCTGCAATTGTTACTTTCAATGTTGCCTGCTCAGTGTTAGACCCTGAACATCCCACCATCTAGAACACTTATCTGTCTGCTGGTTCTCCCTTACTAACCCATTTAGGACTTTATGACCGGCAAGACATTGAGACTGTCGCTTCAAGATTCAGTGTTATTTCTGACTTTGCCTCTTGCTTTTGCTGGACACCAGGACCCCTTTGCATCATTCATATAAGACAGATGGTAAGGATGTCTTGATCAGGAACACTGGTGAACAGACTAGACCACCAAGATTGTCACTTCATTGTTTCTTGCTTCTCCTGGTTCAAGTTACACTATTTTACCTACTAGATAGAATGGAGCTATGTGGCAAGACATGGGACAGATTAAGAAGCATGTAGGCTTCTCAGTTGTTTTAGTTGAGAAAGTTATCATAAGGGGATTTGAGAACAGAGCCAAAGGGTGGTCTTCCCATCTTCCATTGTTGCCATGGCAGCAACTAACAGCTTCTCCAACTAGAGACAAGGACTTTCTACAGTTTAAACAAAGACAATTGGAAAAGTATGTTTTCTTGACCCTCTGCAGGAAATCCTGCCCAACACAGACAAGAATGCAGCATTTCCTGGACTTTCAGTAGCTCTGTTTTTGCAAGAGTGGGATTGAGTCAACCCCGAAAAGATACCCACATTCTCTGAATGAGAAAGCTAGAGAGCTGGAGAGATGGCTCAGTTAAGAAAGTATTTGCTGCCCAAACACAGGACCTGAGTTTGGGTTCCAGCCCCCAGCACCTACTTAAAGCTGGGCACAGTGTTCAGGGTCTATAACCTCAGAGATGGTAAGCTTGGAGACAAGCAGATATCCAGAGATCATTGGCCAAGCTGCCTAAATTAATGAGTTCTAGGTTCAATGAGAAAGCCTGCCTAAAAAAGTAAGGTTAAAAGTGACGGAAGGAATCCACACGTATACATACACACATGCACACATCAACACAAACATGTAGACACACGAGTGTCACACAGTACAATGCCCACAACAGAGGGGGAGGCACAAGAACAAGCTAAAAGTCATTGTCAGGGCCAAAGGTGCTTGTATGAAGTAAAAACCCAACATAAATTTGTTGTGTGTATATCAAGGTAAACTAGAAGACAGAAAAGCAGACTTGAAATTTTTCACCCACTTTCTTTGCCTGATTTTCAGTCTCTGCTTGAATGTCCACTCACCAAGAGCCCCTTAGTAAGACGCTACAGCACAGAGACAAGAGATAGTTGAGTGCTGTCTCATGAGATTAGAAACCAATGATTGCTCAATGTATGCACACTAAAAACCATGACTCTAAGGCAAACACAATTCAAGCTATGTCTCCTGACCCCGGGCTTTAGTGAAAGCCACAAGGAACAGGCACACACAGCTGCCCTGCTCTGTGCCCCTTAGATAGTGACACGTGTCACAGCAGAGGTGACTGTGAACAAAAATAACGAGAGAAATGTCTGTCTCCCCTCTACTCTGTTTCCCTGCTCAATGACACAGTTTCTATTTTATGCAAGTGAGCTCTACCCCACCCCACACTGCCCCCCCAAGCAATTTTGATCCTGCTTTTCCTGAGTCTATTGATCATCTTTCCTTTACTCATAATTTATGATGGTTTAAAATCAAAGAAGACAACTGTGACAAAGTGCACACTCTCTCTGAGAAAGGAGGAAGAGGAGGGAGAGGAGGAGAAAGAGAAGAAAAGTAGTAGGTGTCACATGGATGTGGGAGGAACCCAGGGCCCCGTGAAGGTTTAGCATGTTGTACTGGCTAGATTTTTTTTTTTTATCAACTTGACAGCATGTACAGTCATCTAAGAGGAGGGAACCTCCATTGGCAAGCTTGTGGAGACATTTTCCTGATTAGTGATGGACACAGGAGGGCCCAGACCCTTGTAAGTGGTGCTATACTCAAGCACGAGGTCCTGGATGCTATGAGAAACCAAACTGAACAAATCACAAGGAGCAAGCCAGCAAGCAGTGTTCATCCATGACCCCAGCATCGGTTTCTGTCTCCAGGTTCCTACCTTGAGTTCTTGCCTTGACTTTCTTCAGTGATGAACTGTGATGTGGAAGTGTAAGATGTAGTAAACCCTTCCCTCCCCAAGTTATCTCTGGACATGGTGTTTTATCACAACAAGTATTAGGAGAGTTAACACACACACACAACGAATATTTCTCATGCAAAGAAGAATGTACCATTTACACACTGAATTACACTGTAATCTATAGCATTTTTAAAAATTATGAACAGTCGCCCCATGTCTAATACAAAAAAAAATGCTACAAAGGGTTATTGTTAGTGCAAAATGGAGTAGAATATGATCCTAGGGTCAGAGTGCTCAGTCAGTTATAACCCATATAATAACCATCGAGGAGCCCTAAAGTTTAAATGGCTGTGATTCCAGCAAATGTAAATGGCACGGGAATTAGCACTGCCTAGAATAGGGCTGGGAAAACAGGAGGAAATAGAGATGTTTCATTTTACAAACGATCACAGGAAACAGTTGCTGATTAAGAAAGGCAAATGGAATGCATTGTTTCAGCAAAGGGCCAAACAACACTTGAGTTCTTTTGGCACTCCATAGAGTGGCTTGGGTGAGCTTGTTCCTAGCGCCCACTCTTGATACACTCCTGCAGCTTTTTTATGGGGGCGGGTGCCTAGCTGATGTTTGCATGGTCCTTCCTAGAGACAAGAGGGCTGAGTATCTAGGAGGTCCTTCCTTGACTTTCTGTGGGGATCTCACACTTGGTGTGACTCCTTCTGTGGCTGTTTAATTTCAACCCAGTGCAAAGCATGACCACCACAATGACTTGAAAAATCCCTGCTACTTCCTCTTGCCTCTTGCATGGTCTTGTAATAGGTGGGCGCCCCTAGGGCACCCCAAGACACCCCAAGACCACAGCTAATGACCACTGTTAACATTAAAGAAAAAGAGAGTTTAATGAATATGAATATGTGGAACCCTGAATATTTTCGGGGCAGAATGGGCGGGTGTGGCACGATAACAGGGCGGGGCCAAAGGTTAGTTTAGGACAGAGTTTAGGAATGCAGGCAGGAGGACCACCTGAAGACATTCATTTCCTGGAGCAGAGCAATTGAGCAAACTTCGGAAAGTTCCTGCCTCGGCAAACAATTAACAGTTCTCAGGTAGGGCTTTCCTGGGTGACCCCACCCAGGTTGCTACATCAGGAATGAGGAATGTGGTCTCACCAGTTTGCTAGGAATGCAGTCCCAGCCAGGCAATGGGGGAAACAAGGCTTTTCCGAGAAACAGCCATCTCAACCTTGGCTAGTTTCAGGGACCTCAGGAAGGGGTCGAGGGGGAGAGAGTTACAGGATTTTTCTATTTTCACAGTCTCTGTGCATGGGGCCCATCTATAAAAGAGAGAGAGCTGGGGGATCTTTCCTCACACGCTCTTCCTTCAAGGGTATTTCCTGTTCTCCCTGCTTCTGTTGGTTTTATCATTCATCTTGCCATTTTTATGCCTAATAGTCCTCCTTCATCCCAAGACCAAACTCTCATTTAATCTTAGTTATTTTTTATGAGCTAGTTCTATCCCAAATCGCCAAGATTGTTCTTTCCTGATGCTGAGGCTAACCCATTCAAGATGTCTCTGTTATATTGACATGTAGAAAGCTCAGCTCACTGTTCATGTTTGCCAGTGAAACCAAATCAATCCCTCTCCCTCCTTCCTCTCCATCCTTTGCTCCCTTCCTTCTTCCCTCATTATTCGTCCTGTTTAAAAATAACTGTCAAGAATTTTGAACTAATTACTGTACATCAGAGATTGAATGTCCCATCTACCATTTGCTTCATTTTTTCTTCTTTTTTAAATTAATGAAAATTAAAGTAACATTTAGATCAGAAAAATATAAATTCTTGCCATTTAAGTAATACCACAGCTAAAATCCCAGCAACAACATTCTACATTCACACAGCCCAATTTTTACATTTTAATTAATTGGTTTTTGAATATCTATTTTTATTTTTAACTTTGGGCCACAATTCAGTTCTCTGAGTGTATATTATTCCTCAAATTTGTGTTAAGAAAATGATTTGACAGGAAGACAAACTTAAGTTTTAATTTTGAACCTTAAAATATTTTGAACAATTTAACCCAGAAATTTGAGGTGTTAAGGATTACTATGCAGGAGCCATAAAATATTGAAACAAATATAATTTTTGAATATGCAGATTGCCATCATGATGTAGCGAAAGGGAAGTGGCAAAAAATAGCTGTGAAAAATGGAATACTGTGGAAACTTCTGAACTGAGCCGGACTAGTCGTAAAGAAATTTGTTGGAGACCCACAAGAGCAGATCATGGCTGCAGATCCCTTGTCACTTTCCCATTGAGATGTAGTCTAGTAGCCTTCCCTCCAAATGTGGGTTTGCCTCACTGACTAAATGTCTATCAATGAGAAAAAGACAAAAGCTGTGTGTAGTGCCTCTCAGCACTCAGGAAGCTAAGGCATAAGGATCACAGATTTAGGATCAGCCTGGACCTCACAGTGAGTCAGGCTGTGTAACTTCAGAAGAGCAGTGACAGGGTGATACACCTTCTAACTGGCTCTCTCATCTTGGATACATATCTGGGATCCTAGCAGCCATGATGTGAGGAAGCCCAGCTTACACAGAGATGCTATATGTGGGTGATACTTGAGGTCCAACCTTTAAAATTCATATTGGGTTTACTTGAATAAAAAGTGATGCTCATATACCCAAACACAAAAGGACTCTGAGAAAGAAGGATCTTTTTCTGCTTGCAGATCTCAAAAGACATGCCACAATCAATAAGCCAAACTTAAGACCCTTAGTCCAAGCCTCCAATGACGCTTCTGGACAAAAAAAAAAAAAAACCACATTAAAGATCTTTTCTCCATTCCTGTTTTCTTGCTTCCTAACCTACACTGATGGTCTTAAGTTTGGCTTATTTGTGTAATTTAAGTGGCTTTTAAAAATAAAGACTATTTTAGCTATCTGGTACCTGCCTGCTTCTATGACGATTCTGGCAGGTGGACAGTAGCCCAGTCTGAGGAAGCCATTATAAAGGGGTTGGCTTGTATCTCGAATCTACCAGCCCTAGGAGGAGTGTTCCTTCAGACTCAGTGAAACTCCAAGTATCACAGCTTCAGAATAAAGGATGCTGATAGTCAAGGCCAACTACCAGGTGTGTTACTGAAGAAGCCTTCTAGAAGACCAAAGCCTCTCTAACTGAATACTTGAGATGTGCCTATCTCCCAAGCCCAGGGCAGACCGTGATAAAAGGTGAATGATTATGGACAGTGTCTTGGGCTGGTGTGTGAAACAGCAGTAGATAACTAGAGAGCATTCTCTGTGTGATAGACAGATTTCTGTCATTATTTTTTTTTTTAAAAAAAAAAAAAAAATCCTCAAGATAACCAATTTATACAGAAGAAAGGTATAATTTAGCTCAAGCCTTCAGAGGTTTCATCCCATGATTGATTGATACTTTAGGTCTGTAAGGCATCATGGTGGGAGAGAAATGGGATGGGGGGAGAAAGGACGGTTCTATACTTTTTGAGGCCATATCTCCATGATTTAAAGCAGATTCATGCCCACCCCAGGCCCCAACCCTTAAACATTCCATCACCTTATCCCCTTCCAATGACACCAGGTTGAGGACTAAGCCTTTATATAGCACATGGGTCCTTGGGGAACATTCAAGCCAAATGTTATATTCAAGGGACTAACATTATTACAGAAATCACGCTCGTGTACTGATACTTAAAACATCTTAAAAGTTGAATATACATGACTAATACTGTGCATATAAGACAGTCTCCCAGCTGACATCCTGTAACAGCTTAATTATGACATTTCTAGAATGCTTTAAGCACATCGAGGGTCCTGCAAGTCATAGCTTCTATTTGAAGCAAATTGCCTTCATCAGTTGCTATGTAAATAAAGATGTGCATCTTAGCTAAGAGCCATTAAATTTGAGAACACACAGACTGACGACACTACAATTATGAAGCAGCACCTGATGGGACTCCTTCCTAAAGGGCATGTGGCCCTCTGTTTGTAGGTGCCTAGAGGATACTGACGTGTCCTTGAAAGAATTTTAGTCTTCACGTTTTATGCCTTGGTTTGCAGAGAGATTGGTGAGGCTAACTTTACCAGATTAAACATGGTGTGTGTGTGTGTGTGTGTGTGTGTGTGTGTGTGTGTGTGTGTGTGTGTGTGCTCCCTATCCTAAAGAGTGGCCATAGCCCCGTATCAGTTACTTTTCAGTTGCTGAGTTAAAATACCTTGACTAAAGCAACCTATGAAATCAAGATTTACTTTAGTCTACAGTTCCAGAGGGACAGAGTCCATAATGATGGGGACATATGGAAGCAGGTGACCAGAGCAGGAAGCAAAGAGATCACAATGCCAGGAGAATGCAGAAAGCAGAGAGACTGGACTAGAAAGTAGGCCAGAGCTGTCCATTCTCAAAGCCCACCCCCGTGATGCTCTCCCTCCATCAAGGCTCCACCTTCTAAAGTTTCCATAACCTCTCCAAACAGCATCGTCAGCCTGGGACCAACTGTTTAAATGCGTGAGCATAAGCTACAGTCCCACTGGATAGACAGTTAGTTTCTTTGAAAGCTAATGTTGCTGGCATTTTAGGGGAGTAGCTTCAGAGATAAACTCCCTCAGTTTCCCACCTAAGAAGAAGGCTCATCTAGGAAGCTTGTGATTATGGGGTGATGGTTATGAAGTAAATAGCAAGCCTTCAGAGGATATCCTAGTTTGCTTTCTGTTTCTGTGATAAACACCACAATCAAAAGCAGCCTGGAGAGGAAAGACTTTATTTCATCTTCCAGTCTCTTGCTGAGAGAAGTTAGGGTGTGAAACTCCAGCAGGGCAGGAATTTGAAACAGAAACCGTGGAGGCATACTACTTACTGGCTTACTCTCTGGCTCATGTTCAGCTATGTTTCTTATACCGGCCTGTCCCACCAGTGATGTCACCATCTATAGAGGACCAGGCCCTCCTACATCAATCAACATCGAGAAAATGTTCAGGAGCTGAACCCCCAACTAATGAAGAAATTGACCAATTACAGGTAGAAAGTGAACCTTGTCAAAGAGCCTGCAGTAATTTTTTGGAGATATTAACAACAAATATCCTCAAAGCAAAAGAACTGAATTTCTAAAGAAAACTAACTGGATTCTTCCTCCTATTGTACAAGATAAACCAATTTCTGGAGCCCCTGCATTATATACCGGTGCAAACAAATCAGGAATGGCAGGAGAAGCCATGGCTCACACTGTTAGTCCCAGCACTTGGGAAGCAGAGGCAAGAGAATCTCTGTGAGTTCAAAGCCGGCCTGGTCTTCAAAGCAAGTTCCAGGACAGCCAGGACTGTTACACAGGAGGAGGTGGATCTGTCCTCTGATATCTCAGACTGTTTTTATTACATTTGAAAATATCCCCACAGAGACCCTCTCAGGTAACTGAGTTGTGTCACTGTTGACAGCTGTAGCTAACTAGGAAAGAGGCCGGGGGGGGGGGGGGGGGGGTATGACCCTCACTGCCTTATCAGTGTGGGAAAGAAGGTTCCCATCTTTCACAAGAGGGAGGAGGTATCTGAAAGCCTTGCCTCTGCCCTCTCTATCTTTGAGTAGGAGCCCTCCATGCAGGCCAAGCAGTGATGGTGCATGTGTCTCAGATGCCTCTACAGATTCCTTTGGTTTCTCCCTCTCCAGGTTCCCTATTCCACACCTGTGTCCCATCCTAGCCTTTCTGTGATATATAATATTACATATGTATATTATACATATGTATGTTTCTATTTATCATGAAGAGAAGGTAACACACAACCTTGTACATTCTATACAGAGTTTTATATATATAACTTTTATATATATTTTATTTTATATTTTTATATAAAAGTTATACATATATATGTATATATATATAAAACTCTACCCTGAGCTATATACCTCAAGCCTTTGCCTGTAGATCCCATATTTAAGAAGGGATTCCTGACGTCACCTCAAGAATTAATTATAAATAAATAAACTATTAATTACTATTAATTAATTACGATGCTACAGTGGAGAAAAGTCCAGTGAGAGAAAGAGAATTGGGAGAACTGGATTGCTGAGTCCAGAATCTCTTGGGAATTAAGCCAGCCTGACTCAGAATCTCAAGAGGCCAGCCTCTTCTGTGGGCTATAGATGGCTAACAGAAATATAAACTCAAAGTCCTCTTGTCTCATAATGTCCTGTCAGGGCATTTATTTGTTTGTTTGTTTGTTTGTTTGTTTGTTTATCTATTTATCTATCTTAGCTTTTAACTTTTATTTTATTTCACATATATTATTTATTTATCCCCCTCTTTCTTTCTCTCTCTCTCTCTCTACCTTACAGGTTCTCTGCATATATATCATGGCTCCCAGTTTAGTATTTTTACGGGATTCCTGAGTGTACGAACAAGTGGGTCTCTGTGTCTATAACTGTTCCCCAAGTGACACTTCCAGGTTTGTTATCTATTGAATTAAAAAATCAACCAGACCAAAGGGGTCCCATGAGAATCTCCAAACAACCCAGGCTGTTGCCAAGGCATAGGCTCCTCTCTACGAACTGACAGCAAGGTCCATCGATGAAGACAGCACCTGCCCAACTCATTGAACAACGAGAAGGTAAGCTGATGGCTATATAGGGCCTTTGGCCATATTGACTAGCATCTTTGGTACAGGAAGGTGCTCCACATGCTACCAAAGGAGTAATGTAAACACTAACCTAGCTATGAGCCCTGAGAGCTGCAATGGTGTCCTGCCTGCAAGATAGGCTAGTGTAACAGTATCGCGAAGGTTGTGGGAGTAACCAATCAATGCCTGATTTATTGAAGACCCACTTCAAGAGATAGAACCCATACCTGACATGGCTTTGGTGACCAAGAATCTGAGACTAGATAGCCTGGAGACCTAAAGAATATAGCAGTGAAATGACTCTTAATGACATTCTGCTATAGTCATAGTGCCTTATCTGACCATCATCAGAAAAAGTTCCTTCTGCAGTAGATGGGAATAAATACCGAGACCCACAGCCAGACGTTATGCAGAGAGCGAGAGACCTTGAAACACTTAGCCCTAAATGAAATGTCTCCATCAAATCCCCCCTCAGGGAACCCCTCAGAAGAGGAGGCAGAAAGAGTGTAAGAGCCAGAAGTGATGGAAGATATCAAGAAATGGGACCCTCTAAATCAAGGCTCGTATGACCTCACAGAGACTCAGGCAGCGTGCACAGGGCTGACACAGGTCCACACCCAGCTGTCCTAGAGCCTAAAGAAGTGGACACATGGCCCATCCATAACCCAGAAGCAACTTCCAACTGATAAATGATTGCAAATGAAAATTTAGTTTTCTCCAAGGATTTCACTGGGAAAAACAAACTACTCTTAAGAGTTGGCTGCATGCCCAGCAGTAGATGACCAACAGAAAAATATAAACTCAATGGCCTCTATAGAAGTTTCTTGTCTCATAATGTCAGGGAATTTGTTTGTTCATTCATTCATTCATTTATGTATTTATTTATTTATTTATCCATCCATCCATCTATCTATGTAACTATTTACACTTTTTTTTCTTTTTGCCCCACAGGATACCTGCGTGTGTATCATGGCTCCCAGTTTAGTATTTTTGAGGGATTCCCGAGTGTATGAACAAGTGGGTCTCTGTGTCTATATCTGTTTCTTGAGCTTTTCCCCCTTCTGTTTGTGTGTTTTGTCTTATTCTAGGGTGTTAGTTTTTGTTTTATCTTATTACATTTTATTATTATCATCCCTTAGAAGGGATATTGTTTTCTAGTGAGACAATTAGTGAGTCCAGATGGAGGGGAGCTGGGGAGTAGCAGAATGGATACCTTAATCAGGATGTACTATATGGAAAATTTATTTTCAATAAAAGGAAAAAAAAAAAGTAAAGCAATCAGAAAACAAAACAACAAACCCTCACAACCCTTAACATTTTAGGAAATGTAACTTTAAACGCCACAAATCAGAGGTTGAAGCTATTGTTCAAATCGTAAGATTCTACCACTAACCTATTAGGAGGTAATTACTTGTGTGTTTTCAAAAGAAAACCATAAATTGCCCCAAAGAAAAAGCTGTTTGGAGGTATAGAATGGAAGCCCCCTTCAGAAGAGGTCTCCTCTCCCTTTTGAGGTTTACACCGTCCTGTATTCTGTTTACACACTACCAGGTATTCACTGTGGAGAGAAGAAATGAACAGACAGGAAAGAGGAAGGACTTTGAAAGGCAGAGGAGTTACTTACACATTCAACCAGAGACTTATGATGATTGATGCTTGTTTTAACACCAAATGCCGGGATGATCTACACAACCAATTACATTGACAGCAGTGGCCAATTGAGCCTGAGTCAGTTTGCTTTGCAACCGACCCCTACCACATCCCACTACACACACAACATCCAGCCAGGAGAATAATCTTCCCGTTAATTCAGTTAATCTGTTCAGAAATTGGTGTCTTGTTGAATGGGACAGGTTTCTTCCCTGGAAAGCTTGTCAACCAGGATTCAAGACACTATTATGCTATAGGTGGGGGTTTCAGTCAGAGGCACAGAAAGCATTCCCATTCCTGCTTCCTGTCCCTTAAGGTATGATTGTAGCATTTGCTACCCGTATAGGTATTTGGAAAACGTTCTTTCATGCTATTATGGCTGTTTATTATGAGTGCACAGAGGCCAAAATGCACTTCCAAACACTAATGTCTGTCTATATTAAATTCAAATGTGAGTATATCTAAAAGAACTCATTTAAATGCTCAATAGCACTAAAAAAAAATGCAAACACAAATTTGAGCAGAAACCATTGGCTGCAAAGTACTCAGTCAGCCGAGGAAATGTATGCTGAACCCCTTTTCTCTATCAGCGCCCTCAAAATAAACACTCTCAAAGGAGGAAGGCACAAAAGGAGTAAGTACGAAGTCCTGACCTCTACCATGATTTTTAGTTTTGTTTTGTCTTAGCCTCGGCTACACAGGGCCTTGAGATTGTTATTTATTATTGTTCTAGTTTACCTTTACTTTGCCTTGTTTCCTTGAAACAATCAGGGTCATTTGGGAAAATGCTGCTGTCAGCTTGGCCTGTAGGGCATTTTCTGGATTGATAATTGGTGTGGAGGGCACACTCACTGTGGGCAGTGCCACCTCTAGGCAGGAGGGCCTGGGCTCTATAAGAAGGCAGGCTGAGCAAGCCATGGGGAGCCAGCCAGTAAGCAGCACTCCTTCACGGCCTCTGCCTCGGTTCTTGCCCCCAGGTCTGTGCCTTGAGTTTCTGCCCCTGACTTCCCTTTCTGTAGATCATAAGATGAAATAAACCCTTTCAGCTTCCTTTGGTCATTGCCTTTATCATGGCAATAGAAACCCTAACTGAGACATTTATATACATATATGGAGCAGTTTCAGATGTGAGTACTGGAAGTGTGTGTATAATAATGTTCTTGACCATTAACAGCAGGGGGAATTTTAAGTCAAGAAGTTCTGCGGAGGGTCAGCAAGATGGCTCGGCGGGTAAAAAAAGTGCGTGTTGTTAAGCCTGGGGACCAGAGTTAGATCCCTAAAACACTGTGATAGAAGGGGAGAACCCATGCCTGCAAGCGGTCCTTAGACCTCCACACATGCCTTGCGGACTGATGTGCCATACACGTACACAATCACAATAAACAAATACATATAAAAAATTTAAGAGAAAACTCGTAGCTTTTAGTCCTTCTTTAGCGCTCCCTTTGGCGTAGCTGTGTGAGTTTCTGGAAGCTTCTTTAACCACTCTGCCTCACTTCCCCTGTTTGCAAAAGATGAACACTAACTGATCCTATCTCTTTGGAATGGAGGCGAATGCTCACACTAGCAGCACATACACTAAAATTAGAACCAAGAGGCTAATGGAAGTCAATAGGTCTAAAGTGCTTAGAGCAATGCCTGATGCATAATGACCTCATCTGGGTTTTTTGTTGTTTTGTTTTGTTTTGTTTGTTTTGTTTTGTTTTGTTTTTAAGTTGAAAATGACACCGACAGAAGAGCTGAAGAGGTAGGTAGCCCAGTTGGTAAAGTACTTGCTGAGTTTGACCCCACAGAACCCAGATTTTTTAAAGAGTTGGGCATGGTGGTCTGTGCTTGTTATTCAGCACTGCGGAGACAGAATGTGGAAATAAAAACAAGCAAATGATAAAAAGGTGTCTGAAAAAATGATATTAAAGGTTGTCCTTGAATAACGCGGGAATGCGCACACTCTTGGTGGTCCCAAAGCCGGGTAGAAGGCTTTTAAGCATATGTAAAGGCTTTTGAAGAACTAGAAATGTGCTTCATTTTGATCATGACTTTGAGGATTCAGAAATGCGGACCTCTTTTTCTTATCTGAGAAAATGGCCACCGAAAGCGTTGGTATAGACAATCCCTCTTCTTATTTCAGTGAAACAAATATTTGCATATGTCCCGCCCTGTTATTATAATGTCGGTGTCTGACTATCTTTGACCTACAGCAAAAGTATAAGATCTAAGTAGTTCAATGAAACACTAGCAGATCGCGAAGAACAACTCAGCTGGAAGCAAATTCTCGGGCATGTTTCAGTTACAAAATGATACAGGGAAAGTTGTGGGAACATTCCTGTGAGTTCCCTTTCAGCCTATCACTCGGGAAATCATCACTCTAAAGTTAGCCACAACGCTTCCTGGAGTTGAACACAAAACATATTTTTTTCTTATCATTCTTTACTTTGTAGGCTCAAGGATGCCAAACCACCTCAGCAGTCCAGGCACAAACTATAAATGCTCACCACAGAGTTAGGTTCAACAAATATTTACTGTGTCTCCTAAAGACTGACCAGTAGGAAGTATGTGCTTGTTACTGGGCCAAGTGCCCTGCACACATTACCTCCTTAAACAACCTGGGAAGTAGGATTCCTGCTTCTGAGGCTCTGGCAACTCAGAGAAGGGAAACACATGGGTGCTCATGATGCCATGTGATAGATGGGGCATGATATGGATTTTAATGGCTATCACTTATGCCAACTCTGTACAAGGGGATCTGCGTGTAACCATGGGCTTCATCTTCCACAGACTATGCTCACTTTCACTGAATGATGGAGAGAATTATGTTACTTCATGGGGCATTGAGCCCATGTCTGTCTACTTGAGTTCCTTGGTGTCCCGAGGACATATACTGAACCCCTCTTCTTGACACATGTTTATTTTTCATTGTCAGATTCCTCATTTTTTGCTTTGGTTGTTTTAAGATATGACCTGGATATGTAGCCCAGGTTGGCCTCAAACTCATGATCTACCTCAGTCTCCCAAATGCCAAGATTAGGGCTATGATCTATCATGGCCAGATCAATCAACCTTGTTGGTTTTTTTTTTTTCTTCATACTTTAGTCTCTTGTTTGCTGTGGTTTCTGCCCACCCTGCCATCTAATGGCAACTGCTGGAAGGCTGACAGATAGGTAAAGTTTTATCTAGAAATGGGCCGGGGATTCTGTGGAGGGTCTACCAAAGTCCTAAATGGTTTCATGCCTTAGAAACTTTCCCCATTCTCTCCGGAGAAGGTAGCTGAGTTCTGAGGGGCTCTCATCCATCAGTTCAACAGTAACATGCTGCTAATATTTACCAGCTGTGTGACCAGGCCTCCACTCCTACAGATGTGGACACTGATGCAGAATGAAATACTAAAGGAGCTTTCCTAAGGTCACATTCAGCACAGCAGGGATTAAAAGTCACAGACTTGGAATTTCTTAAGGATTGCTTAGCTGTCACTCAGGCTCCCATGCAGGCGGGAGGACTAGCTGTCTCCTTTGACACAGTATGAATACATGTCACGTGCTTCTAGCCCACCATGCTGAGGCCATATTGCACAGAGTTTAAACTATGCATTCGCCCCCACGGAACACGGTGGAAACCTTCTTATGAAGGAAGCAGACTCCAGAAGCTGACTCCAACATCAAGGCAGACACAGCAGGCTGACTGGGTGGGTGTTCTGAGTTTTGCTTAGGTTGCAAAGCATGCATGGAGCCACTGAGTCCTAGGAGAAGCCCACAGGTAGGGATCCAGCTCAATGCCCCCGCCTCCTCTCTAGGCCTGCTTCCACCCTCTGCGGTAGAAATGAAGCTGCGCCCACTTGCTCAAGGCCAGCGCTTTGACATTTCAAAACCAACTCCTCTTCAGTATGACTAAACCATATGTATATATGGAAGTAAACTGACTGCCATATCTTTGGAAAGCCCACACTTATAAGAAAAAGGTAAATAGACTTCTCTTCTCCCTAGCCATGGATGCAGGGAGCCAGGCACCACAGATTCTAACTTTTGTTTGCTTTCCCACAAAGCAAGTGGGAATGGTCATGGTTTTTAGTTTACATTTTGGCATAAGCTGTTATTCCTCTCTGTAGAGCCATGCAGAGCTTTCTAGAATCTTCACATTTAGTAGGTACTTCCCAGTGATCAAGTTCCCTCATCCTTCATGTGGACAGCTTGACCTAGAATAGAAATAGCTCCCTCAAACACAAAATTAAAGGTGTGAGGGAGTCCTAGAACCCCTCAGGCACCTTAATACCGCCTAGAAATCAGCTTGCTTCCTTCTGCTAAAGGACACGCTAAAATACAAGAGTCTTAAAACAGAATGTAGCCAATTGATTTCCGATTCCATCTTACAATAGTTATGTGAATGTCTGAATGGGCTTTCACGAAATGCTTAATTTTTAAAAGCCCTAAGCCCATCCATAGTATCTCATGTGAGGTCATAGGAACATTTCCAAGAGCTCTAATGAGACTATTTCCTTTTAGAAGGCTAGGGGTTACTGGAAGAGCAGACCCTCTGTGGGTTCTCATACTGTGGGCCATAAAATTTTCAGAGGCACAAAAACACCAAAGTCACAATAGTATGATAATTGTGGTTTAAGAAACAAGAGTGTCTTATGGTAACTTTTATAGTTATAGAACATTACCATAAAACTGTAAACCTGGCAATAAACTTGAGAGACAACCTTCACTTTCATACGAGGACTCGGAAATTTCTAGCAATCAAACAGACCTAGTTTGTTTTTAAATCAAAGTATCATAAACCTAGCAAACAGACTTGAGAAGCCATCTTTTAGTGAGGTTTAGGCCAGAATACCCGGTAATAAGACTCTATAGTTTGTATTATCCTTTTCTAAGACAGGATTTTCTTATGAAGTTCAGACTGACCTTGGATTTAATATCCTTTTTTAACAATTAAATACTTACTGTGGTAGTTTGAATTTAATTATCCCGCATAAGCTCATAGGGAATGGTACTATTAGGAGGTGTGACCTTGTTGGAATAGGTGTGGCCTTGCTGGAGGAAGTGTGTCACTGTGGGGGTGGGCTTTGAGGTCTCATATATGCTCAAGCCATGCCTAGAATCTCAGTCTACTTCCTGTTGCCTTTGGATCAAGGTGTAGTGGCTCCTTCTCCAGCATCACGTCTGCCTTCATGTTGCTGTGTTTCCCGCTATGATGATAATAGACTAAACCTCTGAAACTGTAAGCTGCCACCTCAGTGAAATGTTTTTCTTCGTAAGAGTTGCCATGGTCCAAATTATTGGGACCTCACTAACTCTGAAATAATAGCTGAGGAACCTTCACGGAAAGGAACTAAACCCTCTGAATGTAGATGACAGTTTGTGGAGCCTCTAACAGTAGGATCAAAGCATATTCCTGGTGCTGCATGAACTGACATCTTGGAGCCTATTCCCTACAGAAGAACACCTTGCTTAGCCTTGACACTGGAGGGAGGGACTCGGACCTACCTACCTCAACTGGATTTACCGGATGAAACTGACTCACCTTGGGATTCTTTGCCCTCCCTGGGGAACAGATGGGAAAGAAAGGGGGAGGCTGAGGGAGGCCTGGGAAGAGGAGAGAGCAGAGAAGCAGTGGTGGGTATGGGGGGAAATCTTTAAAAATTTAAAGATATGTAAAATTAGAAAAAACTGATTAATATTTAAATATAAAAGAACCTTTTAATACTAAAGCTCTTTGTAGTTTTTTCCTTTTGATAAGCTGTGAATAACATAAAAAGTGATAGCTTTCCTCAAAATTAAATATAGTAAAGAGATGTTAAAAAAAGAAAAGTGGTCACAGTGTCTCTTCACAGCAATAGAAACCCCAAGACACTATGCTGAATGTGTATGACTACAAGGTAAAGGAAACTGTAAAGTTAAATGGTTCGTAGGTGCTACGTTATCACAGCATTTAAAATGTTTCGGGCTTGGTTTCCATTGCAATCTGTGGTTAACAGGATTCACAGAGGGATTATTTTCCTTTGTATTATTTGAATGTTACGCAAAGGTTCTAAGAGTTTCCTGGGATCTCAGATCTCCTACCAACCCACCTCAGACCCGTCTCTTCCTGTTTATGGACATGTGTGTCTGTACTCTAGAAGATTCTACACCTTTTTACACAAGGCAAAGAGTGATGAAAATGTAGTATGAGGTTTCTGTCCCAGACTTTTGGGCCTAGCCTCAAGGTTTAGGCCCACAAACCCACAGAGAGAAACAGATGCTTACATTAGTTTTAGGCTAATCAGCCTATGGCCCAGGCATATAACTTGCTAATTCTTTACCCTTAATCTAACCCAGGACTCTTATCCTGGTCAGCCATGTGGCTCAGTACCTTTTCCCAGAGCAGCATAGTTGTTCTCTGGTTCTTCTGGCTTCTCTCTGGCATTCTGCTCTGTTCTGCCTGTTCCTAGATTCTTCTAGTCTGGTAGCCCTGCCCACACTTCCTGTATGCCTTTGGCCAATCAGTGCTTTTTATTAAACCAGTGGGTAAGACAATTATTTACAATGGAACAACATAATCTCCCTACAATGAAAATACAGGGTAACTGATCTTGAGACACTGGTTTTGCTGAATATTATTTTGTATGTAATCCCACCCCCACTTCTAAACCATAATTGTTCCCATTTTACAAATGAGAAAAACTGTAGCCCCAGAGCTTAAGTGGATTGTTTGTGATCACCCAGCATGTGGTGTGTGTGTGTGTGTGTGTGTGTGTGTGTGTGTGTGTGTGTGTGTGTGTGTGTGTGTGTGTGTTTGGACACAAGGCAGAGTCATCTGAAAAGAGGGAATAATAATTAAAAACTGCCTCCCTAAGACCAACCTGTAGACAAGCCTGTAAGGCATTTTCTTAATTAGTGGTCAATGGGGGAGGGTCAAGTCCATTGTGAGGGGTGCCATTCCTGGTCTGGTGGTCCTGGGTGCTCTAAGAAATCAGGCTGAGAAAGCACTGGGGAACAAGCCAGTACGCAGCATTCCTACATGGCCTCTGCATCAGCTCCTGCCTCCAGGATTGAGTTCCTGTCCTGACTTCTTCTAGTAACAGTGACAAGGAAGAAGTGTAAGCCAAATAAACCCTTTCCTCTCGGTTTTTCATTGCAGCTATAGAAACCTTGACCAAGACATATGTGTACATGTATGTATGTGTATGAGGATGAATTTTAGGCCAAACGAATGGTTTTGACAACCGTAGCATGGTGATCTATGCATGTGTGGATAGCATCCTACGTGCCACTTAAAAAAATTGTTAGATTTGTCTACTGCCAGGAATTAATACCTATTAATTAATTATCTTATTAATTAAGTCAGTTATTCTTTGTCATTCAATGAAGAACTTTATTCTTTGTCTTTGTCCTCCAATAAAGATTTGAGATTGAACTAGATGCTGAGGATGTGTTAAGGAACAAAACAGACCTGGCTTTGGTTCTCAGAGAGTAGGAGAGATATAGTCTAAGTAATTACACAAATGATTCTTGAATCACAATTTAAATCCATCATTCAAAGATAAGTCTAGGCATCAGAGGGATGTGAGCAGGAACAGAGAGACACTGCTGTTGGAGAAGTGCTGTTAACTAAGGGAGACGACCTTCAGGAGCAGTGTGAACACATGTCTGGTTCCTGAATGTTCCTAACTAGATGACAGCTTTGTCCTCCTACCCAACCTCAATGCAGCTGTCACTCAGAAACTTCTGTTCTCACTTACAGCATGGCAACATGGAATCGCGACCTAAAGATACTTGTTTAGAAATTCAGACCAAAGTCAACTGTTACTGGAGTTTGCTTCAGGCACCAGAATTTTTTTTTTCTCCTTGATCTGTTATCTCTAGTCCCTGCCATTTATGTCCCACAGTTCACTGGCCAATGACATCTCTTAGGATTTTTTCAGTCACCTCCCTGTCTTTAGGATTGACAAATGACAGTACCCTCTGCTGTCAGCATGCCCTCTTGTAAAACAGGGATGAATCCAAGTTTCTATTCTTCTTTGGTGGACCCTATTTGTTCCTTAGGCTCAGTTAGGTCCCTCCAGGCAAAGGACCTCTACACTTCTCCTGTACTGCCCTCAGTGTGCCACGCCTACCCTATTAGCCTTGTGTATATAGAGTCAGACAGGCTTAGACGTGTGGGAATCCATGCAATACAGTAAGATGTTAACTGTATATAACAAGAGTCAAACACAGACAAGTCCAACAGAGGCAGTGGGGCAGTTGGCTGTATCTTGGTAGAGATTGAAAATTTCAAAGAGTGAACAAAAAATTAAGACATGACAGGACTTAATTAAGGAGCATGAACAAGAGATGAATGTCCGTTGTACTGAAAATAGAGTCTCATAGTGTTGCACCATGATTATAGAAAATTTAAGCTCACAGGTAGCTCCAAGTTCTTAAGAAACTTCAATATGCTTACGAGTTGGTGTGATAAAATTTCTATTTATTGATGGATTAATATATAAATATATAATATGATATGCATTATATATAGAAAGATTGGGGGTTTACATGCGTGTGTGCATGTGTTTGTATTAAGACCAGAGAGCTGATTCTCTCCATTCCTGTTGGTTCCAGGGAACAGCAAACCCTTTTACTCACTGAACCTGCTCACCAGCTCCAAATTTGTTATATTAATATAGGGTAAGTTTTAAGTTTTCTTAAAACCTACATTAATGTCTAACATTAAATATTAAAACCTGAAAATGAGGGCTGGGAGCATGCTTCAGTGGTTAAGAGCACTGATTGCTCTTCCAGAGGACCCAGGTTCAATTCCCAGCACCCACATGACAACTCATAACTGTAACTCCAATTCCAGGGACTCATACACTTTCATACAGACATATATGCAGGCAAAACACCAACGCACATGTGATAAAAATAAATACAGATGTAAAAGTCTGAAAAAATGAATTAAAACAAAATATCAAGGTTATAAACTAAATTTAGGAATAATATATACATATTTGCTATAACAGATATTTAGAATATTTAGAAAGAATAAGCACATGCCAATATAAAATAATCTAATTTCACAATTCAACTTAAATGTGAGTTAATTTGATTTCAGTTGAAAACTATAGGAAAATAAGGTGGTTATAAACAATGCAGTTAATTTTATGGTATTAACGAACTTTTGTGGGGAAGCACACATGCCCCAGTGAACGTGTAGGAAGCTGAGGACAACTTGTGGGGGTCAGTTTTTTCCTCCTGCTATGTGGGTCTTGAGTTTCAAACTCTAGTTAGGCTTCACAGCAAGCTCCTTCCCCGCTGAGCCGTCTCCTTGAACCAGCCTGAGATCCAGCACATGTGGACGCTCCCTCTTTATTAGATTTAAGGAGTGATATGCAAGCTTGGGGACATTTTCTCTACCAGACAATTGAAACATTTCAAAGAGAAATTTAGTTCAACTTAAAAAATACCTTAAAATATTTAAGGCAGTTTAATTTAGAAGTGAAAAAAAATTCTCAAAAGCAGTTGTAAAAATTTGTACAATGTATAGAATAATGAGGCGTGTAAGTTAAATCTAAAGAATGGAGGCAAAATTAGGTTGTAAATTTTGTAGAACTTTTTAATTTTGATAGATCAAGCATTAATTTTTAAGACCTTTATAAATCTACACAAGAACCAGAAAAAAATCTCTTTGAGAACTGAATTTATTAGTGACATGTCAATCTCCTTTATTCTGTGAGTATTCTGGGAGGTCAAGGGTCAAGTCTCACCAAAGCATTGTTTTATTAAGATTTTTCCATCAGCCACTTTACCTCTTTCATCAACCAAGTGGCTTCCTGCTTTGCTCTGCGTTCATAATGAGCAGGGGTTGCATACTAAGATAATATCACTTGTTTTTCATTCAGGAAAGCTGTAAGGCATAAGTAACACGGAAACTAGCTTGTTGAAGAAGTTGGCTCAGAATCTTATGGGGGAAATCTCAGGGTCCCACACCCAGATGAAGAGCAACGGCCAATTAATCGTTGCTAAGAGTCATACTTCTCTAGGGACTAGCCTCCTGGCAGGCTGTCCAATCCCAAGTGGTCAGCCCTAAACACATGTACATATGAGTATCACAAAATGGACTCAGCAGGCTGTGTGTGTGTGTGTGTGTGTGTGTGTGTGTGTGTGTGTGTGTGTGTGTGTGTTACAATTAAAACTGCAGTAAAGATCATGAAATTTAGAGTTGAGAATTTCCAACACAGGAGGAATTGGAAGAGAGAAAGGATGAAAATGATGTAATAAACATAATACTCGTGTGAGGTTTCAAAACATTACATTAAAAGCATAAGCGTAAGTAAATTTAAACATGCCCAAAAGCAGCTGAAACCAGAAAGGAAATACTTTCAAATCAAGACACCTTAAGCACGCTCCTTATTGAGTCAGTCCTGAGACAAGGCTGGCCCTAAATCTGTCATGGACAGAGAGCAACTCTGAGCTTATTATCTTCTTTGTAAATTCAGTATCCTGTGCTGAGGTGGTCAAAATGATTGACTTTGTTCCCAGTCCTCTCCACTGGTGTGCCCCGTGGAGCCTGTGATTTTCACAAATCATTTATGATCTAGTCTTAATTAGGCAGGCTACTTAAGGAAGCAGTTGACTAAGAAGAACCTTTAGGTAAGGGCACGGTTACACTCAAGTTCCAGGGCCAGGCCTGGGGAGGAGGCTTGGTAGGACAGCTGCTTATCAGGCATCAGGTCCTGTGCAAATATGAGTTAAATAAAATAAAACCAAATTAAAAGGAAAAGAGTAGAATCAGATTTCATCATGACCTTTTATGAGTTCAGTCTCTTTTGCAGTCCAAAGCTCATCTTTACGAGATTTGGGGTTAGTCAGGCCTCACAGATAAAGTGTATACCGAGTCAGACCATGTGGACATTAGACTTGCAGCTTTGGCCCAGGTAATGTTAAAACAACTGTCAGGGAGGCGATAGCCAGCAGGGCATGGGACAAGGTCAGTGGTGACTGGCAGGGCGTGGCTTGAGCTAGCTTTTAGAAGTGAAGGGCACACAGCCTATGTTGGGCTTTGTGGGCCGGATGTGTGTGTACAGGGGGGCTCTGGGCAGCTGCTCTCACAGTGCCAGACAAGCGGGACAGCTGCAGTGGACCGGCCAAAGAGCCACCTCAAAGGCACACTGTGCCCAACTTTGAGCATGCAGTGTCACGCAGACAGCTGAAGAGCAGCAGCAGCAGCAGCAGCGGCAGCGGCAGCGGTGGCAGGGACAACAAATGGCCCTTGGGACCCTGGAAGGGAGGGTGGGACTCTATTGTGCAGCTACACAAAGCTTTGCTGGGCAGCTGCACTCACCAGCCTGCTCAAAGATATCTTTACATGTGAATGGCCTGGATGGGGCTCTGGTCACAGGTCACACAAACGTTTCCTTAGCCCAGTCAGAGGAAATGCAGCACTGAAATCATATCAGATAGTGTCTGGAAGGACAGTCTAAACAACTTTGCTGTGTCCCTTTTCTGTTTGATTTCCGTACCATGCTGTCCAAATCTGCCCCACCCTGTTTTGCTGGTGGTGACCGTGGACAAGACTCCAGCTTTGGGACAATGGCTTAGTCAGGAACGTGCTTATCATGCCCTTAATCCTACCACTAGGGAGTCAGAGACAGGAGCATCCCTGGAGCTCACTAGCCGGCATTCTAGCCATTGGCAAACTCTAGTTTCAGTGAGAGGACCTATGTCAAAAATGTAAGTTGAAAAGTCAGAGAAAGACATTTGACAATGGCCTCTGGTCTTCACAGATACATGCACACATGTGTACTTACCGCCCCCCCCCCCCACACACACAGAGAGAAAGAGAGAGAGAAAGAGAGAGGAACAAAGAGACAGAGAGGAGACTCCAGCTGTGTGACCGTTGACCTAAGTGCACAGAGGCAGGACCAGACTCTATCCTCTGCATTTGTGTCTTTCTCAAAACCGAACCTCAGAAGAAATGGGCCCTCTTGGTAGCCCGGTGCTCACCACTCGAATGTCTTAAAGGCGTACAGGGATGCCACCACTGAAAACTCACTTTGATTGAATTTTATTAGTTCCCTATGCAAGGAATATGCCCCAGTTCTGATCACTGCCATGTTACTGTTGTAAGCACTCAGCACTGTGTCATCCATAGCAAACCGGCGGATGTGAGGCACCAGGGTCACTATAATTTGGAAGCCCATCAGACAATTTTTCTCAGCCCTTCGGTCTGTGTAATTTCTTGACACCATGGAGGATGCCTGAATTCGGCTACAGTTGGAGGGGTTATGTTTGCTTGTTTTTCTTTGCATAGCTCTCATTCTATCAGGCCATGCTGAGGAACACGCTGGCAATATCTTCCAAGTGTGGGAGGCTCACCCTCCACCCCACCCCAGGACAGTCAACTACAAGAGACCGCAGGGCAGGTTTTCCTTCCCTCCTGATGCTGTTACTTGACAGCCAGTGCTCAAGAAAAGACAATAATACCTTTAACTTCTCACTGCAATTTAAACAAAACAAAACACCCACAGCTCTATGCATTTGAAAGGAAAAAAATACATTCAATTTCTTTTCAAGAGTCTAAGAAGAAATACACAGGCAGGAAACATTATCCCCATATAGAATTTCTGATATCATCCCTGATAAGTCCTTATTAATAGTTTTGTCTGTCATTCTTTACTGATATTTTTCTATTTAGAAACTTTGTTTTTTTCAACTTTCTAACATGTATATTTTAATCCCATCTGCCTTTCCTGCCCATTTACTATGCAACTACCCGAAAGTCTCAGAAACATCTTATCTTAATGCCTATGCTGGGTTTGCACTCCCCAGGCCCCTCAGGGCATGGCAAACAGGAATTTAAAGGTTTATCATTAAAATCCAGAGACACCAAACACAGTTCTGCTCTTCACACGTTTTAGATGCCAACAAGCAGAGGGCAAAGTGGGATTCCTCTGGTTGTTTGCTTGCTGACAGTTGGCTAAAGCTATATATAACATTGTCACCATTTTGAAGTGTACTCCCATGTGGCACGAAGTATCTTCATGACACTGGGTCACCACTACTTTCTGTCTATCTGTGGAGTTTTTAATCTTTCTAAATGGAAGCTCTGGGTTTTGCTTGTTTGTAGCACCAAAGAGGCAAGCGCCCTACCAAGAGTTCCACCCCAGCCCTAAATAGAAACTGTAACCATGAAGCAATATCCTCTTGTAGCCCTTGAGGATCTGTGCTTTTTTGTGTCTTTGGTTATAACCAGTCTGAGTCTCTCTTCTAAGTTGCTACACTGCATTTGTCCTTCTGGGAGTGTCTCCACTGGTTCTTCTCAGCATATTTTCAAGGTTCATCCACATTGGAGCTTATGTCAGGATTCTCCTCTTTGGGTGGCTAAGTAATATTCCAGTGTGGTATGCCACGCTGTGTTTACCCCACTTACTTGTGCACGGACATGTTTCCATCTGGATTAGCCACTCTCCTTGTTGCAATAACAAAATGTCTGTCAGAAGCAGCTTAGCGAAGGAGAGGTTTATTTGCACAGAAGATTTATGAAAACTGCTGTCCATCATGTCAGAGAAGGCATAGTGTCTGCAGACACAGCTTGTTTTATCTGGCTGGAACAGGAAGAGAGCTTGTGCTACAAGAGAGGCTTCTTCTCCCAGCAACTTGCTTCCTCCAGTTAGGCTAAAGACAGCTCTCAGCACAAAAGCCTGTGGGGGACACTTCATCTGCAAATCATTGCATCATCCTGCTTTGTTTTGTGAGGGGCCACTTCCACTTCAGTTGCCTTTGGGGGTAAACAGCTTAAATATGGCTTGCAACAGAGGTTTGTGTTTAGGAAGAGAATTGTAACTAACAGTACACAGAATCCTTAGGTGTATGCAAGTAGCTATTAACTCTCTCTCTCTCTCTCTCTCTCTCTCTCTCTCTCTCTCTCTCTCTCTCTCTCTCTGGCATTGCATTTCAAATGCTATTTTAAAACTCAGAACATAGCAGAGAGTTTATATGAAGAATCATTAGATACACTTTCACAATTTCATGTCTATTAGAGGCAGCCAATATCCCAACAAGCAACATCCAGACATTAGCCACAGGCCCTGAGAGTTTTTACACGATGCCAGACAGGAGGGAACTATTGTTTTACTACAAATATACAATTTTCTGCATGAATTACATAATTTGCCATGCGCTACCCCCTAATTTGGCATTTTGTGATAGAAATGGTACCTCGTGGGTGGAGATATAGTCCTTTTTTCTTTCAAACCATAGCCACTGAGCATGCTCGCATCTACTCATCAAGTGATCATTTGGCAGCTGAAGTCATGAGATTGTCTTCAAGCCCTACCACACTTCCAACTCAACTGGGTCCTTCTCTCAGTGGAGGACTTCTTGAAAGCCACATCTGCAGTAAGTTGGTAGGTAATGTGGAGATATTTTCCATTCTCTACTTCCTTGCTTCCTGGCTCCTCTGAGTCCTGATTCCCTTCTCCCCCATCTCTGGACTCTCAGCAAATACAAAGCTCTTACCCATCTGCGAATGAGGAATTTTAACAGCCTGTAACCTCAGGCCACCTCAGACATCATCTCATTCTGTTGATCATAATGAAATAAGGGTGGTGGCTTCCTAAACACGTGCTTGTCCTAGGTACAGGAAGACACTGCCACATATCTGTGTCCCTTGGCAACCAGAGCCTGACATGATGCTGTGAGCTTATCTACTGGTTTGGCACTGCGTTCTAGTGACCAATGTGGAGTGGTGGGTGATGATGAATGAGAACACGGATTCCTAGAGTAGATGTCTTATTTGAAAGTCATAATAGTCTCTAGTCAGGGTACCCAAACATGGAGCTCTTAGGTATCAATATCCTGCCTCCACCCCAGTCCTGTAATACTATAATGGCTCACATCACTTCATGCTGGGAAACTCTAAACACCTCACCCAATCACACCATTCCACAGGAATTCTACTCGCACCCATTCTTACTGATGATGAAACTGAAGTTTGACAAGGTTGACCTTTCTATGGTTACTCAGCTCATGAAGGGCAACGGTGAGATCCAAGCTAAGTGCATGAAATGCAAGCTAGCCACCCTTCCAACTTACTAGGACTCAATATGGTTCTTTGAGTGTCCTAGGAACCACATCATGCTCAGAACACAGTCCTTTGGGTTTACTATGCCCACCCTACGATGCCTGCACCTATCCTGTGCTGTCAGAATCCCAGTGAACTGACCCTGCTCATCTCTTTACATCAGCACACACTTGACCTCAGTTCCTCTCCCATGGTGGAGTCTGTCTTGGTCTTCATGGGTCTGTCAGCCTGCCAGGCATCTGTGGTGTGAGCCCCACCCCCTTATATTGTGAAGAAATCCTCACTGGTAAGCCCTCACTCTCCCCAGTATCTAGAACATACTTTTTTTTTTTTTTTTTTTTTTTTTTAATGACTCTTCTAACAGCCAGGTAACATAAAACAAATGGTAAGAATTAGGCAACTACCCAGTGAAATGGACTTGGGAAGAGAAAACTCATTATCCCCCTTTTATTTAGTTTATTATTGTTGTTGTTTTAACTGTACAGATTTGGGGAGAATAATGTCACAATTTGATACATGGACATAGTATGCAATAATCACATCAGGGTTAGTTAATATTCTCCGTAAACTTCTTTGTTTCTTGTTTCCCTTTCTTCCCTCCCTCCCTCCTTCCTCCCCCCCCCCACCCCCGTGTCTCTCTCTCTTTCTTTCTGTTGTTGTTAAGATGCTAAGCACATGCTATGTTGACTTCCCATAACGGTTTCATGTACGATCTTTGAACGCTACTGGAGCCTGCTCAGCTCTTGTTGTGCTTAAGTCAAGGATCTAAGACACTGGATGATTAGTGGGCACCAAAGCCATCCCTAACCAGTGGCTTCTGAGTTCATTGTCTCATATCCAAGAAAGTAAGAAAACACGCACAAGGAGGGAGGTGAGAAAGGGGCTGTGAAACAGCTGGGCAGGAAAAGCTGACCAGGCAGCCTAAGAGCCTGAATTCAGTTCTCAAGACCCACATAGTGGAGGGGAAGACTAATTCCTACAGGTGTCCTCTGACCTTCATACAAATGCTACAGCATGCAGCTTTCAACACACACACACACTCATTCACACACATGTTCACACCACCCCGCACGCACACACGCACATACACACACACATACATACACACATAGACATATACACCCCCCCACACATGCACATGCATGCACACACGTGCATACACACACACATGCACACCCACACTCACACACACACATGCTCCCTATCATCCAGCTTCTTAGGGTAAGAGTGTCTGTAGACTCCATCACAACTTCATTTTACTTGGCCTACTCTCAAGACTGTGCTGACCACTTAGAGGCCACTGCAGACTGTCTACTGCTGTCTCTTAGCTCCCTGCCTGGCCCAGTTACAAAGGTGGAGTGTTGGGTTGAATATCCATCAGGATGGGAAAAAAAAAATCACAAAAGCCTCCCCCAGTCCTCAGGTACTGAGTAGTCTTAACTATGGAGAAACAGAAAGATTAGCAAGGCTTGCCTCCATGCTTACTTCAGAACAGATAGCAAGAACGTGTGTGTGTGGGGGGGGGGTGTGTGCAACGTACTTCTGTGAGTCTATTGCGTGTATTCATGTATGTGCACATGTGTGCATGTTTCTAAAACAAGGACAATAAAGTAATTATTGTCTGATCTTTGCATTCTGCAAAGAAAGCAAGTGATTTTTGTCCTTCTTTGGCTAGAGAAAGGGTAAAGTGCAGGCCTTTGACCTATTGCATTGTGGGTGGCCCCAGTGTTCACTGTGACCCAAGATTGGCCAAAGAAAAGAGAATGAATACCAAGGTAGGGGTTTGTACTGAATTTAAGCTTGAGGTCCCCCCCCTTCAAAAAGAAAAAAGAAAAAGAAAAAGAAAGGAGAACCCTGCAGCATATTTCTTCCTCGGTTAATTAAACACAGACAGGGAATTTATGGGTCAGTGTGTGGAAACCAAGCAGACATTTTCCATTTTTTCTTACCTATTGGCCATGGCACCGGAATGTGGTGGGAGCTGGGATGTCCATAAATAGTCTGGCTTCAGCTTAACAGAGACAATTCCTTTCACAGGCACAGAGTTAGCATGTGCTAAAAATGACAATGCCATCCAGTGTCAATAGTTCCAGGGAGACCCTTCATTCCTAGTTACAGCAATGAAACCGCTGGTGGGTGGTCCCTGCCGCTGGTCGCCTCCATTATCATCTCATTGTGACTGTGAGGCCCCGTGTACTTTAGAACTCTCTAGCATTTTAAAAGCTTTTCATGCATTCGAGTGGCTTGACATTCATATTTATATATCTTGCTTGCAGGGCAGTCCAACCTCTATTCTTGGGATCCCCATCTTTTGTGTCTTCAAGGTCACACCCCATTTAAGGAAGAATTGTAATATACCCTGAGAACATCAAGCCGTCATAATTCAGCTCTGTGATCCAGAGTCCTCCTGGGGACTTCACACTCTGACTCTTGATTCAAAGTCAAAGTGTGGCCTAGAGTAAACTCTTTGAGTTGAAATGATTTTTGAGCTTAACCTTAGAAAGGGAGGTTCCTGTGGAAATAAAGAAAATTTTGTAGCCATTCGGAGGAAATATATATATATCAGTAATGCATTAACAGCAAGAGTGGCTTGTCCATATCGGAAGTCACACCAGACTTCTTTACATTTCGTGGGTTGAGGATTCTGCTAAGTTTCAAGCACTCACCTACATCTCTCCTGAGACTCTGGGCTTGCTCTTCTGCATTCTATCCTTCCTGCCAGGATGAATTTTCAGCAATGATCAGACCAGCTTTCCCACAGCCTCCACAGTCAATGGCAGCATTCACAGAGGTGTCTAGAAGCATCTCCACTGTTTGGTTTCTGCCTGCTTTATCTTCCTTCAGACGGGCACACCCATTGTTTTCCATAGCCAAATACCAGAGAAGGCCTTGTTTGCTTACTGAACTGGACCATACCTCAGTTTCTCTTCGTCTTCCATTTCTTTAGGCTTCTACTCCTTTTTGAAATCTAGAGATATGAAAGTTCCTTCTCCGCATAGCATTTCCTTTTGGAGGTCTCTAAGGTTGAATTAGATGCTCCCGCTGTTATCCCAACATGGTCCTTCCTCACAGTCCCTAGGACTTCCACGTGACCTTGCTGGCCTGCATTTCCCATGGCCCACCAGCCCCTTGAGAGCAGGAATTATCTTTTCTTTTTCTGGGTCTTTAGAGATCCCACAAGGCTGGTCTATAGAGAATGAGCAAGTGGTTGGTGATCGAATGATAGTAAATCATACTTGAAGGAATCCTCCCTGGTGACTGTACATGTTAAGAGTCTCAAGCTAACAGAGTAATAAATAGCTTCTCATCAGCCATTGGAATCTTTCGTTACTCTAAGGCAACCAAGGATCCCAAGGAAAATTTTATTTCAAACAGTAGAATGAGTGAGTCCTAAGGAGGCCCCAGGAGGCAGGGAGATGATGGGTATATTCACAATTTATCCTTGAACTAGAACCTCCCAGAACCCACAGTTGCATTTCCCTGGCAGTATTTTAATTGGCTGCTTGTTATATATGAAAACATACTCTTGTCCAGCCTCTAAGTAAAGCCTGAGAGTTGACCAGGTGAAATATTCTGACAGAGGAGATGGCTTTTATGATGCTCAGACAGGCAAGTTCCTGAGTCTTCTCCACACTGCTCTTTGGGGGTACCAGATACAGTATGCTGGAAGCCTCTCCCTGGTCTTTGGATAGCCTATAAGGGTTACATGGATGTTTGCAAGATTATTCTAATGAATTCCTACCATTTATTTCAAGTACTTACTATAGATGGCTTGGGGAATTGTCAGTAACATGTAAACTATAGACAGACCACCTACCTCCATGCACCACATATACCCAGCACTGGTTTCACATTCATACAAGATGGGATAAAGTATAGTTCTTGAGTAGTTACCAGCTGCTCAACAAGGCTATGGGAACATTGGAACCCCCTTGTCAGGCCCTAATGCATGAATTCTGGGTGTAATAAAGGAAACTCGGAGCCAGATATCAGGGAAAGGTTGAGATATCAAAGAGAGGAAACACCCAGCTGTCTTCCAGCTTCCTCAGCCCCCTTCATCTTGGCTTCTACTGCCTGCTCTGTCTTCCTATACCTGCCTTAAATACCCTCTTCGCCCAGTTGTTTCACATCCAGGTTAAGATTAAAAGCATGGGCTACTACTATTTGGTAGTTAGCCTTGAAATCACAGAAACACAGAAAGATCTCTGTCTCTGGAGTTATGGGATTAAAGGCAGGGCACCACCACTGCCTACCTGGGAGCCTAGAACTCCTTCTGCAAACCAAGATGGCCTCAAACTCAGATCTGCTGTGGTTAAAGGCATAGGTCACCACTCCTGGTCTTCCCTGTGCTGGGATTAAGGGCGTGAGTTAACATATCACTACAGGGTCCCTGTTCATATTGTGGCCTGACTGACTGTCAGAATGTGCCTAGACTTACTCTTGTCATAGATGGCTTCACCTGAAGACCCTTCCTGAGACACCTTTTGAAGGATTCAACAGTGGGACATGAAAACACATGGTAGAATATTTAAAGCCTAAGAGTGTAAAATATTAGATTTCTTCTCAGGTCCAATTGTCTTCTTGCAGAGCTGTTCAGAAAGTTCAGACTCACTTCCCTTCTGGAACAGATTTTCCTCCAGGCTTTGTTGAAGGTGTTTTAACCACACAACACCATCGTCATAGCTCTTTGCACTATCTAAAATGGCCTGGTCCCTGAAGACCAACACCTACCATAGATGTGGCCTGTACCCGGAGGAGTTTCATCATCAGAGTACTTCTTCAGATCTTATTTCTACACCCCAGGTAGACCTGGATGCACCCCCTCCAAACTGGTGAGGGCAACCCATGATCCCTAGTGTTAGCCAAACAAAAGCTTCACTTTGGAATAAGGGTGAACCATGTTTAAAGGTCCCATGAGGCTCTCCCCAGACCCATCATGTACTTTGATCAAGTGCTGGCACATGGTCAACACTTGGTGAAACCTTAGATCCACTAACCCCTCTCAAAGGGATTGCCACTCTGCTCCAGCCACCTGTTCTAGATAATTAATCAACATGAACCGTGAGAAAGAAACCATGTCTACATTGATAGGCCAATAATCTTTTAATAATTCACCTTGAGTAGCGCACTGTCATATATACATGTATGTATGTATTTATGCATTTAAGTGTGTACAAATGTATTATGCACTCACATTTCTCTGAGTATGCCTACCTCTGGTGGTGATGATTACGTGGAAGAGGCACATTCATCTTTATTCAACATGGTTCCGTGACTGACAGAAAGGACTGTCATCTGAGACTGAGTCCACAGGATGTTACAATTTTATAAACTAACAGAGACAAGGAGCAGATGCAGAAAACAAACAGGACAGCTTCACATTTTTCTATGTGCCCTAAGAGATAAAGCTGAGGGTTGTAAGAGGAGAGACCGTGGGCTGGGGTGAGAACAGGGTACTGCTTGAGCAAGGGAGTCTGTGAGGAGGTGCCATGTGAGGTGAGGCCTGAAGGAGAGTAGGAGGCACACACAGCCCTGAGGGGGAAAAACGCTTCATACCATCTGGGTAGCAGGTGCAATAGTCTTAAGATGGCAATGAGTGTGGCCAAAGGACAGAAAGGCTGTAGGACACAGAGAGACACTGGAGAGGGAATGGCAGGATCAGATCGGGGTCGCCATTTTGGATTCAATCTGAAGCCTAGTTAAAAGACAGCACAGAGTGTTAGGCCTGGGATGACAGAAACTGATTTATGCTGCAGGAAAGTCTGCCATCTGCCCTGTGCAAGATGAACAATAGGAGGCATGGTGGAGGCAGGGAGGCAGAGAAGAAGCAGTTTGGATGATGCGTTCCCGTACTCTGGCTACAGGTGCTGTATTACTGGGATGAGGCCAGAGTGGGATGTTATTTTGAAAACAGGATTGATAGGACTTATTTATGGGTTGGAATGTGAAGTGTTTGAGTGAAGGAGAAAAATAAGAAATGACCCCAAGGCTCTTGGTCTGAGCAGCTGTGTGGGTGGTTGTGACATATATTGAGGCGGGGTGAAAACAGTAGTATCAAGGAAGAAAAAAATAAAAAATAAACAAGATTCAGTGTTGACGCATCCATCGGAAGGAGCCTGTTTGTCAACTAAGAGAGGACCAGGAGAAAACAGTTGTGTATTGACTTGAGCTCAAGAAATATCAGAGCTACATAAGTCAGTGTGTTGGTCGGAAGAATACACATATTCTGAATTGGTGGAAATGATGAGAGCGAGCACCTTGGGAGAATGTAGGTGGCCAGAGTCAGAGGAAGCAGCAGGGCTCAGGTGGTGTAGCACCTTGGAAGCTCCCAATTGGAGGATTCCAGAGGTGGCCACGCCCAGTACTGCTGAGAAATCTAAGAGGAGGGCAGAGATCTATGAAAGAGCTAACAGGAACCGAGCCATGTTGGTTCAGTAAAGGGGGCAGTGGCTGGATTAGACTGTTTTTAGGGGAGTGACGTGAAGACATGGTACCAGTACAGAAGAGGAGCCATCAATGTCTCAGCACCAGCTAGCTCACTTGATAGAGCACGAGACTCTTCGGCTCAGGGTTGTGGATCCCTGCCCCACATCGGGCACTATTTGTATTTGGAATTTCTGTCCCAGCCAGAGGCTCTCAAATACCCAGCAGCCACTTCTCCAGTAATTGACTCAGAGGCTTAATATTATAGTAAATTCTGGACCACAGTTCAGGCTCATTCTTATATAGCTCTTACTTAAACTAACCCTTAATTTGTATCTATGCTTAGCCATGTGGCTTGGAACCTTTTCATGCTCATCTTCCTTCCTCTGCATCTGATTGACATCTGCTACTCTGCCTTTCTTCTTCCCAGAATTCTCCTAGTCTGGTTGCCCTACTTTTGCCTCTACTGGCCAATCAGTGTTTTATTACAAATGTGAAAAATCTTTACAGTGTACAAGAGCATTATCCCACACATCAACCTGGAGACTTTCTTCTTATGAGCAGCACAGAAACTGAGGCCTGATTTTGATAGAGATACTTGGGAATGGTGACATCTTAGATTTAGCCATAGGAGTTTAGGAAAGGCTCTCTTGAGCAAAGAAGATTCAAGAACTAGAGGCTAGGGTATGAGCTGGATTATTATTGTGGAGGATGAAGGGTCCATGAATGATGGCCATGGGAGGGACCATTGTGAGCACAGGAGCCAAAATCTTCCCAGGCAGAGCTGACAGGGGTCTGAGGAGGAGGAAGGGAAGCAGATGCACTCATCTACATCACAGGAGGGTTTGGAAAGAGGAAAGAGACCAGGGTCGTCAGCATGCCTCTGAGGGTTCGACCCACCCATATAGGGTTTCAGGGACAGCTGGGTCCTCAGAACACATCATGAACCCACTCAAGCAGCAAAGTAAACTTTCAGATAGACAAAAAGAAAGGATAAATGTGTGTCTTCAATTTTTTTCAAGGACAGCTTCACCAGTGGGATACCAGGACATAGACTCTAGTCCTACCAGGGGTGTTTGTCTAAAGGACACACATTTTCATACATGCCACAGACTAAAATTTTTGTGTGCATTTCTGGTGTGTATGTATGTACTTATTAGTGTGAACATGTGCATTCATGTGCATGTGGAGATCAAAAGTCAGACAAGTAACTTCCTTGGGCTTTCTACTTTATTTATTTATCTATTTATTTATTTATTTCATTTTCTGAGACATTATTTCTCTGTATAACAGCCCTGGCTGTCCTGGAACTTGCTCTGATCTGCCTGCTTCTGCCTCTGAGTGTTAGGATTAAAGGCTACCCATTCCCTACTTGGGCCTCATATATGTGAGGCAAGTGTTTTTCCACTGAGTTACACCTAACCTTTTTCTTTTTTTTTAGTTTTTGAGGTAGAATCCCTCAGTGAACCTGAAGTCCATGGTTTGGCTAGATTGGCTAGTCCATGTCTCTGACCACCTCAGTACTAGGGTTGCAGGTACATGCAGCCATGTTAGGCTTTTTACATGGGAGCTGGAGATCTGAACTCTGGTCCTGCTGTTTGTATAGTAAGTACCTTATAAACCATCTCCCTCCCCAGCTGTGCACATCACAGATTTGTATCTAACTTGTGGTAGAGGAGTGCTAGGCTAGGAATTATCTGTATTACGGCTTTCCACATGCTCAAGAATATCAGGAGATCAAATGGTTCTGAAGACTCTGTCACTGGATCCACTGCCAGTCAGCCTGGGAGACACTGTCATGGGGACTAGGTAGGCTGGTATGCGCTCAAACTCACTGGCAAGGAAGGGAAGACCCTGTAGATGATTTGGGTCCTGATAGCTGCTCTGGCCAGGCTCCTTTCCTGGAACTGACCCCAATCACCATAACTCAGACACTGTGCTTTCAGAGAACTCCACAGGAAAACGCAGGAACCTGAAAGTTGTTGGTGTTGAGGTCAGACAATACTTTGATGTTTTAGGAAGATTCTGAGCCCAGCTAGCCAAGGGGACACCAGGCTACCTCTTCTGTTTAGTTAGCAGAAGCAATAGTCACTCTGCTCTGGTCTAAATGAGGAACCTCAAGGTCACTGGCAATATCCTAAATGCCTTTGACGATAAGGATGGGAAACTAGTTACATTCCAGTAATAACTTGTAATGACAAGTCCATAGGCCTTCAACTGACATAAAAAAAAAAATAAAATCTGGTAGAAACCAAAGGACAGAATTTAAAGAAAGAATGTATAGAGGTGTCATATAAAATGAGAAAAGTACAATAGATTTCTCTATATGGTATTAGTAAAAAGTAGGTTCAAATGAAAGTGAGTTTAATACTGTGATCACATATACACACACGGTATGATTTGTGTGTATGCATACATTCTTTTTGTATATTAACAGATATTTTCAGGCTAATGATTGATCAGTTCGGTCCAATATTTGACTTAGAAAAAAAGTTGCTGTCCACATGGACACATCATCATAGGAGAGGATTTGCTCCCTCCAAGGGGATGGAACACTTCGATTTACACTGAGTAGAATATACGGATTTAAATAAATTGAAGAGGTTTAGGATTTTTACAATAGTTTACTAAAAATGGAGGTGGGGAAAAACCCTTTGGCTAACATAGAAAACGACAGCAGCCAGAATTGGGAAGCTATAGAGATGTATCAACACTTGACATTCGTGGTGAGTTTTAAAAGGGGAAAGAGTTAGAGATGTGAGATCTGAGTCCCGTCAGGTTACCACAGCCATAGACACCCGAGAGGTCAACAGATCACAAAATGTGTGCATCGTGTATTTCCCCACATTAGTCACCAGTTAGTAACTGCTTTTTACAGTCTTCTGTGGGTCTTTTTTTTTTTTTTTTCTGACACATGCTGAATGATAAATAAGAACAATTCCCCATACTAACTGGAAAAGACTTTCCTCCTCCTGGGTCTGTTGAAACTCAGTTTCCTTAGTGTCACTGGGAGTTTCCCCCTCAGAGAGGTCAACAGCTGGGGATTAAAATATGGGAAATAGACTACTCGCAAAGTCCAAGGGGAGAGATTGTCTTCAGTACCCCACGGGTGTATCAAGACAGTAAGAGTATCTGGGACGTGCTGGAACTTGGGGTGAGGGAGAAGCTGAGGCTAGCTCTCCTAGCTGGGACATGCTGGAACTTGGGGAGAGGGAGAAGCTGAGGCTAGCTCTCCTAGCTGGGACATGCGGGAGCTTGGGGTGAGGGAGAAGCTGAGGCTAGCTCTCCTAGGATAACTCAGCTCTTTGAATTCAGACCAGGATCATGCTCCCACTCTTAGCACACACAAAAAGGTGTTCTGAGCACCTCTGTCCAGTTGCCCAGTGACCTCTGCCTGACCTCTTCCTGTTTTCTGAGCAGTCTGCCACACTGTATTTTCAACCCCCCAGTTTACTTAGTTCGTTTTCTTAGCATACAAAGTTTTGATATCTGAATGAATCTTAAAAGAAAAAGTAAATAAGACAAGCTCTCACTATACATTCCTAAGTAGCCTAGAGTCTTTATGTAGCTCAGGCTGGCCTCTAGCATACAGAGACCTGCCAGCCTCTACCTCCTAAATGCTCAGATTAAAAGTGCTGTCATATCTCACTAAATGTATCCTTTGATCTCTTCTCTCTCTTCCTCTCTCCCTCCCTTTTGCCCTCTCTTGATCTCACTTTGTAGCCCAGGCTAGCCTCAAGTGCATGTATCTCCTGCTTCTACCTCTCTCTGAGTACTGGGATTGTAGGAGTACACTATTATACCTAGGCTTAACTTTATCTTGTTCTTACTTAAAGACAAATGAAAAGTTAGTGCCTTCTACTCAGTCTCAAAGTGCAAGGAGATAACATGTCTTCCTGATGTGCAGTTGGTTATTTGTGTGTGTGTGTATGTGTGTGTGTGTGTGTGTAAAGATTACCTACCATAAGCATTATTATTGATGTCATCTCTTAGATGGTTGTAACAACATCCCTGTTTCTCTGTTTCTTTTCTCCCTCTACATTGTAGCCAACATGACCTTTCAAATTTAGGAGCTAACACCTACTGAAAAGACCAATGCCTTGCCATTGCTGCTAGAATATACTCCATGACTGACAAACCTGCTCAGTGAACCAGCCCCTGCCTGACACCCAGCAGGATTGCCACTCCATATTCTCTGTGCCTCAGCTGTGCCAGTCATTCTTCACTGATGCCTTTGCCTTGTTATTTCCTCTTGCGAGAGGCCACTGTGTCCCTGAAGAAAGGCTGCCTCCTTTCTGCTAATGTGATCTTAGGCCTAATGCTACTCCATTAAACAGTCTCCCTACTCAAGCCTCTCTCAAGCTGGAGAGCAATAGACCTACCAAATCCAATTATATATATTCACGAAATCTGGGAGATGGCCCAGGGGATAAGAATGCTTTCTCTGCAAGCATAAGGACCCAAGTTTGAATCTCCAGCACGCACATATGACTATTACCCCAGTGTTGGGGGATAGAGACAAGGAGATGCTGGACACTTGCTGGCCAGTGAGTCTATCCAGAACAACAAGCTTGTGGTGCAGTGAGAGCATACACAGACACAGACACAGACACACACACACACACACACACACACATACACACACACACACACACACACACTGTTACACACAGTCCAAAGAACGTATAATCATTAAAGACATTTAACATGATGTTGGGATATACATTCTGAAGAGATTGGGTCAACAAACTGACACACACATCACCTCACATAGGCACTGTGAGAGAGAGAGGGATCATGGTAAGATCTACTCTCAGCAAATTTCAAACATGAAACACATGCCTGTTATTACTACTTGCTACTCTGAAAACTAGGTGTCCAGAACTTAATGATCTTACAAGAAATTTGGATCTTTTTTCCTAATATCTCTGCATTCTTCTAGGTCCTGGTAATCATTTTTCTACCTCCCATTTTATGAGCTCATGTTTTGAAGTTGTACAAATAAGTGATAATCACGTGGCATCTGTCTTTTTGTGCCTGGTTTATTTCATGTAGCATTGTGTCCTAGAGATTGATAGATGGTGCCCTTAATGGCAGGAGTTTCTTTTTATTAAGGCTAACTAAGATGCTGTTGTAAAAAATGCATACTATATTTTCTCTATTGTGTCAGGTGTGCATGGACACTTGCCTTGGCTATTGTGAAAAACGCTGCCATGAACAGAGCAAAGCAGCCCTCACTGAAGAATAATGTCCCACTCCTCTTCCCTTTTTCTTCTCCTCTCCCCCCCCCTCTCTCTCCCCCCCCCTTTGGATGGATGCCCAGAAGTGGGCCCGAATCTGACTTGCCTGGCTCTTCACCCTCACTACAGTGTCCTACATGCTACAGTCTTATTTCCGTCTGTCTACAGTGATCGAGGTAGTCAATATGGTAGCACGCTTTCCTCTCCTATTAGAAAATAAACATGATGAGAGCAGGACTTTGTGTTTGACCAAAAAAAATAGATATTCAGTCAAAAGCTGCCAGAAAATGAGTCAACGAAAAAGGGAGTGCACCCTGTACACACCGCAAAATGGCCACATCTTTGGAATAAACATAAAATACATGCTGACTAAAACAGTGGTATTGGTGTGAGCATGCAAGACGGATTGATTTTTTTTCCCTTTATTTTTACTTGATGTGTATGGTGGTTTGTCTGCATGCATATCTATGCACCATGTGTGTACAGAGGCCAGAAGGCAGCATCAGATCCCCTGGGACTGCAGTTACAGATGGTTCTGAGCCACCTTGTAAGTACTGGGAATTGAACCTGGGTCCCTTGCAAGAACAACCAGTGTTAACTCTATGTCGAGCCCCCAGGCTTGAGGATTTTTTGTTGTTGTTTTTGGTTTTTCTGTTTTGTTTTGCTTTTTGTCTGAATGTGAAACAATGTGGGTGTTGATAGGGGTTTTGCATTTGTTGCTGGGTTGCTATGATTTGCGGTGTCTTTAAGGTTTTATTTGTTTTGCTTTCGTTTTATGAAATGGAGTCTGAGTACTGTGTTGCTCAGGCTAGCCTTGAACTCACTATTCTGCTTCCCGATCCCTGGTATCACAGGACCATCCCACTCCACTGAGCTAGAGACAGCATTTCAAAATCCAAAGAAAACCGGAAGTCTTGCCCTAGAGGCCACAGTCTTGGCAAAGCGGGTAGAAGTGATCTGGCTTCAATGTATGTGCTTAGTTCAGACTAAATTAAGGCTTAACGTGCCCTCCTCTTTCTTGCCATAGTGTAGTTTCCCACTCAGGTGAGCTGTAACACAGAGCAGGGGAGAGAAGGCCTCCCTAGGGGTTCTCCTGTCCTCACCGTCTGAGTCCATTAAAAAGACAAAAGAAACAAGAAGCTTCCTCGGTCGGGATGGCTGAGCTCTCACTGTTTTGTTTTTCCAGTAAGCACACAGTCTCATCCTGAAGGAGGGAGAGGCAGGGATGCAAATCCACCTCCTTCAGAGCCCTCTGTAATAAGCTCAGGGGATGAAGCTCACCCACACTCGGACTTGTCTCCGGCATGTCGGCATGCCGTATCCCCTGCTCAAACGCACACTGACCTCTGCCTCTTCAAAGGCAAAATTTGATCCATTAATGTTCTCCTGTGTTGGTTTCATAAAACATTTGGATGGGCCCTTCTTCACAAATGAATAAAAATGAGTAAAGTCCTCAGAATCAAAGGAAAGCCAGGACTGGCTT
Source organism: Phyllotis vaccarum (assembly GCA_033318265.1). Taxonomy (NCBI): domain Eukaryota; kingdom Metazoa; phylum Chordata; class Mammalia; order Rodentia; family Cricetidae; genus Phyllotis; species Phyllotis vaccarum. Next base: position 17,209,552 of record JARWLC010000017.1, on the reverse strand, counting down.
CCAGAAGCACAAGGCAACCCAGAGCGTCCATCTGCAGCCAAACCCTGCAACAGACCCAGACACAGCTTAGAGGCTGGCAACAAGTCTGCCTGCGGGTTCTGCCAAGGAGCCAGATGCTGTTGCTTCCAAAGCTTGGCATCGGGGCCCCTGATTGCCATCCAACAAAGAGGAAAAATAGGAGTGATATAATGTGGTGGGCTAAAACACATCCCACCTCAACCTTTTTTATTACTCACTGAAAAAAATATGGAAGATATTTATGGGAAAGTACCAATGTTTTTGGAAATATTGAACATACATTAGCTACAACACCATTTTTGCCAAATGGGAAATATATTTAAATTATGCAGGCTGCGTCTGTCTAAAAATAAATTGTCATCTTTTCTGATCAATGTATATGTCCAGGATATGGAAATGACTCTGCTAATTGAGGATGCTGTCAACCAGTGCACTTGTAAGTTACCAAGAAGTTGTGAAGATGTCTGTCTGTGGATGTGCATAAAATAGCAATTAATGTTGTTGTAATATAAAGCAAGTATGAGAAGGACTGGGTTTGCAAAAGAAGACCCATCCAACGAAGGTGGAGTGTTGAGTTTCGTGGTTATATAAAGAATTACAAGCTATGTTAGGTTGGATGAGATAAGATGTTTATGAAAAAGTAGAATGTGGAATGTGATGGGGGACAGTGTTTGCCAAGGCTCCAGGGTAGTATTAATAGCCCACTCTATATGACAAAGTGCTGCTATTCACTGAAAGTTCATTGTCACTTCTCATCTGGGTTTGAGAGGAGCAAATGACTGTCACTCTGGACATCTTTGAGGGAAGTTTCTATTGTTTCTAGAGTGACTCAAAAGTCAACAAGAATTGGGAAAAGTAAAGGATAAGGGACAATGTCTTCCTTTCCCAGTGAGATGATGGGACTCAACTTAGACTGCTCTGCTCTCCCCTTCCCCAGGATCCACTGTCACCTCAGTTCATGCCTTCGAAGTCACCACTGGGCTCAGCAGTGTCACAGGGGCTGGTTCCAGGAGGCTTGAGCTCGAGTACATATTGCCTCAGCATATCGTCAGGGGTACATCTGTCATCTCAGCTCAGTGACAAGCATTTGAAACTAGGGGACGATCTCTGAGTGGAACAGAGCTGGGAGGACGTCAAGACAAGCCAAAGTCGGGTGGGAGCATCTCATCGAGGTGGGGACCCAAGAGGAGACAGTTCCCTCGCTGCTCTGTCAGGCTAGGGCACTGCCGCTCTGTGTAAACAAAGCTGAATTTAGAACAAATTACTTTCAATTTTTAAGATTTTGATCTAACATACAATTGCTTCCATTTGTATGTAACTCACTGTAACGCAAATATTATTTTTTTACGGGGGGGGGGGGTGGTGGCACATGCCTGTAATCCCACACTTTTAAGACTGAGGCAGGATGAGGTGGTTGAGGCTAGGTGATGCTAGGCCAAACCTCAGTTGAATAGTGAGTCCCTGTCTCAAAGGGGAGAAAAAAAAAATCACCAAATTATTTTTAAATCCAAGATCTCTGCATTTAAATAATTAATTAATTAATTAATTAATTAATTAACTTAGGTTAAGATATAAAGGTCATTCCAAAGGGAAATGATACACTACTATGTTTTTTAATGTTATGTACTTTCTATAGGTACTACTCTTTACAAAAAAAAAAAAAATAGGGTTCAAATAAACTGGAGGTTTTTACATAGAACCTCCTCACATCTTTTTGTCTGCATTCAGACCAGGGAAGATGGTTGCTCTGAGAGGCAGACTAAAGAGGCCTAGATTAATTGCTCATCCTGCTTTGTGGACAAATACATACCTCCATAGAGGCAATCACTCACCTACAGAAGCCCGCAGGCTCTCCATGTGAGACAGAGAGCTAACTAGCATGCTCTTGAGTTTCAGGTCTCAAGAAAGAAAACTACAAAGGCCTCCTTCCATTTAGTACTTCTGAAGATAGCTGGAACCAGGCTACTATCAGTGGTCGCTCAGCATAGTATTTATGCCAAAAGGAAGGCAGACAAGAAATAAAAGTGAGGACAATTTTTCATCTACAATTAGACTTTGTTTGGGCTGGTAGGTTGGATTAGGAGAGCTTGCTGGGAAATCATAAGGACCAGTGCTCACATCCCAGCACCCATATAACAAGCTGGACATCCCACAAATGCCAGTAACTCCAGTTCCAAACTAACTCCCTCTTCTGGTATTCTCAGGCACCTGTGCTCATGTGCACACACACTCACACAAGCACATAGTAGAACAGTTATTTCACCTAACAACCATTGTCAGAAAAAGGCACCAGATCCCCTAGAGCTGGAGTTACATGTAGCTGTGAACTTCCCAACTTGGGTGCTTGAATGAAACTCAGGTCCTCTGAAAGAGCAACCATCACTTTTAACTGCTAACCCATCTCTCCATCCATAAAATAAATATGAAAATATTTACATTTTAAAAAATTAGATCATTTCACTATTTATATTCCTTCTCCTTGGTCCTCTCAAGAGCTGGAGAGGGGTTGCTGCTCCCTGCCAGCAGCAAAACCAAAGGGTTTGCAAAATGTGTTTTTGCAGTGTATTTCTGAACTGAAGCAGAAGAATAGGTCTAACTCAGGCTAAAAATGTTAGGATGCAAACTTGGGTTCATTGCTGTTGCATTCAGTAGGTCCAACATTCCAGCACGTCAAGCTAGGTCCATGATTTGTGTCACCAGAGAGAATGATAAATCACATCTAAAGACAGAACAACTGGAAAGGCTGCCACCATATCATAGATCATGATGTGCCCCATCTTTTCCAAACGTTATTTATAGATATCAGAGGTCAGGGGCAGCAAAGCAGAATAATCTTTGTTCTCTCGGGGCTCGGCGGGCTCTGAGTTCCTCTGCCTCTGAGTCTTCCCATAATTTCCAGCAATGTGATAAGCTCTAGTTATGTGCAGTCAGTCCAAAAGGGATCAAATATAAATATTGCCAAAAAGAAAGCATGTTTCAAACCCCATCAATCAAAGTCTTTGAGAACGCTTGTTACTGTAGCATTCTGGGAAGGAAAGCGATGGGAGAATTTGTTCCAGAAAAGAGTTACTGAAGTAAATGAACGAGGCCATAGTGTGGAAGACAGAGGGGGAGGCAGGGTGCCCACAGAAAGCTGGAGCAGCAAGGCTTCCCTAACCTGGGTCTCTGCGGTGGTCTGCTCCTCCACCTATGCCTGTGTGGCTGCACAGACCGGGTGAGACCTTGCTGACAACTTCTCAATTCTGGACCCTAACCCCACATCTCATATCCAATCTACTGAGTACTTTTTTGCCTCAAAAAATACATTTTAAAATGATAATTTTTGCTTTTGGAATGTTTTGGCTACGAGTAATTTAAATGATGATTGGCAGCAGCTTCCTGGCAGTTCTTACCCCTGCTTAGGAATTCTTGCCGGAGTGTGTGTGGGGGAATAAAACTATAGATTTTGTTGGTTTCAAAAGTGTCATTTGAGTCAGTCAGTTGTTTCTATCTGGAGGTCCTGTGTGCCATGTTGGATAGAAAATACTTGGGGGAAAGTGTGTCTGTGAGGCTTTTATTTATATTATCCCCTAAGCAATACGGTAGAATAATTATTTCAACAGCACATTCACTCTACATTGGGTGCTTAAACTTAGAGATGGTTTAAATTATTTGGAGGCTGTGCAGGTTATATACATTTTGTACAGCACAGGAATGTCTACTGATTTAGATGTGAGGTGTGGTCCTGTAGCGGGTCCCTCCGGGGACACTAAAGGACAGCTGTACTAAGCTTAACAATTAAAGAAATCATTATGATGCCATTCCCACAAATTAAAATTTTATTAATTCAATTTAATAGTTTTCTTTGGGGACCAACAAAATTTTTAATTTTCACCCTCTTTTATAGATTCCCAAATACCTGTATCTAAGGCTGGACTCTGAAATCACAAACCCCTGGAAGTAAAAGCAATGTATGTAGAGGTGATTGGGGATTCCATGCATCCAATGCTGCTTCTCTACGAACTAGGTTCTACCTGCTCTCCAATCTTCTTTAATTTCCTCACAATTAAGCACTCAGAACTATGTCATGCCCAGATTGCTGTCCTGTGGTATCCCTGATAGTTAAGATACTGACAGATATCCTCTGTCAGTAGTCCTTGGGTCCTTGAGAGGATGGTCTCTGCAGACAAGAGCTCCATCCATCATGAATGCTTTGGAACTGACATCCCCCACTCAAGTGTATCCATTGCTGTTGCACCTCTGTGACCAAAACAATAGAAAGAGGGACAGTTTCATCTTGACTCTTAGTTTCTAAGGTTTCAGTTCTCTGTGCTGGGGATGGCACAGCAGAGTGCATGGTAGTGGGGTGTGCAGGTCCCACATCCCAGCAGACCAGGAATTGGAGAGCAGCTGGAACCAGATGTAGCTATAACCTTCAAAGGCTTATTCGCAGTGACTTGCTTCTAACAGCTAGCTCCCAACATCTCCAAAAGGTTCTGTGGCCTCCTAAAATAGCACAACCAACAAGTGGGGAGCCTATGGTGACATTTCAGATGCAAAACAGCACATCATCAGTGCCCAAGACATAGACTTCCTGACATATATGACCACAACAGAAACTAGAGGAAGGTGTAAGCACTTCTTGGCTCATTTTGGAGAATGTGGTGGGAGCATCTCCCTGGGTTGCCTCACTGGCTTGGTTTGGTCTCAGAATAGTAGAGATACAAACCATGGCAGATAACGTTAACTATAATGCCCTGAGGTAAAATACTCAGAGGCACGAGCACATTCTCCATCTTTTATTTTCTTTGGCTACACCCCCAGGTCTTTTCCTGCTTCCTGTTCCAGTGAGGCGCCATATTGGATCTGCTACATGGTTCCTGCCTTAGGCGGTTCATTACGGTTGTGATTTTGACCCTAGAGTTTTGCCTGCATCTTCCAATATTTCACATACCACCTGTGGCTATCTATTTCTGTTCCCTATAGGTAGAAAAATCACTCACACAAATTCCCACCAAGATTAGATCCCCAAGCCCAACCCAAAACAATGGTGCACAATGACCAAATCACATTCATTTTAAAGGCCAATATTCTGAGAAAGACACCACATGTCAGCTTCTTGCTTCTACATTCACATACTACATACATGCATGCATACATGTGTACACACACATAAATAAAGGCAATCTTCCTTGTTGGGTGTGGTGATCCACGTCTATAAGCCCAGCACGTTGAAGACCGAGGCAGGAGGATTGCCTTGAGATTGAGGCCAGTATCTGTAGTGGATTTATGACACTACATTGTAAATAATTGTCCCACCTATGAGATTAATAAAAAGCGCTGATTGGCTAAAGGCAGACCCGAAGTGTGGGCAGGGCTCCTAGACTAAGAAAACTCTGGAAACAGGAAGAACAGAGCAGAATGCCAGAGAGAAGCCAGAAGAAGCAGAGGACAACTATGCTGCTCTGAGAAATGGTACCGAGCCGCATGGCTGAATAGGATAAGAGTCATGGGTTAGTTTAAAGATAAAGAGTTAGCAAGTTATATGCCTGGGCCTTAGACCGATCAGTCTAAAACTATTGTAAGTGTCTGTGTGTCTGTGCAAGTCCGGGGGTCTGCGGTTCCAAACGTAGAGGCTAGGCCCGAAAGTCTGGGACAGAAACCTCTTTCTACAAGTATCTGGTGAGGTCCAGGCCAACTCTGTAGGGAAAGACCTTGCCTCAACCAAAGCTCCAAAATAATAACATCAATAATAGCAATAAATAAAGGTACCCTTTCATGACCTCCATTACAACTGTTAAGATACTCAAGACAACCATTTTGTATGTGAGTTCCTCTTGGCTTCTTCCTGACTTCCTGGTCATTTCTGGTGCGTCTCTTTATCCAACTATCACATTCTCCCGAAGGCCATCCCAATGCCCCATTCCTAGCTGTGAACGTGAACTCCACCCTCTCCTTACTCTTCTCTCTATGTCCAGCTTCCCAGCACTGCTAGACATGACTTGCTTGTCTGTGAAGGATGCAGCCTCTGTGCTCTCATGCCCTGGGCTTTAGAGGATGAAGCACTGTCTCCATATCACCCTCGGTCATCAGTCCATTTGCCCTAGTTACATCCGAGTATGCTAGCTTTGTCCAGTTGTCATTTTCTTCTTCAAAGATCTTAGAGCCTGGGGATGACAGCGTGTGCTACACAAGCATGAAGCCCTGAGTCCCTTCCCCCACCTCTCGTGTTAAAATGCATGCATCAGTAACTTCTCTGACCTCTGCATGTATGTTTGTACGTATGTATGGGCCTATGCACATGCACATACATGTACACACACTCCCACACAACTTTTTAAAAACTTAAAAAGAACTTTCCACCTTTTACTATTTATTTTTATTGGGAGGAGGAAAGGTTTTGTACGCCGTACATTTCCGTATCACTGTCATCATCAAAAGAGGTGAGGCAGTTGATGCAGAGGCCATGGAGGGGTGCTGCTTAGAGCTTGTTTCCTGTGGCTTGCTCAGGCTGCTTTCCTTTTTAAAATTGTAGTTCTCTCATACAAAGCATCCCAACTGCAGCTTGTCCTTCTTCCATTTACCCCCCTCCTCCCCCCCTCCTCCCCCCCCCTCCCCCCCCCCTCCTCCTCCCCCCTCCTCCCCCCTCCCTCCTCCCCCCTCCTCCCCCCCTCCTCCCCCCCTCCTCCCCCCTCCTCCCCCCCTCCTCCCCCCCTCCTCCCCCCTCCTCCCCCCTCCTCCCCCCCCTCCTCCCCCCCCTCCTCCCCCCTCCCTCCTCCCCCCTCCGGCCTTCCCCCAGAAAAGAGCGGGCTTCCCAGGGACATCAGTTAAACATGGCACAAGATACAGTAAGATCAGGCACAAACCCTCATATCAAGGGTGGGCAGGGCAACCCAGGAGGAAAAGGGTCCCAAGAGACGACAACAGAGTCAGAGACACTTTCACTTCTACTGTTAGGAATCCCATCAGAACACACCAAGCTACACAACCATGGTGTGTGTACAGAGGACCTAGGTCAAACCCACGTAGGCTCTGCCACTGCTGATTCAGTCTCTGGACGCCCCCTACTTACTTACTTTTAATCTTCCTCTGGTGCTAAAGATAAACCCAAGGCCTCATCCCACATACTAGACAAAGTGCTTTACCTCTAAGATACACCTTAATCAAGCTATCTTTTAACCAACAATGTAATTTATTTATTATGGTGCCATAATACACATTCTAAAAATATCCCTTTTCTAGAATGTCAGCATTGTATGTGATTTTGTTTTTGTTGTTACCTACATAACACAAGTGTCTACAACAGTTCATGACATACAGTACCACTCAACAAATGTGTATTGAACAACTGAATGGCTAATATCTCTTTCTGTGACTGAGGTAAATATCTACACTACACAAAATCCTTCTTAACTGGTACTATAGATTCTTGATGGCAAGGGTTAATGTCTATAAACTGAGCCAAAGGATCCCACTTGGAATCTTAAACAGAATAGTAGGTCCTTTGCTTCCTGGGTAGACATTAAAATACAACAATCTCATTAGCTGTGTAAACACTCCAGACAGAGAAAAATCATCATCCAGGCAGGGTGTAGTGATGTGTGAGTTACCTCCATCTCAGAAACCTAATGTATTGAAGAAGTACACCCTACAGATTTTCCACTTCACTGGAACACATCTTTGTTGTTTAGCTAAGAATTTGCCAATAGCAGGAGGAGAAGCTTCACAAATGCAATGGTACACTTACTTTTCTCAAAATGTTCTTCCTCCACATACCTCAAGCAACTTACAAAAAATACCTATAAGAGAGCAGTTAGACCTGTAATGGCTGAAAGAGATTGTCTGCTTCGCTCTACTTCAGAGAGCAGAGCTTGACATGCAGGTAGAGAGCACAGAAAAAACATTCAACAATGTGGATTTAGAGATGAGATGAATATTTTGAATATAGAAATCTCCAGTCTTAGGAAGAATGTGCTTGGGGCTGACCGCCACTTTCCAGGGATGACTTGGAAATCCTTGCTATGAGTAAAGGGTCAGAGAGGGTGACTTTAGATGTCCTTAACAGGCTGGGATTCTGTTAGACCAGTATGTATTATAGGGAGTCAGACCCATAATTTGCTGTGTTTGGAGGTCAGAAAGAATAACACTGTAGCTAGTATATAAGTGTTATGGGTCGGATACAAGATGTCCCCAAAAGCCATGTGTCACTAGCTCTGGTACTATTGGATAGACACATTTGGGGAGGTAAGGTTTAGCAGAAGGAAGTTAGGTCACTTCCCCTTTCTGCATTTGTCCATTCCCTGTCCATCCTGTGTCCCCCTCCCATGTCCCCTCACCTCCCAAACATCATTCGTCATGGCTCACTGTGGCCCAAGGGAAACAGGGCCAAGCAGTATAGACTGAGACTTCTGGAGTCATGAACGAATAAACCTTCCTTCTTTTAAAGTTTATTTCTCAAGGTCTTTTGTCATAGCCACAGAAAGATGACTCACATTCACAGCAAGCTGGCAGCTGAGGAGTAAACTGAGGTATGAGAAAACTAACCAGATGACCTGAATTTTCAGAGTGAAAATTCATAAAAAGAACCCATATTTCTGAATTCCATTTTTCTTTCACATCAGTTATAATTAGCTTTCAAAGTGAAAAGTATCAATCAAATGTGAAGGGCAGAGCAGAAATGTTCCCATATTCTTTCGACTCAGATAAAAAGGCACCGGCTTCCTAGCAGTCAAAACCCACTTCACATAATCCAAATTAATTTAAGATAGCATTATGGGCATGAGCAGCCATTTTTAATTGCCTCTAAGAGTAGTAAAAAATATATCAAAGGGGGGGAGGGGAGGCGCGCAGACATCCTGAGTATCAGAGAGTCTCTGGCAGTAGCATTGGGTGTTTGAGATTGCTAACTGGGAAGCAAGTTGACTGAATAATAGAAAGTCAGCACCAGTACTCCGACACATGCCTCAAGGGAGGCTGCCTAAATAACTGGCCCCTTATCCTTCCACCTCCAGCTTTTGAAAGAACCCTGGCAAACTGCCTTAAGCCTGTCTCTAAGTCACACTCCAGTCATCTTAAGGAGCCCGCAAGTTGCATCTGTCTCTCTGACCTGAAGGCATTGAAAGGGGCTGGAAGGCCCCAGGGGAACAGTGGTAACTTCTGAGGGCACCTAAATTCATCTGCACATGCTCTCACACCTAAACATAATCCAAATCTAAAATAAATCTTTAAAAGAAAGAAAGTGGCTGCCTTGAAGGTCTCTCCTGATGAGGTCCTTGGATTTTAACTGGAAAACCAGGCCGACCTATCAGTACAGGAATTAAGAAGTTCTTTTTAGTTTTTTAACTTTCGTTTCTTGAGACAGGATTCACTATGTAGCCCAGGCTGGCCTCAAACTCACGGTCTTGCCACCTCAGCCTCCCTAGTGCTAGAGTTACAGGTGTGCACTACCACACGCGGCTTGAAGTCCTTTCTCTTTTATTTGCTGAGCCCTGTCTGAGCAAAGGGCTTTGGGGACTCAGGTTAATTCTCCCTCCATCTCTGCCCACATCTCATGCTGAGTCGGTACGTAGCCAGACAGATACTGAGGTTAAATCTGCTCATTTCCCCTTGAGTGGGTGAGGTGGAGATGGAGGGGGGTGCTGTTGTCATCTACTGTAGTTCCCAGAACAGCTATAATCTATATGGCCTCAGAATTAGAGAGAGGCTGGCTGTGGTGATTGCAGAGTTGGCACGCACCTCAACTCTACATAGGCCCTCATAGAGAATTCTTTTTTAAAAAAATCACATTCATTTATTTACTGAGTGTGTATGTGTGTGTGTACTTGGTCACACATGAACATGCATGCTCATGGCACTGTGCACATGTGGATTTTAGAAGAACCAGTTTTATTTTTCAATGTAGGTCCCAGGATTAAATTTAGAGAATCAGGCTTAGTGGCAAGCAATTTTACTCACTGAGCAGTCCTAGGGGTATCACCAGCCCACGTTACTGTGCGGGGAAGGCTTCTCTCCCTCCCTTCCCCCCTTTCTCTCTCCTCACAATCCTCCTTGGGTGGTTTCTTTCTGTTCTAATTTACATTGTTGCATTCTACTCCTGTCTACTCTCCGAAGGGCATAGCCCAGAGCCTTGGTTGCTCAGATATCCTGGTGTTGGGAAGATAAAGTACTTTTTCAAATCACCACCGACTAGATCTAACCAGAGGTGTGTTTGAAAGAAAAGCACTGAGACTCAAGTCAGCAAGCCATTGCTTAAGGACCAATGAGAGCTACCCCCCACTTTTACAAATACAACTTTACTAGAACACAGCACACACATTTGTCTGTGTGCTGTCAGTGGCTGTGATGGGTCATGATGTGAGAATGCCTTTCTGTATGCTGTGAATCTCAATCTTTAAATAAAGGAGCTGTTTTGGGCCATGACAGGCACCATAGAAGAAATAGGAGGAAAAATCAGAGCATGGGTAGAAGAAGCAGGGCAGTCAGGCAGACCAAGCCCGGAGCCCAAAGGAACAACATATAAGGAACACAGGTGAGCCACGGGCCATGTGGCAGACAGATAAATAGAAATGAATTGATTTAAAATGTAAGAGCTAGCTAGCAATGTGCCTGAGCCATAGGCCAAACAGCATGAAGTTAATATAAGCATCTGAGTCATTTCTGGGGGCCTGAGCAATGGCGGTGGGTGGCTAAGGATTTTGGTGCGGCAGGTCTGTGGGTCTGGGCCTCTGGCCGCCCGAGACCAAGAAACCTCAGTATTACAGATGGCACCAAACATGGAGCAATTATCCACTTAAAGCCTAAAAAAGATTAAAAAGGATTCTAGATCACAAAACTGAACCAAGACAGCTTCCAAATTATGTATACAAAACAGGTCATTGTACAAAAAAAACGTGATATCCGAGTCACATTCAAAATGGCGCCGGCAGACTAGCGACAGACAGTATAAACTACAATCAGGCTGGTTTCTAAAATCACACAAAAAACTCAGTAGCATGTGATTGATTTTAGATTTCTGTTTATTTTGAACAAAAAGGAAACAAAGATGGTTTCTTAGTAGCAGCATTTTCTTGGGTGTGCTCTGTTTGCTGGCCAGGAACAGAGATGCAGTCCCTTTAAGAGAACTTACTGATTCAGCTGAATCTGCAAAAACTATGTGGCAAGAGAGTGAGAGTATTTTAAAAAGCTCTTCTAGTTAGAAGATGATTAAGGATTCACAATAAAACAGATTCAGATTTTTAAAAAACCTGTAAATGGGTTACAATGTGTGTAAAAGGTACTTAGGCTTCAGAGAGAAAAGAGAAAAGGTACATAGTCTTCAGAGAGAAAAGAAAGAAGAAAAAGTCTTTAAAAAGAGAAACAGAGTAATAAAAATATGATAACCCATGTAAAGACGGAAAATAGACACAAAATATGGATTTTGGTTATTACTGTGTTTTCTTTTAAATTTTTAACTGTTAATGAGCTAACTGCAGAAAGACAATGGATTACAAATGCAAAGGCTACTAAGTTAAATAAGAATACATATTCTAAAGGTATTTTGATTTTAAAATTTATGTCTAAGGATTTATTACTTTGGAAGAGTTCTGCTTTTGTTTCCACAGAAGATGAGAATCTGTGGATTGCTTCCAGGCAAATATGGTTTCATCAACCAAGACCCCTGAAAAAAAACCTCTGATGGGAAGACATGGTCATATCAGCTTCAGGGCTGCAGACTATGATCCAGTCTCAAGAATTCGTGAGATTTTTCAACATCCCCTTAGTCAGCAAGAAGTAGTAATAAAAAACTACGCCCAAATTCCCAAAATATTGTTTATAAATGTTTGTTTTCATTATAAATGGTTAATGGTCATAGTTAATCTCTTTCTAAGAAGAAAAAGGGGATATGGTATATGAATGAGTTTTTAAAAATTAGATTATTAAATTCACTTAGATTAAGAAATCAGCTGTTAATCTCAAAATGTTTTACATTGGCATGGATTTTGGTTTATTGATACAAATTTAAGGTCAATTCTCTTATGCTATATGTATTTTTATACTCTTGCTTAAGATATGATGTTTATGTAACTGATTTAAAATTATGATGTATAATTAAGAAATGCATGTTAGTTAGATTTTTAGGTATACAAAGATATATTTCAATTAGGTAGGTAATCTTCAAATGCTTCTAAGACCTACAGAATATGGCATTTAAAATGTTTTAAGGGCTTAGACTTTTCTAGACAGTGAGACAGGTCTGCTCCTGACAGCACTAATTTACTTCAAGAAAAAAAATGGGCATTGAAGAAACTCCATATAGAGTCTGTTTGTGGCAATGGTTAGCCACTAGACAAGAACCTGTTCTTATATTGACTGCTTGACAGTATGCTGTTTAAACTGGACATACAGGTTCCATAAGAAGATGACCTCTGAACTTTGGCAGAACAAGCCGAGTGGTCATTCAGGTTCCTGCTTTACAGAGAAAATTGTCAGACATTCTTCAGGACTCGAAGAGAAGCAACTGATGAACTGTGCCAGAATGGACAGAGCAGATTTCCTGCTTCACTAAAATAAAAAGAGACTCTGGGCCTGTAGGCTAAAGATAGATGCCCCAACTTTACAAAAGAACTTTGGGTGACTGTCCAGACAGATAGGTGTCATCTCTGTACTTTGTAGATTTTAAAAGTCGCTTATACTTCTGGTTTACTTGAGTAAATATATCCTTCTGTGGTCTTAGATATAGTTAAAGATTAGATAGTTATAGGTACAGTTTTTCTTAGTCATTTAAAAGATATATTAAATATAAAACTTTAGATTCATAAAGATAAGGTAGATGCTAAAAATATTTTCTTTAATTTTGCTAAATACAAATAGACTAGATATTATAACTATAATTCTTACTTGATGGCTATTTTGTTATATGTGATTTTGCTATGTTAAAATTAAAACCTTCCTTTTTGATTAGCCAGAAAGAGAGAAGTGATGTGGGAATGCCTTTTTGTATGCTGTGAATCTCAATCTTTAAATAAAGGAGCTGTTTTGGGCCATGACAGACACCATAGAAGAAGTAGGAGGAAAAATCAGAGCATAGGTAGGAGAAGCAGGGCGGAGTCAGGCAGACCAAGTCTGAAGCCCAAAGGAGCAACATGTAAGGAACACAGGTGAGCCATGGGCCACGTGGCAGACAGATAAATAGAAATGGGTTGATATAGGATGTAAGAGCTAGCTAGCAATGTGCCTGAGCCATAGGCCAAACAGCATAAAGTTAATATAAGTGTCTGAGTCATTTTTGGGGGCCTGAGCGGTGGCAGCGGGTGGCTAAGGATTCTGGTGCGGCAGGTCTGTGGGTCTGGGCTTCTGGCCGCCCAAGACCAAGAAACCTCAATACTACAGGGTCACATCAGGCTACATGGACCACTGAGTCTAGCCCTTTACACGAAGAGTCCGCTGACCTTGGTACCACATGAATATCATATAATGGGAACAGCTCTTGATAGGAAGGAAAAGGCAGTCAAAACCCAGCTCCGTCTCTAATTACTTCTGTAGCTCTGGATGCATTGGATTCCTCCTCCTCCTCCTCCTCCTCCTCCTCCTCCTGTTCTTCCTCCAGGTGCTCCTCCTTCTCCAGCTCTTCTTCCTCCTGCTGCTCTTCCTCCTCTAGCTGCTCCTCCTTCTCCTCCTCCTCTTCATCCTTCTTTATCACCCCCATTTCTCATCTGCAAAACAAGAAAGATAGCCTATTGTTACATTAAGGATTTCTGGCCCCATCCAGCCAGAGGTTCAGACCCACAGACCTGCAGTCCTGACCCGCTGCTGTTTGGGTCCCCAAAATGACTCAGATGCTTGTATTAACTTCATGCTGTTTGGCCTATGGCTCAGGTACATTGCTAGCTAACTCTTAATCTTAATTCAACCCATTCTTATTAATCTGTGAGCCACGTGGCCCGTGGCTCACCTGTGTTCCTTACATGTTTCTTCTTGGGCATCTGGCTGATCTGGCTCTGACTCTGCCCTCCTTCGCCTACTTATTCTCTGATTTCCCCACCTACCTTTTCTATGGTGCCTGCCATGGCCAAAACAGTCCTTTATTTAAAGATTGATATTCACAGCATGCAGAAAGACATTCCCACATCAGCCTATACGTTTCTGGAGTTTTTCCTTAAGACAAAAATTCAATAAGCTTTAAGTAAGACCTGTCCTTCTGCCTCCTTCTCTCCAGACAGTTAATAATAAAGCCTCCCAACTTGTAATCTCACCAGGAACATCCCTTCCCTCTCCTGCAAAGCCCCTTCTATCAGAAACAGTGACTCTCAAGCAGGTTTCCACCATTTTCATCTCCTTTCCTGAGGTTCTTACTCTGCGAGTGATCAGTCACTCAAGTCCTTGTGCAGTGCAGACTATGCACAGGCCCAGGTCACTCCCTACCCAGGAATATAGTACAAAGCTTTGCTTCTCCATAAGCTCTCCACAAATACATGAACAGAGTCCTGCAAGCAAATCCTTGACACTGCCTTTCCTCCTGAATCCCTCTACAGATTAGCCTCTGGTGAGTCATTTTCTCCAGGTCCTGGGCATCCAGGAATATGATGTCAAGTGCAACAGCTGGCCATAACTTCCCTTCTTGTCTATTTTTGGAGAGTATTTGATACTGAGTTCAAACACTTACCAGGTGTCTAGCTGTGAGGCCAGCTGTGGGTTATTTAACCTCTTTGGGCTTCATGCTGTTGTATGAGCAGAGATGATGGCACCCACCTCGCAGGCTTGTTCCAAGATTGCAGATGACTGACATAAAATGCCTGTGATATAGTTAACCTTGGTGGCAGCATTTGCACTGTGGAGGCCCTGCTAAAGGAAGCACCTCCTCCTGAACTTGTCACATCCGTCTGTCTCCTTCTTCCTGGGCTAATGGGCTGCTCTCTCTTACTCAATGAGATCTGCAGGTAGACTAAGAAAGCCAGGAAAGCTTCCAGAAGATGTCACCAAGCTATCTAAGGAACCAAAACCCCACTTCAGTTTGTAACTTCAGAGATTTACTTCTCTGAATACACAGGAAATACAAGGGTGGTCGCCTCATGGGACATTGTGTTAGTTTGTATTACGTCACTCTAGCAAAATATCTGGAAGAAAAAGGTTATAAGGGGTGTGGTGATCTGAATGAAAATGGCCTCCATAGACTCAGAGGGAGTGTCGTTGCTGGAGGTGTAGCCTTGCTGGAGGAAGTGTGTGTCTCTGGGGGTGGGCCTTAAGCTTTCAGAAGCTCAAGCCAGGCCTAGTCGCCTACTCTCTCTTCTTGCTGCCTGTGAATCCAAATGTGCAAGTGTCAGCTACCTCTACAGCATGTTTGTCCGCAAGCCTCTATGCTTCCTGCCATGACAATCACGGACTAAACCATTAATGCACTGTAAGCCAGCTTCAGTTACATGCTTTCCTTTATAAGAGTTGTGACGGTCAGGATGTCTCTTCACAGCAATAGAAACCCTAAGACAAGGGGTAAGACTTATTTTGATTTTGGCTTCAGAGCCATGGTTGCTTGGCTCTGTGACTTTGGGGCTGCAAGGGCAGAGTACCTTGTAGTGGGGGTATGTGTCAGAAAGGACCTGCTTACCTCCTGACTCCAGGAAGCTAAGAGACAGGAAGGAGCTGGGGTCCCAATATCCATTTTAATGACATCCCTAAACTTCTTTCCAAATCATAAAGGTCCCACCACATCCCAACAGTGACAAAGGCTGGTGACCAAAGCTTTTACACATGTTCTTTGGGAGACATTCTAAAGGTCCAGGCATTTAACCTTATGATAGTTCAATGTGGTGTCTACAAACTTTGTGATTGAGAATTTCACAGTTGACTTACCAAACCCTTGGGGGAAAAAAATCTCTTGTTCACCACAAAGATATCCAATACCTTATATACTAATGAAGAGTGGAAAAAGTCTCAAAAAATAATCCCCTAAAGTTTTAATTAACTTTATATGTTTGGGATTCATTCATAGCTAACCTGAGAGGCCAGACACCTTCTTTGTCTCCTGGGTCTAGTGGCTCTCAGAACCTTGTTTAGTTTTTGCCATGTTTGCTTTTGACCTAGGTGAATCTAGATACTCCTTGAGGTGGATGTGTGTCCTGTATTTGCTGAGCCCACCATAAGTAGAGCATCCAGTCAGGGCCCAGTTCCTGAGCTCTCAATTAATCCCCACTGATTCCTGGATAAGCTAATCAATCAATGAGTTAGTGGGGTATTGGGAAATGGAGACCCTGAAATATTCATTCTCATCCCTCCTACGGAGCAATAAGCAAACCATGACCAGAGAAAATTCTGAAAAAGGAAACAGATTTCTACAACAGCAGACCAAGTGTCCAAGGGCAGGCTGCAGATCCTGCAATCCTCACACAGAGCCTGGGCTATTGCCGGGAGCAGTCATACACGTTACCTCAGCAACCCAGGCTATGCCGAGCTCTGCCAATTTACCTTCAGCTACCAGGGCCAAGTTGCTTCACCAAGCAACTCTCTCTAGTTTCCATCTCTCCTTGACATTAGACAGAGCACAGTGAGAAAGATCAAGGAAACTCAGAAGAGCTAAGAAAGATGACCACAGCATCAGGACCATTTCTGGACTCCAATGAAGCAGTTGTGTGTGATTCTGTAGCTTTGTAGAACTTCTTTACCTCTCTGTCCCATACCCAGCTCTCAGATCTGTCCTCAGCAGCCTGGGAAAACTCTACAGAGACAGGCCATAGATATGCCTGATAAGACAGGATTGTTGGCTAGGGTTGTGGTCGTATTTCAGAATATCTTTATTATGGCACTGGGGATGGCACCCAGGGCCTTGAACCTTCCAGGCAAGTGATTTATCTTCTGTTGCTCTTTTCTTCTGAGAAGATCAAGAGTTAAAGTTCTCACTACAGATGAGTCACACTCGAGTGACACGATGTTTCAGCAATCTAGGACTATAAGATCCCAGGACACAGCATTCTCCAGGATCCTGCTGGCTTAGAGGAAATACTAGATGGCTGCCCTTGGCCCTGTCTCTCACTGGCTGTGTGTTCGTGGAGAGGATACAATTGCCCTGGTCCCCAGTTTTCTCACAGGCAAATGCAACAGTAATAGCAAATGAAGTCACACCCATGCAAACACTCTGTGAACAGCGTGAAGCTCTCCTCTATTCAAAGGCCGAGTGACAGGGTGTTACAGTCAGAAGCAGGTGATGTGTCTGTTCTTTTGGGGGTATCTCTTCTGGAAAGGGATACCAGGCTGCAGCCTGTCTATGGTTGCTGCAGGAAGGGTAAAGAAGTTCCCTGTGTTGCTTTAACATGATACCACAATTTTGGTTCTTATTAAAGTTACAGGTTTGGGCCTTCTAAACGCATGTTTGAAATTTTAATTATGTGTGTTTTTATTTTCTGAGATTATGATTGTGTTATTTTTCCTCTTCCTTACTCCAATCTCTCCCTTGCTCTCTTACAAATGCATAGCCTCTTTTTCTTTGTTGTTGTTGTTGTTGTGTGTGTGTGTGTGTGTGCACGCACACATTCTTAAATGTATAACACAACCTGCTTATTCCATATACTGTTACTTGTGTGTCTATGTTTTCAGCACTGACCATTTGGTATTGGGTAACCAAGTATGTGCACTACCCTGGGAAAGACCGTTTCTCCCACTCACATCTTCTCTTAATTGCCTGTAGTTCTTTGTGTAGGGTTGAGGCCTGTGAGCTTCCCCTTCCGCGTTGGTGTATATATTGGTGGTGTCCTTATTCAGCTCACATTTAAGCAGCCATGTAGTGAGGTCTCATAGTGTAATGAGAGAAGAGACTGTAAACACAAGAGCCTTCTCCAAGCACAGCCTCATGGTGTAGCTTCTCTAACATCTCTAAGAAACCCGATCTAACAGCACTCTTGGTTCCTCTGATGCTTACAATCTTTCTGCCCCTCCTCTGAAGTCAGTCTTAGGCACAGGGGTTGGCACTGAGATGTACGGCATTTTAAGGGCTTGAGGCTTCCTCTAAAGTCTTCATCTGTTGTAAGAAGAAGTTTTCTCCATGAGAGATGTCACATTGAGCATTAATCCCCCAGCACTGCATATGATGGAGGCTGGGTCTTTTTGAGGTCATGATGGTGGGGCCCTATGATGGCAGTGTGCCTTTATAAGAGATAAAAGAGACATGTATTCAAGTAAAAAGCTTATCCTGTCTTAACCTTGTAGTGAGAAGAGAAAGTCCATGAACAAGAAAGCCTTCCCCAAGCACAGCCTTATAACCTAAATAAACGTTTATTCTTCATAAGCCATCCAACCTGGGTTTTCAGTTATAACAACAGAAAGCAAAATATTGGACTATTGTAGTCCTAAGAAAATGGCAGAAACTGTCCATTAATACTTTATGAGAAAGAGAAAAAGGAAAGAGCCCAGTCAGGGAACAGGAGGCCACATTCTGGTCAAGGTTTCCAAAATGTATGTATGTCTCATCACCCCCTTCCTTTGCAAGCTCTTCCTTGAGCAAACCATTCCCATCACTGAAGTGTAATAAGTATGCCATGGCATGTTCATTTGTTCAACACCTGTTTATCAAAGCCATTTCTGCCATCTGCCCTGTCTGGGGTATGGAGGAAATGTCACCATTGAGAGAGACGATAAGATATGGTCTGGCTGAAACATGTCAGATCTTTTAAACTAGAAGCGGTAATTACTGTTTTATTTAATACCCACAAGTGAAATTACTCTGGTAATGCATTTATGGACATCACAAACCCACACAGACAGATCTAGGCGGTAGAGGTACCAACAGGTCCCCAGAACTCTAGGGGACACTGTTTCAAGGACTGTTATCTACTTCACTTTGCTTTTTTATTATATCAGTGCCTGCTTATCAGTGAAATCCCTAAGTGAGAAAGTCCTTGAAAAATATCCAGTCTCTAGGATCTAGGATCCTAGAATGTCTACATGGCAAGAACTCTCTGCTTTGAAGGTAGAGCTGCTAGAGAGTAATACCCCTAAAGAGGACCTCTGTGTCGCTTGCTCTATAGCCCACTCTGCACAGCTCTTCATGGGTGTGTTTCATAGCCCTTTTTAATTAGCTAATCTAGGCAGAAGAATAGCTCTGGTCTGAGTGGGCTCTCCAGTCCCTCAACTCTATCTTTCACCCAAGAAAAACTACTCGGGTACATTTATCAGTCCTGCAGAATGTATGGAAACACATATCCCACAGTGCCTGAATCCTAGGCGTAGAGAAAGGAAGCCATTTTCATGACTGTCAACAACTCAGACTTTTCCAAGCCAGGTTCCCCTGGAAATCAGAAAGCCTTACTTCCTTGCTTTTCCATACCCATAATTCTAAGCCAGGTGGACAGGCTGGACTGTAGTAATACCTGCCCCTTCCACTCCCAGCAGCCCACTAAGGGAATCCTAAAGGTGAGGTTGGAAAACACCCAGGTCTCAGCATGCAGCGGCAGTAAGCAAGCCTTCCTGCCCGGAAATGCTGTGTCTTGAGGCCAAGCCTCAGAAGGGCTTGTTTAACTGGCCCGTGGTAAGCTCCCTTCTGGGCTGTTCAACTGGGCAGCAGGTGTGTGTGGGCGGTCATCTGCCAACCACACAGTGGGCTGGATACTCCACCAGGACCACCAGTGGTGAAGAGAGGAAGCAGGGTGTATGTGAAGGCAGATGGGAAATGACTCTGAGGAAAAGGGCAGGTAAGACAAACAAGAGGTGGAAGGGACAGCCTTTGTGAAAATAAATAAGGGACAATAAGCATCCAAGGTGACTGTCATGAGAAAAAAATGTCTCATCTCTCACTGGTACCGTCTACCAACTCCACACATCAGGGTTTGCTCTCTAGTTCTTGGAGCACCAAATGATACAGGTAGCAAGGACTATGAAAGATATAATTTTGGAAAAGATAATGAAACTTCTTAAAGGTATAGCTTAGAAAGGCTGAAGACATGGTTCTGGTCTAAGGTAGACTGCTTAGCATGTTTGGTGCCCTGAATTCTATCCATGGGAGGGAAAGAGTGAAGGAGAGAGAGAGAGAGAGAGAGAGAGAGAGAGAGAAATACTACCCAAAGATGAATTAACATCTGGGAATGCAATTAGAAATATATAAATAATACAAATACATGGATTTTTAAGACAGTAAAAGCACTCCATGAGGTGGTGCTTTAATGATGGAGACATAGCATTAAAGATCTGTCCAAATCCACAGAACATAAACAATGCCAAAAGTGAATGTGTTCAACTATAAACTATGGAGTCTACGTGACAATGGCAGGCATCCTGCACTTCAGTAAGCACACTGCTTTGGTCTAGGAATATAGACAGTGAGGGAATTATGGGACAGATGTAGCGGTATGGATGTTTAACTCAGACAGCCAGGAACAGTGGGATGACCATGCCCATTATGACATTACTAGAGTCATTTAGTCAGCCACTCAGGAGACAAGAAGGAATGGCAGAGACGGAGGCTGCTAAGCAAGCAGTGACGTGCTTGTCTGTCGAGTGCAAGGTCCTGAGTTTGATCCCCAATGCTAGAAAAACAATGTGTTTGCACTTACATATGAATGCATGTACATACATCGTCACACTTGTCAACCAGGAGAAGCAGAACATAGTAGGTACATACTGGTATCAAAATGCATAGATGTGCAGTTTCAGGACTTGGAGAGCTATAAGTAGATGCAACGTTAGCCCCATGTCACTTCCCTATCAAGCATTTAAGGCCACACTGCAAACTGAGCTTATGATGGAGAAGAGAGAGAAACATGAAGATCCAAAATGGAGTAAGAATGGGTTTCCTAGTGTCCCCATTCTTCTGATCTTTGTCCTGGTTTTCAGATTTACTCTAATCCCTCCCTGGCAGGGCTCCCATCTTCATTTGCCATATATATATAAATTATATATATATATAATTTTTGATGAGAAAGACTGAATGTCAGTGCTATGTTGACATGGTCTATATAACACAGGTTCTGGAGCTTTCCATGAGAGCAGGCTTCCTGTCCGAAGGTTCAAGCTCTCTCGGAGCTGACTTGTAAGAGAGAGAGAAAACACACTCCACAGGCTCAGAGTCTGGGTTCTCCACTGGCAGCAGGTCACAGGGCCTCTGATCCAAATGTGGGCTCCTTTGGTCCAGCCACAGAGCATCCTAACCTCTCGAAGCCGCCCTCTGGCAGAGTAAAGCAACCTGTGAGCTCAGGAAGCTAATGACCTTGAAACTATCCATTTATCTTGGCCTGCCCCCTCCGTGAGAGATGCCACAAAAAGTGCCAGTCTCTCTGTTTCTCTCTGAAGAAGAATGAACATCGCCAGAAAGCCAGGCCTCAGCCTCGCTTCTCCTCCTGGGCCAGGCCCAGGGCTGGAATATCGACGGAGCCAGAGGGAAGAATAAATCACTCTTGATCATTCCTGAGCCCTCCACCTCGGGGAGAGCGCTCACCTGAGGTCTGCATCAGAGCCTAATGTCTGTCGGTTTCTCCATAAATCTTCATAAGTAGGCAGTGTTGCTTCCTAACGAACCTGCCTGGTGCCAGAGACCAGCGACAGCTCTCCCAAGCCGAGCTGAGCTGGCAGCCAGCGGTGGACAGCACAGTTCCCAGCCACCTCCGTTCTCCCACCAAGAGAAGGAGGAAGGTGCCCACCACAAAGGAACCAATTGCTCCTCTCGGCTGCCCAGCATCTGCTTCGGTGGCTGCCCTCACCCTGGCACGGGGACTTCAGATTCCCGCTGAGCCCAGCTGAAGCCAAGAGCTGGCACCGTGAGACTCCCCTTTGTTCGTGGCGCTGGCCACTTGGGTGTGGGATGTTTCCTTTCCTCTCTCCCACAGCATTCAATGGGATTTGGGTTAAACACCAATTCATGGACTATGGCTGGGTTGAGAAGGCGACTTGTCCCAGCCTGGAATACAAACAAATAAACAGACCAAAATCAACAAAGAAAATGAATGCCCCTACTCTCAGAAAAGGCACAGCCAATTTAAAGATAAGGAAACCCCTCCCTCCAGTAACGGCTCTTGCCTTGGGGGAATCCTCCAAGTGCCTTCCTTTCCTTCCCCACTGAAACCTTATTTGTCTTTAGTGGACTCACACCATAGAGACCCTCTGGGATGCTTTATCTTAAAGGGTCTTGGGTACCTCATTTCCAGTCACATCCAAAAGGGATGTTGGAGAGATGGGAAAGAACTAGAAACTGAAGTGATGGTCTTCCATTCACATTGCTAGAATGGTTTTTTGGAGAGTCTGATTATAGCTTTAAGGATTAAAACGATGTAATGTATTATTGTCAGGTAAATCCACAGTTTTAGTTCAGACTTCCAAGGCACCTGAAAAGGTGAGTCAGTTTGTTTGCTAGTCTACTGATGTGTGAAGGGGCAAAATTAATCCTTCCATATGATGTCTGAATAGGTTATTATAAGGTGCTTAGAGACTTGGCAGACTCAGCTTCATCTTTCTTTCAAGATGCTAAGAAAATAAATGTAAATGCAGAAAACCCGGCATGTGGGGCATCTGCGTCCAAACTCATAATCTGAATGTCACTGCAATATTTAGGAAAAGTTAAGCACAAGAAGGAGGCCACCAGAGCCTTGCTGGAGTCAGTTCAGCTTCTGACCCTTCAGTAGGTCGCCTTTGATCCCAGGGGACTTGAGACTTGATCACCTTCCAGTCCTTCAGCCACTCTGTCTCATTCGAAGATGGTTTTTTGTCTTCTAATGAAAACCAACTTGACCTAATTTTGAACCAAGAGGCGAATTTATTAAAAAGTTACTGGGTCATCTCACAGGGCCCACAGGCAGTGGGGCCTCTCCAAGAGCACAAATAGGAAGCGGGAAGTTGCCAGGAATCCAGTCTGTGCTCTTATTCTGTTTGGTTTCCACTGTCTCTATTCACTCTACTCTCTCTGGGGTTGGCTTTCTCTCTTGCCCCTTGCATCAGAGCGGAGAGGAACCTGACTCCTTATGGGTTTTAGTGGAGTCTCTCCATCCCATCCCACAGTGAGAGAATGGCCATCCCCAAGTTAGAGTTACACACTGACGAGAGAGAGAGAGAGAGAGAGAGAGAGAGAGAGAGAGAGAGAGAGAGAGAGAGAGAGAGAGAGATCGACAACCCTGAACCCCCTTCTTGCAGTTTGCCATCTTTGAACTGGTTTTGTTCCTTTCTCAAAGCGTCCTGTTCTTGTTTTTGAATATGATGCTTCTCTTCTCTCACTTATGACATTAATCTGGTGAAGTTCGTGTTGTTTACATTTTTATCTTTCTATTGTTTGCCTTTAGTTCTCTTCCTTTTCCCCCAGTTTAAGTTTCTGGGTTTCATTCTGCTCATCTTAATGCTACTCATTAAACTCTGAGGTCTGGTTGACTTTGTCTCTATCTAATCAAAGTAAATGTATTGGGTTTATTTGTGGATAGCTGCGTGTTTTCCCCTGCTATGATATGCATGTCCATTCTGCTCATTTACAAAAGACATGTTTGACTGGGAAAAAAAATTATAGATTTGAGCACTTGTGGGCTTTTGATTTTCATTATTTATTTGTGTGTGTGTGTGTGTGTGTGTGTGTGAGAGAGAGAGAGAGAGAGAGAGAGAGAGAGAGAGAGAGAGAGAGAGAGAGATCGACAGCCCTGAACCCCCTTCTTGCAGTTTGCCATCTTTGAACTGGTTTTGTTCCTTTCTCAAAGCGTCTTGTTTTTGAATATGTTTCTCTTCTCTCACTTATGACATTAATCTGGTGAGGTTCGTGTTGTTTACATTTTTATCTTTCTATTGTTTGCCTTTAGTTCTCTTCCTTTTCCCCCAGTTTAAGTTTCTGGGTTTCATTCTGCTCATCTTAATGCTACTCATTAAACTCTGAGGTCTGGTTGACTTTGTCTCTATCTAATCAAAGTAAATGTATTGGGTTTATTTGTGGATAGCTGCGTGTTTTCCCCTGCTATGATATGCATGTCTATTCTGCTCTTTTACAAAAGAAAAAAAATATAGATTTGAGCACTTGTGGGCTTTTAATTTTCATTATTTATTTGTGTGTGTGTGTGTGTGTGTGTGTGTGTGTGTGAGAGAGAGAGAGAGAGAGAGAGAGAGAGAGAGAGAGAGAGAGAGAGAGAGAGAGATGGGTATACACATGTGTGTGCAGGTGCCCACAGAACTCAGAAAAGGTCATAGAGTCTCCTGAAGCTAGAGCTACAGATGGTTGTAGGCCACCCTGTGTGGTGCTGGGAACTAAATTGGGTCTGCTGGAAGAGCAGGATTCACTCTTAAGCACTGAGCCATCTCTACTGTATGCTGAGCATTTGTTCAGTAAGAAGCTTCACTTTAAAACAAGCAAAGGAAGAGGCGGCTTGCTGCGGCATCAGATTTAGTGTTGGAAATACTTATGATAAAGAGAGAAAGCATGGACTCCTGGGTAGTGTCATTCATTTGTGGAACCCCAATTCTCTTTAAACTGGCTCCCTTTGTCCCTTCTGAGCTGCCTTCCAGGAGATGAACACAGGGAGGGAACATGGCCAGCCAATCAGTGTGCAGGATTCTGTGTCTACCCACTGAGCACAGAAACTTTCCAGGTGTCTGTTGAGCAGGTAATGTTCCCTGCAATAATAACCTCCTGGATTTCCCAGACCAGTGTCTGTCAGAAATCTTCTTAGGCTCTCTTTAAACTCCAGGTATTTGTTGAAAATGCTGCCTACTGATAATAACTTTCATATTTATAGATTTAGTCCTTTACATTTTATTAGCCTCTTAGAAGGGAGGAGAAAAACACATTCTTATTTTATTTTCTTGAAAAAGAGTTTAGTAAATCCTAATTTCAAGTTTAAAACAGAGAATCTGATTGGCCCACCTCTGACCAGTAAGCAGAATAAGAGTGCTCATGCTGCCAAGATGGTTCTCAGCAGGGGTCATTATAAGATGGACAGAGAACTCTGAAGAATTCTAAAGGTATGAGCTTTTGAGCTTGGATTTTACTTTATTCGTGGCCTTTAATTCCTGTAGAGACCAGTCCCATGTAACTCCCTTATTTTATCTAAAACAGGAAGAGGTCCAGTTGTAGGCTGGTCAACGTTTAAAAACAGTCTCTGCAAGGGTGGAGGGTCAGATTCCTTATCTGCAGAATTTTCAGTCTGTGGTGCAGAGACTCCTATTGTAGTGGATTTCAGGCTGTGTGCATAAAGCCATGGAATTTGGAGTGAGGAAAGTATGCACAAAACTGACTCATGAATGTGTGTACAAACCACTACCAGCTTACTCATGGCCAGGTCAGAATCTTCTGTACAGCCCAACCCAAAGCACCACCAGGTAATTCAAGTAGGTGGGATTCATTAATTCAGTCATTGGTTACAGGCTGGAGTGGGTAAAGTGAGGACCCACATAAAAGTCAAGCCCAGTGGTGCACTTCTAGTCCAAAAGCCGAGAAGGCAAAGACACACGTATCTCCGAAATTCACTGGCCAGACAGTCCAGCAAAAATGATAAACTCCAGGTTCAGTGAGAGACTCTGTCCCAAAAATTAATGTGGAGAGCGATTAAAGACTCCCAATACTGACTTAGAGTCTCCACATACATACACATGTGTATGCACCACGCAAACACCACATACACAGATTTGTTGATCACAAGGAATAGAACCTGAACACAATTTAGATCAAGCATACAGAGAAATGTATTGCTGAGAACCTGGAATATATAGTGAAATCCAAGGAAGAGCAGAATGATAGAAATCCAGGAATCACTAACTGGTTTTAGTGACCTCCAATGCAGTTATCCATACCTCCTTTCCAGACTTCTACCATTCTGAATTTAGTCTAATCTAGTTTAGTTTTAGAGAGTCTTGTGTAACCAGGGATATGCTTGAACTCACTAGCTAAAGATGAGCTTAAACTTCTGTTCTTCTGCCTCTCCCTTTCAAGCGCTTGGGTTCCAGATGCATGGCTCCTCTGGTGTCCTCATGGGCATTTTGCAAACACTTTAGCAACTGAGGCACATCCCAGCTCCGTGAGTCCCATCATTTTTGTGGCTTAATTTCTATTGCCAACCGCCAACTCTCCATGAATGTCCATATAAAGGATCTGACTACTCTCAAACTAAGTCTTGGG
This sequence comes from Phyllotis vaccarum, assembly GCA_033318265.1. Classification (NCBI taxonomy): domain Eukaryota; kingdom Metazoa; phylum Chordata; class Mammalia; order Rodentia; family Cricetidae; genus Phyllotis; species Phyllotis vaccarum. Next base: position 17,183,526 of record JARWLC010000017.1, on the reverse strand, counting down.
GTGTGGAGTTCAGCTCAGTGGTACAGCATGTACGTAGAGTGCACGTAGCCCTAGGTTTTACTCTCAACCCTAAAAATAAATCTCTAATCTGATGGCAGTGACCTTTGGCAAAAACAAGGCTTCCAAGGTAAAATTTACTGCGTAATCTGCAGCGTGCAAAAGGAAAGCGTGTGGTCTCTTGTTGAACAATGATGGAAAAATGTCAGAATGACACGCTGGAGCCTTAAAAGCGGGTGGGAGAGCCTTTTGAGAAGGAGACAGCTCCATGTGACATCTGCCATGGTGTCCCTGACTGGAGGCTTATTCCTGTAGTCAATGGTAACTTTTGCATTAGGTTCTCTCAGTCATCTTGACCTGGGAGTAGCTTGTAAGATGAAAGTTGAGTCTGTGCTAGGCTGGGAATGAGGCTTGCCAGCTACCACATGAGTGGGTGTGGAAGAATATGACACCGACTCCTTATTACCTTCCCAACAGGCCTTCTGATGACGACATCCTTGGATGATACAGTCGCCCTCATGAGAGACTGCTTCACAGTCACCCAGATAGCATTTGTCGGCTTCCCGACCCCCCGTGAAGGGATAATGTTGTGGATTCTGAGTTCAAAATGTGTTTACAGAAATGTGTTATAAAATGGTATCCATTTCTTCTAGTCTTTGATGATATGCTGTCATTTGTACCGGCAGTTGAATAACTGAATGGGTTGTGTATGCCCTTCTGTTTTTCACTGAAGTTGCCCTAAATTTGGACAAATTTTTTTTAAAGAAACTGAAAGTTAAAGTTAGCAGCACAAAGAAATTGGATCCCCCCAAATGGCTCTTCAGCAATCACATTTTAAGGGGAAAATAGCAATAATTAATCAAATTTGGCAAAGGTGCCAAGAATGTTAGCATTTTATTGTGTTTTGGATTGTCCATTTGTAACAGGGCCTCACTGTGTATCCCTCGCTGGCTTCAACTCACAGAGATCTGCCTGCTTCTTGAGTGCTGGATAGCATTTTTTAAATTATGGATTTACTTGAATATTAGGTAACAATGCTAGTACATGTAAAAAATTATAAATGAGCAAATATTTATATGTTCGTGCATATCCAAAAGTAGATCACTGGTGAACTACATGATCAAAAGTTTTGTAACTACTGAGTCCCTACTCAGAAGCAAGTGGAAGTAAGTACCTGTTTGGTTGTGATGCCACCTGGTTGCAGCAGCATTATGGCACGGAATGGTAGTGGCCCAGTGGCCTAGCTTGGGATAGCAACCTGGAATAAGAAAGCACTAAAAATAATCAGAATACCTGAGAGCATTTTGTGGCATGATAACTGTATTTCTCACCCTCACTAACCATGGGCCCTCACCCTTCCCCTGAAGCCCGGAAAGCTCAGAAAGATTCAAATTATACTCCATATTTTTAAGACATTGAAAAATGTTATTCAGACAAAAAAATAAAAAAATATTAAAGTACATATATACTTCATAGTAAATGAGTGGAACTGTTTTCATTAATAATAGTTAATAATAGCATTATTGTTTGTGAATTGCATGCAATGTATTTTAATCACATTCACACACACAGCTCCTCTGCACCTCTACACCTACTCAGTTTTGTATCATCTGTTTAGTTCAGCCATTTGTGTTGCCCAAACACTCTTGGATCTGGCACCTGCCCTGGGGAGGGGTTGACCTACCAGGGGCCACATCCTTCGAGAAAGCTAACTCTTTCTCACCCGGCAGCTATCAATTGCCAGTAGCTCCTCAGCTAGAGCTGGGATTTTGTGCCCACCTCCTCCCTTCCATGCTAGAGTTTTGTTTGGAGTGAGTTATTACGGGTCCTGTGCGTGCTGTTACAATTGCTGTGAGGTCATATGTGTAACCTCCCAGTCATAACCAGAAAACAGTTTCTTTGGCCATGCACCACCCAGAGCATCCTAAGAGCCAGAATGCTTACCATCTTTCTGCTTCCCTCTTCAGTGAGCACTGGAACCTTGAAGAGAGCGTGTTCATTTAGGCCTGAGTATTCTCTGCACTTGACCAGTAGTGGGTCTCTGTGTTAAGTGTGGTCTACTACAAAAAGAAGCTTCTTTAATGAGGGCTGAGAGATGCACTGATCTATTCCAATAAGTTATTAATTATTCCACTATTATGCTAATTTATCAGAATAACAGTAGTAGTTCTTGCCTGGGGCCCTAACTATCTAACCAGTTAGATATGCTGAAAAGGCAGAGAAGCAGGAGAAACATGAATAGGAACTTTATGGCATATATTTTTAAAATATTTTAAATGTATGTATATGGATGTTTTGCTTGCTTGTATGTCTGGGCTTCACATCACATCACATGCATGTGCTGCCCACAGAGGCCAGAAGAGTCAGATCCTCTGTAACTGGAGTTACATATGATTGTTAGCAGCCAAGTGAGTCCTGGGAATCTCAATCTGAGTCAAAGAAGAGCAGCCAGCGTTCTTTACAACTGAGCCATCTCTTCAGCCCCTTGCAAGTATTCTTAGATCTGCTGCTTAGATCAGACCCTGTTGTGAACAGTTGCATTTATTTTTATTAATAATTGTTCTTCCTTTGCATGAATACCCAATTTATACTTTAAAATGTGATCTATCTACAGACAAGTATTATTTGGACATTTAAAAAAAAACACAAACATAGTCTTTTTTAGCAACATAGATGAAAGCTGGAGGGTACCATGTTAAGTGAAATAAGCCAGGCACAAAAAATAAATACTTCATGCTTCCAATTTTAAAAACTGACCTTATAGCAGTAAAAAATAGAATGGTAGTCACCAGAGGCTGTGAAGGATTGGGGGCAGGAAGAGATGGAGAAAGGACCATGAATGGGTGCAGAGGTACCATTGAGTAGAATAAATAACTTCTCGTGTAGGATAACTATGATTGATAACCATTAATTGGATTCTTTCAAAATAGCTAGTAGAGAGAATTTTGACTATTCCCAGTAGTAGATAAAGGTCTGAGGTGTGGGTACACTGGTTGCTCATATCCAACCATCACCATATCACACATGTAATAAAACATCATAGTGTCCTCCATAAATAAGTGTAATTACTTTGTGCTAATTAATGCTTTTAGATGTGTTTACAAATAAAACTAAAGTTATGCATTTATTCTTGTAAAAATCCGTTTGCCTTTGTGTCCAGTCATTATAACCATTCTGCCTGGTACATAGGTCCTCGGACACACACCTGAGTTCCTCTAAGCTGAGAGCAGTGGAAATGCGGACTTATGGGTGATCTTAAGTTGTTGTGGGGAACACCCAGCGGTCTTCCAAAGCAGTTACATCAGCAACAGAGCACAGGACTTCCTAGCATTATGCAATGTTACCAACTGACTTTGGCAACCTGTGTTGTCAATTTTATACTCTTGCCAACCTGAAAAGTGTTATCTCTTCGTGGTATCTTAAGTTTTATCTCTTTGTGGTTTTAGTTTTCATTTCCCTCATCAATAATAAAGTGATTTATAGATTGGCCATGTAGATGTCTTCTTGAGTAATTTTCCAGAGTTTGCACAGTTTCTCTCTTTCTCTCTCTGGTTTTTAAGACAGTGTTTTCTCTGTGTAGCTCTAGCTCTCCTGAAACTCACTCATAGACCAAGCTGGACTGAACTCACAGCAATCCTCCTGCCTCTGCCTCTCCAATGCTGGGATTATAGCTGTGTGCCTCCACTGCCCTCTGCACAATTTTTCAATAGTTCTTAAAATTGATTTGGAGCTGTTATTTGTATACTCTTGATTCATCTTCAGTTTGTTATGCAGTTTCAATATCTTGCATAAAACATAAAGCATCTTATCCTACCCTGGATTTAATTTTCTATTATGTTAACATAAGCTTTAATGTAATTTTATTTATTTAAAATTTGTTTTACATTTGTTTATGGGGGGGCTTGTATCGTGGCTCATGTGTGGACGACATAAAACAACTTTCTTTCCATCTTTGGGGTGCTGAGGATTGAACTCAGGTTGTCATGTTTGGCAAGAAGTACCTGCCGAGTCATCACACCCACACAAATTCTAGAAATAATGTAACAAACTCATGTATCTTTCATACTTGAATCTTAAGGGCTAGCATAGATTTCCTTGCATTTTAGACTATCTCTAAAATCTTAGAGTTTTACCATCACATTTGAATCTTCACCTGCTCAGTTGTCTTAAAGGCATTTCTTTCCCCTTTGGCTTCCTGTGCACCTCTGTCCTGTGTTCAATGTCTCTTTCTCCCTTATGTGTTCTGTTCCACTAGCCTATTTGTCTCTCCCTGAGCTAACAACAGTATCTAGCAGGATTCCAGTTTAAAATTAAAAAACCTGGTAACTACACGTCTGCTATAAGGTTATGCTTTTGTACACTGTAAAGTTTGTTGCTGTAAATACTGGTTTAATAAAATGCTGGTTGACCAGAAGCTAGGCAGACAGGAAGAATAGGTGGGGCAACCAGACAAGGAGAATTCTGGGAAGAGGAAGGGCAAAGCAGACGCCAGCCAGACACAAAGGAAGATGAGAATGCTGCACTGAGAAAAAGTTATCAAGCCACGTGGCTAGACATAGATAAGAATCATGGGTTTGAGAGTTAAGAGTTAGCAAGTGATACGCCTGAGCCATAGGCTGAGCCATTTATAATTAATATAAGCTTTTGTGTGATTATTTGGCACTAAATGGCTGTGGGACTGGCCAGATGGAAGAGAAACTTCTGACAGCACAACTAAATTAGGGTGATCAGTATCTTTACGAAATTGGGTCTTCTTATTCATGGATATGGTATACATCTCAATTTCAGCTTCATTCAATGTTTTGTGATAACATAATGTGTGTATTTGGTTTCAATTTGTTCCTGGCTCATAGCTCCCTCCCCATGGCAGGGAATTTCTCCTCTCCAAGGCAAACTACATAAACTCGGGTCTTTTTTCATCTTTCCCTGTGATCAATGACCATCAAAGCTTTTCTGATACGCTTGTGTTGTGAGTATGTCATGAGACCTTCCTCATTCTGGAGAAGTCCTGTCATGTACCCTGGGTACAGAAATGCTATAAAGAAAAGCAAAGAGGGTCCTGAATAAGTAGATTTTGCTGGGCTTTGCAATCACATTTATGCATGAAAACCTAGAGGGCCATGGTTCCTGTGTCTCACTCTCTGTAACCTTCATAATGCCACTTATACTGAGCCATGGAACAGAATGCTGCTCTGTGCCACTCAAGCAAATTAACTTAACCAGAGGAGTGGCTTACATGAATCCTAACTTACAGATGCACCAGTGAGAACAGCCTGGACATTCCTCACTAAGAGTCCGGAATACTCACTTTTTATGCAAAAGAAGAGATAAACGTATTGTTCCAAACAACAACAAGCCAACTCCCATCTGAAGTGGGGAGGGGACTGTCTCTGGGACTGATTCTTTAGTGTGTGGGATCTGCAGCTATCTCCAGCTATCTCCAGAAATAGAGTCAGAAATGAATTGGATTGGAGTACAGACTTGCGGTATTGCTGCAAGATTGGTGACTTACTTGCTAGTGGGGAAAAAGCCCAGCACTGCAAAAAATCACAGACTGGAGTATGTAGTTGGAGAAACCAAGTCTGAGTTCTTCTTTTCTTCCATATACCAGATCTTTCAGTGGGCCTTTAAAATGTGGTCCATAGAGGTCACATCTTATGTGTATGTATGTTAAGTGTTTCATATCTTAAAATATATTTTGTTTCTGCTTTATGAGAATACAGCTGACATTGCACCCGCTCTAGTTGGGTCTTGAGGGTACCCCAAAGGCTCACAGGTCAGTACCCAGCATGACTATACAGGTAGGTGATGGATCCCTTAAGAACTAGAGCCTAGTGGGAAGTCTTCTACTCATGGGGCATGTCTAGAAAGGAAATAGGACTCCAGCTATTCTTCCTCCACTTCTGCTTCCTGATAGGGGGCTGAGCAGTGTCGCTCTGCTGTGTTTCCAACCATGATGTGCTACCTCATCACAGCTCCAAAAGCACTGGAGAGCCAACCACAGCTAGAGATCCCCCAAACTATGAGCCAAAACATACTCTTTTCTCTCTCTCTTTGTATATACGTGTGTGTGTGTGTGTGTGTGTGTGTGTGTGTGTGTGTGTGTGTGTGTGTGTATTATGCTTTTATTGCTCTTAACTGAAGTCTAAATTACACATACTCTTGCATTGTCAACTGTCCAGCTCTGGTCCTAAGGTGCTTTACCTGTTTTCCTATGCTCCAGTGTGGAGTGGTATTATCAGTGTGGTAGTTTAAATGTAAATGGCCCCCATAATCTCATAGGGAGTGGCATTATTAGGAGGTTTGACTTTGTTGAAGTGTATATGACCTTGTTGGAGAAATTACATCACTGTGGTGGCAGACTTTGAGGTTTCCTATGCTCAGGATACTACTGAGTGTCTCAGTTGACTTCCTGTTGCTTTCAAGATGTAAGACTCTCAGCATCAGCACCATGTCTGTCTGCATGCTGCCATGCTCACCACCATGATGATAACAGACTTAACCTCTGAAAGTGAAAGAGAACCACCCCAATTAAATGTTTCCTTTATAAGAGTTGCCATGGTCATGATATCTCTGCACAGAAGTAGAAACCCGACTAAGACAATCAGTTTCTAGAGACTCCAAGCTTCCCCTCCTGTTCACACTCCAAATATCTGTTCCTTCCACCTGAACTGCACTATCCCCCTCTCCCCATCTGGTACGTACTTCCTGTTTGTCGGTAAGGTCCTGGTTCACTGGTTCCTTTCTCAGGGAAGCCTGGCCTTACTCACAGAATATTGCTTAACATTCCAGTAGTGTAATATCCAGGAGCCTGTACTGGGTCTGATAGCACCACAAACCACATAACAAACAAATTAATAAAAATAAATTAAATTAAAATACAGAAACTAACTAACAATATGCCTAAGCCATAAACCGAACAACATAAACTCAATATAAATATCTAAATTATTTTAAAAAACAACAACAACTAAATAGTCTAAAGCAACAAGTCTAGACCTCTAGCCTCCCAAGCCTATTATAACACAGGTCTGTATTCCTAGCTATCTTTTAGGACAAGGCAGGAAGTTCAAGGCCACACTGGTTAACTTAAAAAAACTTATCTCGAAAGATCACATTTAAAAGAAGGCTGGAGATGTAGCTCAGTGGTAAAGCTCTTGCCTAGCATGCATAAGGCCCTGGGTTCAATCCTTAACACAACAACACCAACAACAGCAACAGGAAAGGAGGGAGGGAGGAGGGAGGGAGGGAGGAAGAGAGGGAGGGAGGGAGGGAGGGAGGAAGGGAGGGAGGGAGGGAGGGAGGGAGGGAGGGAGGAGAAGTAACCTGTGTTCTGTAACAGATCTAACTACAATAACAATGTAACTCCTGTTCTTTGGGGCCAATAATCACGTCTCTGTATATTATAAACTCCACCAGCATTGTGACTGTGTCTACCTTGTTTACTCATGATTTTCCCCACGCAGAGTCAGTGACCGGCCCACAATAGGCTAGAAATAGTCTCTCCATGGAGAGAAAGCTCCAGACCTCCATGGCATCTCTTCATGTCACCTCCCTATTTCCCGGGTCTCCCTTCCCTCCCCCCCCTTTCATTCCAGCCCTGTTCTTCACTCTACTACACCACACACCGTATGGAACCCCGTTTTCTTCCCTTCCAGCCTGTGGTATACTGATTTCCGAGCACCTGCACCAGGCTCAGGGTGGGTACTCACAAATGTTAGTTGGAGCAAATGAATAACCACAAATGAATGAAAAATGAAAGTGGGTTGCATGTATGCGTTTGTAACAAATATTTGAGAATTTCCTATCACATAACATTCTTGGAGATGAAGCTAACTAAATGCAAGCTCTTTATGATAACTCAATAATGAATCTCTTTTTGCAAGGCTCTGAGATGGGGACACCTGATTGAGAATCAGAGCCCACAGAGCCCAACATTGCAGGGAAGATCTGGTGTGGTATGTGTCATGCATGGAAGTGTATGTAATCGCTCATACATATATTTTCTTCCTTCCTCAAAAAAAAAATCTTAGAAAAATAAAGAAAATGTCAAAGCCTTTTAAAGGGCGTGATCACGCTGAGTAATAGGCCCTTCCTTGATTTTTTACATTATTTCAGTGAAGATGTTTTTATGGCAGTGGTTAAAAATAAAAGACATTTCGGAGCTTCTCAGAAAATGAAGCGCCACAGACTCTTCAGTTTTGTTGTTTTCCCCTAAAATTAATATAATTAATTAAAGCCCAATGTTAGTCTGATCTACAATCTGTGAGTCAGTGAGTCACTGCATCTTATGCTAATAGGGCTGAGCCACATTCTCAGCTCCCAGCAGAAAACTGCAGAAGCTGTCCCAAGCAAAGGGCGGAGAAGGGTGGAGGATGACAGAGATTCGCAGAGTGGAAGATCCCCCTCATTGGGCCATAATGTTTTTCATATTGTGTTTGGAGTAGAAGGACGTGGAAATAACTTGGAGAGAGAACTGAGTCTAAGTGAATTTAAATGTAATTGCAGGAGCAGCTGGCAGAGGCTAATGTCTGCTCTGGTGTGCTTTCTTGGGAACGGCACCTCCGTTCTGTTCCCTGGGAAAGGATGGAGATGTCTTAAGCTTTACATCTCAGACATCAACTTTTATAGGCTGGTGTTGGCCTGAGGTCATGCAGGGGCTGCAGAGAGAGACTGGTCCTTCCCTAGGAGGCTAGCTTCTGCTCTCTTCCCCAGGGCTTGAAAACAACTGTAATGGACTGTTGGCTTTGACCTCTAAAGCTCCGGGTTCTCTATAGTCTTTTTGAGTGGGAATTGCTGTCTAGATGGCACATAGTCTAGCATCCTGAGTTTTTTTGATTCATCATGATAAGACCTCATATTGACCTTAAGAATTAAAGTTCTTCAGCTGAGGATATAGCTCAATTGGCAGACAGAGTACTTGCCTAGAATGCATGAAATTTGGAGTTCGGTCCCCAAAAGGCAAAAACCCAAGTACGGTGGTGGTGCCTATCTATAGTTCCAGAATCCAGGAAGCACAAGCAGTAAGATTAGGAGCTCAAGGTCATCCTTGGCTACCTAGTGAGCTCAAGGCCAACATGCCCCATGTTAAATTGTCTCAAAAAAAAAAATAAAATAAATGATGCTCTTAAGAGTTCTCTACTTAAATCACTTGCAGGATGAGAATGGGAACCTAGGCAAAAAGGTGTTCTGCCTACCAGCCCAGTGTGTGCTCCATAATCCCACCAGACAAAGCCCCACCTTTAAGTGCCAGGCTCTTGGCCTCTGCAGGGACAGGGAACATCCTTCTCTTCTGGTTTAGGTACAGGCTCACATGTTTATAAGGATCTCCTCAGATATTCAAGACACACAGTGTTCGGGACTTTGACCCTACTCCAGTTTCCTTCCTGTGCATGACAATTTTGCCCTTCTTAAAATCTTGAAAAATTGCTTGTAGGAGAAAGGTTGTCCATAGACAAAAGGAAACCCTGGGAGGCTCTGGAGGAAGTGGAGCAGAGATAGAATGACGAGATGAGGGATTGCCAATGTCACCTCTCAGTGCTCCACCCCTCAGCCTATGTCCTGTCATCCCCAAAGCCCTCTGGACCTCCTGGGAACCATCTGACCCCAGCTCTGAGCTAGTGGCTCTGGCTTGACCTGCCATGTGCTCTCTCATAAGCAAACTTTTGCAGAGCTTCAGCTATTAAAAATGCTGGGGGCAGAGGAGAATTCGTAGCTCTAAGAAGGATGCTGCATCAAAGACAGCATCCAGCCTCTAACTCAGAAGTGCCCAAAAACATTGCTCAGTTCTCAGCAACACAGCTTTTCCTGGGTACTGGCTGAGAATGCAAAGCCCCTGCCTAATCCAGCCCTGGAAATGTTACAGCTGGGATGTTTTTATGAGCTACCTCTGTGGTGGGAAAGGACATTAAAACAGAAGCATGGACTGGGTCCACTGTGTCCCCTGGGCCACATTAAACTGTGGGTCATCTTCACTCCCACACACTGAAACCAGGCTAACGTGGTACCTGTGGCAGTTTGGTGGAAAGGAGAAATATCCTCAGCCAGGTCTAGGAGGGGAGAGAAATCTGGCAATAGAAGGGGTGAGAAGGCCAGGTAAGAGACATGAGTCTGACGTAACACCCGCCCCCACCCGAGGCCCTTCTCTGTCATCTCCATGCATCACAACCCACCCAGACTTCTTTAGGGGACCACCGATATGACCCAGGGCAAGGATCTAGGCTCCACCCAGAGTTGTTCAGCTGAGTGTGCTCCGCAGATCTCTGCTGGCCTTTCTTAACACTCAGCCTTTGGTTTGTGTGTAGAGCTACTCTGCCCATCTCTCTCATTCAGGGCTCCTTGTTGAAATTAGAACCCAGATTTCCTCTCTGCAACATACACATGAGGACACTCGGGGGTGCGCACACACTTCCTTCCTGACTTACATATAGATGCCCTGGGCACCTGTCCTACCCTTAGAAGACTTCCTCTATCCTTACACTTGTCTTTGGGGTCCTCTCCTTCCGTCTTTGCAGTACCCCTTAATTCTAGAATACCCAAGGGATCCCGAACTGTCCTCCAGGTCAGTATTACTATGAACTGAGGAGCACCTGTAGAATTCTTTACCTTGGTGACTGAAGGTGAGCCTGTGGACAGCAAAAACTGAAGGATCAGAGGGTGAAGGATCAGCCTTTTACTCTGAGTCAACCCTTGCTGTCATTGTTGCCTCCAGCTTGGAGTTCAGGATGGATGAGAAGCAGAATTGCCCCTATAGGGACCTGCTCTTTCTTTCATTCTGCCGTGGTTTGTCCCCAAATATATACAAATGTTAATAAGTGTTATATAACACGTGTAGGTAGAGACTCCATCACAAACGTCTGCCACTCACAATGGGCCTTCTGTCCCTAAGGAAAGAGGAGTGTTACCAGAAGGTCATCTTCAGTTCTGCGACATTGCTACTGTGTAGCAACTGTCACTGGCCTAGAAGATACAGGGCCCTGAGAACCAGAGGGCCATTTAACTGGACGGCAATTCTTACAGCCCAGAGGGCACTCGGTGTAGGAGCTGGCCCATGCTTGTGGTGTGCCTATTGTGACATGCTTCCCTCCAACCCAGAATCCTACTCTCTTGTTTCTTTTACATAAAATGACTTATTGATAAAGTCTCTTTGTTCAGCACCTACAAGATCTATAGCTACCAGCCTCCCATAAGTAAATATCACACAAGACAACGGTGGGTGGGGAGAGGCAGAGAGCCAAGTGTGGGTTGGAATGGAGTCACAGTCCCCAGAGCAAGTGTGAGAGCCTTCGGGTTCAGATGCAAAGCTCAGCAAGTACACTGACTTCCGGTTCAGCCCTTGAAGGTCTGCACAGGTCTGGACAGTAGGAGCCCTTTCAAATCAGACAAGCTAGAGTTTTGTTCTCTGAGGATGAACTCGAGGCTCAGCCGTGTGAGAGCTGTTCACCGAGGTGTCTCGGCCAGGTGGTGATTTCTCCTGTTGTCCTGTAACTTGGCTTGAAGCGGAAGATGACCCATGTCACCTGGCGCCCTGATAACAAAAAACAAATTCCAGCAAAAAGTGCCCATGCCTCGGTTGGCCATTACTGTGCCCAGCAGGCTGCTCCCTGCCATCTGGCCACCTCAGAGAACTCACAGCCGCTCAGCTCCTCACCCACCTGGCTTCAGCTGCCTCCCAACCCCAGTGACAGGGTAGCATGGCCAACACTGGGCACAAACTGGGCTCTGATTTACCTGTTTTCCTGCTCCAGGGATTCTGGGTCCAGGTCTCCTAATGTGTGTGTGCCCCAGTTTTCCAGAGAATTTATGTGTTCCTCTCTTGGGAGGAGTAATCTTTTTCAACCTTATTTACAAATACTGAGAAAGTCGAAGCTCAAATGCATTTGCAGAATTCAAGACCAGTTTATTGTCAGAGGATTTCAGCAGAAATTTCTAAAGATATTAAGTGTAGAAAATATTTCCTGGATACAGGGGCCTTCAAGGACAAACTACAGAGCACACTGACATCTAGATGATCCCTGATTTTTGACACAATGTTATAAAGACGAGAGCAGAAAGACCATTTATAGCCAGTGGGCAGGAAGTGATCCGATACACTATTGCACATGTTCTTCATAGAGGACTTGACACATGGCCAAGCCACTGACTTGCACTGTCCCATCACAATGAGCAACTAACATTGCCTTATTTCACAAGTGGGTTACAAATATGTATGTGATAAAATACACAGGCGTGTAAACCCAGGGGCTGGACAGGAGAGGCAAAAGGCAGATCTAGTATTGAATACACAGATGGTAGGGCTACTCAGAAAGCACGGAGGAGCCACAAGGAATACAGATGTGTGAACTGGTTGGGGGTGGACATTTCTTCCTCACCACTGTTGGTAATGTTGATCAGTACCTGTGTGTGCACCAATAGAGTTAAAATGTGTTTCTGCCTTCAAGGATCTCAGCAAACTAGAAAGATTATGCCTCCTGCCCCTTTCTGCCTGGGTCCACTACACCTGGTAGCCTATGGTCATTTGTCCTGAGATAATTCACTTATCCATGATCATGTTGGCTGCATGGTCTCTCACCAGAGATTCATCTAGGCTTACACAGTAAGACATTTCTTTCTTCCTGAGTAGATCCCTCTGTCCAAACCCCAGGTCCTAAAATGCTCATGTGCAATGTTGAAGCCGGCCTTATTGGGAAGGTTAGTAACAAATTACTCAGAGTCTGTATGGGTCTGTTCATTTGATTAATTCATTTGAAAATAGTCTCCAAGACAGTTGTTAATGAGGGTAGGAAGAAGGCCGGAGAAGTGTAGAGTCTCCTATGAGATCAACCTATACCAAGGCTTCAGGATGTCTAGACACAGTCTTAGCATTCTCGGACTTCATTTTCAGGAAAGGGAGTTCTGAAAACCAAAACAAGGAAGAATAAGAGATGATTCCCCTGCTCCTCAGTTTTGCTGCCTCTGAGGTGTGTGTGAGACTAAGCCAACAGATCCACTTCCGCCGCCACTTAGGCTCAGCTGCCACCATTTCACTGGACAGTTAGCCACTCCATTCACTTGTCTTAGGGAAGATATCTTGGACCTGGAGCACCCTAGCCTTACTCTACACTTCTCTCTGTGGGTCCCCAACCCTGAGCACCCAAAGGTCTTGCACTGTCTGTTGTATATTAAGTCTCTCCCTAGAATAGACCTTAGAAAGGTGATGTCACTTGTCCTGTCTTGATAGTAATCAGTATGACTCCCAATCTGTGATAACAAATGCAACTCAGAGAAAACATTCTTGATATTTTTCTGGCTAATGTGCGGATTTTTTTTTTTTCTTATTTAGTACTGCACTTTCTTTTAGTAATAAATTACTCAGGGTTTTTCTAAATCGAAACCCTGGTGGAGAGCAGGCTGCTGTCCTGGAGTTCAGAGCTTCTAGATGCTGGAAGCATCATGCTGCCTCCAAGCGCTGCTGTGGTTTAAATATAGAGTATTCCCCCAGGCTGTGTGTTAGAGAATTAGTCTCCAGCCCATGGAGCCATTGAGAGGTTGTGTAGTCTTTAGAAGGTGGGATTTAGAGGAAATTAGAGCTTTGTACACATGTACTGACACTGTCTCCTTCACCTTTCTTTGTCTCTTAGCAATAATGGTACAAACACATTGTTCTACCCTATAGTCCCTTTCAGGAAATACTAACCCACCACAAACCTACTGACCAGTGGCTGAAACCTCTGAATCCATGAACTGATACAAACGTTTCCTCTTTTTAACTTGATTATCTCAGGGCTTTTGTTACAGTAATGGACAGTTTTCAATTCCTCCAGCTCCAGGGAACTGCTTCATCATCAAAGAAAGGACCAAATTGTGATGCAAACACTGGTTCCCTGCCTCTGAGCCTCAATTTCCTCCTTTGTAAAATAACGTTCATAATGCCGGCTTTACAGATGTTCTTCTAAAGACTAAAGGAAATAGTAAATGTGAAGGTCTCAAGTTCTTCTTTTTATCACCCTCTTCACAGCCGACACTAAGAACAACTCACCCCAGAGTAAGCTGTGATTTCCGGTTACCCTTTTCAACACCAGGGGAAGGCTGGCCCCAACATTTCAGTTCTGAGCCTTAGACTGACTGATCGCTGCTCCAAGTCTGACTCTTCATCAAAACGGGGAAACATTTCCATAGGGGATGCTGCCATACCCTTGTGCAGTGTGCGGGAGTAGAAGGCACAGCTAGGTTTCCTGGAAATCGAATTTCTTTGCCCTTGTCTCTGAAATAATTTTTGTTGTATGGCAAAACGAGAGAGTACACACCTACCCAAAAGGCTTGTAATGGTATAGGCAAAATATTTAGTCTTCTTTCATCAGACTGTATTTCTCTCCGGACTCTGCTGGTTCACAATAGGTATTAATCACCTAATCAGACAAGGCAATTCACACTCATCTGTTAATCAGTTAATGGCTCTTTCCTAAGCATTTGCATAATGTCTTTAGCCTGAAAAAAAAAAAATGTAATCTTCCCAAGGTTCCTAGGAATGCCTCTGGGATGTGCCTGCCACATCCAGTGATAGGGGCCCACTGTCAGATGAATCTAATGTCTCAGGAGTAGTCTGCCTGCCCTCCTGAGCTCTGATCTGGTAATGGAGGAGGAAGTTCTATGTCTGACCTATCTGCTTGTCTGGCTTATCTGGGATGCCTACTTCAGATGCACATCACAATACATGGTTAAAGCTGGACCGGCATCCTAGGGTGAAACAGAGGAGTGGAGACACCTTTGTCTCTTGAACTTACACTTGTGTCCAATTTAAGACAGTATGACACGGGGGGCAACCAGTCCAAAGCAGGTGGACAATCTCAAGGCAAGATGGAACATGCACAGTGTGAAGTCTATTTCCTTGAAAACCAACTCTGAGCATCAATAAGTGACCTATCGCCATTCACACTGTGGCCAAAACATTAGGGGCAAATGCCTCCTCCTTTGGACTTAGAGTGTCCATTGTTAGCACTGTCTTCATTGCACAGATGTATTATTCTATTGAATGGCAACTCATCTATGCTCAGTTGCTGGGGGAGATGTGTTAATTCTTTTAAAGAGTGAGGCCAGCTCAGTCCATTTGCAATCAGCTCAGACTCTAGAGATAAAAGTCACATCATGCTTTGAAGGAAGAAAGGTAGCTGGACTTTTAAAGAAGGTAGGTCGGAGACTGATATTGGCTGGGGAATGATTGACAAGGGATGTGGATGAACCTCTCTGAGGTTAAGTGATTCTTCTCATATTAAAACATAAACTGCTTGGACGTTTGGCTAAGCAAACAACCATGAGAAAACATGAGCCACAATAGCCATTGGAGCAGCACTTAGCAAGAGTCTCTGTGGAATAATGTTGGTGTGAGGGATTCTTGCATGCTATGTGATGGGTTTGGACCAGAATCTCAGGAAGTCCTTAGATTAGATGCTGCTGCTATTGTTGTTACTACTATGACTAATGTTGTATTTGTTGGGGCCACAAAGAAGGTGGCCATGGCCTGGTTCAGTCTCCAATCGTTTCCAGCACACTGGCTTAGGAAGCAGGCACTGGATTCCAAGAATGGATGTCTCCATGGCCAGCCAGCCATCTGCTTCACGCTCATCACTCTAGAGTGGGATGCAGTACAGAGAACATACTTTAAGACAGAATCGATAATCTGGCAAAGAGGAAGAAATTCACAGCTTTACAAACAAGCTCTTGAGTATTGATTAATTTATTCATTAATTCAACAATAACTTATTAGTGGCATATTACATGATGAGCTACACAGAAAGTTAACTTGGAAGATGAAGGAGAAGGAAAAGATATATTATTACATAGATCTATATATGCACCTCTCTCTGTCATTAAGTTATCCTCCAGAATGTATAGACACCTAATTGTAATGTATCATTAATAAGGGCAGGTTTTGTCGCGTGTGGTAGCGGCAGCATCAGGAAGGAAGAGGCAAGCAGATTGCTATGAGTTCGAGGCCATCCTCATCTACAAAGAAAGTTTCAGGACAGCCAGGACTGTTGAGCAGAGAAACCGTGCCTTCAAAAACCAAAAACAAAACAATAATAATAATAAAGTGCAGGTTTTAGTTGCAATCATCTGTGAAGATACTGCTATAGAATGTCCAGGTCCTGAGGAGCCCATTAAAACTTTCTTGAAAGGATGAAGACAGCAGGTCCACATCTTACAGATGACTGAAGTCTTAACAAGCATAGGGAAGTAAAAAAGAGACAGCCTCTGAAATCAGCCAGACCTACATCCTAGCCCTAGATCGATGTAAAGTTGGTTTCTTTAATTATCTCTTTCTCCATCTGCACATGCAAAGAACCATAACCTTGCAAAATTGCTCTAGGAATCTAGGGGTAGCCCTGTGAAATGTTTGTCAAAGGAATGAACACAAGATAAATGGTGTCTTTATTGCATTTAGCATTTAAGGCTGGGAAGTGAGGGTGTTTCAGGCAACAGGTACGTCATGTGGAAAGTCAGATAGGAAAAATAAATGGTGGATTTTGGAAACATAAAGTCTTGAAAGGAGAGAATTATAGGAAAGGGAAATGGACGGGCCAGCTGGAGTCTGTTTCTAATGGGCCCAGTGTTGTCTAGGGAGAGAAGAAAGAACCTTCTAGATTATTAAATACTGACCTGTCAGTCTTCTGTCACAGGTCTACAGGCCACTCCCCCCTCCTCCCTCCTCACCCAACTCTGTCTAGCCTCTTCAAGACTCATCTCACCATCTCAAGATGCCTGCCATCAGCTCAGCCCTATGCTGGCCCCTCTTGACTCTTGGGTAGTCACATTTATTTAGAGATTGACTGTAAGTCATTTCTTTTTTTAAGGTGTATTCTGTTCTAATAACAACATTCCAAAATTAAAAAAAAAAAAGTTTACATACTCACCAAAGAAATGTCAAAGAGGTCTGGGCCTCTCTCATGAATCTGTACATAACTTGCTAGACTTTAGTTTCTCCTGGGGTTGACTAGAAATAACAAAAGTGCCAACAAGATGAGGTTTAAGTGTAATTACTTCACAAAGTTCATACTGAGTGCTCAAACATGCCCAGTGCTTATGAGTCTTATTAGCCTTATAAAGGAAGTTACCATTCGCTGCACAAGAACTTGCTACATGCAAACTCCGGAAAGGCTCCTTTTCAAATGCACACACCTAGATCTTTCTAGGCAGATGTATTCTGTGTAGAAGAAAGCACAGCATATGGGAGCTGCACGATTTAATCATCACCTAATTAGCCAAAGTATTTCAAACAAGCCTCCCAATGATGACGCAAACATTCTCACTTCTAAATGCCGGAAGCAGCTCCTTCCCCGAGACACTCTCCCTTGAAAAACTTACCTCCTGGCTCCTTACTGAGGCTTCCTCCTCACCACATATTTTATTTAGACCTGAGAGAGTCTTGTCAATTCCCTTCCTTGTCAACAAGTCAGGGAGAAGAATTTCTGCCACCTTCCTCAATCAGCCGTGTCCTCTGTATTACAGTTGTCTAAGATGGTATGAATGATGTCTAAGACTTAGGAAGATTTAACCCCTTCACGGTGAATCCTCCCAAGAACTCTAAACTAACACCATCAACATCTTCATTCCCAAAAAAGAACAAAATTTCTAAGTGGCTGAGTCACCTGCCGGATGTCTCCCAACTGTAGGACAGCTGAGATGCACATGAGGCATTGTGTCTCCGGCTCTCCTCAGAGCCAGCGTGCCTGTGCTCCAGCCCCAGGTTGTAAAGAGGACTCTTCATTGACCTAAAGCTTCTTGCATAATCTAGAGCAATAGCCTCCAAGAGTCTCCACAGTAAATTTAGGGAAAACCCAAGGCAGGTCAATAAATGTTCAATGGATGATCTCTCTAAACAGATGATAGATAAAAACCTGAGATGAGAGGCTAGAGACTAAATACTGAGAGTTCAATGAACCTTTGAAGTCTTTGAAGGTGACTCCAAAAGAAATACTCTGTAAGTGCAGAGAAAGCTGGCCAATGGAGGCCAAAATGCAGCAAGGTCAGCAGGCGAATTCTAGAGAGGGTCAAGTGGTCAATAAACAATTGCACTCAGGATTTTTAAGGCCCCTTCTAGTCCCTGTGAGGCCAGTGTTCAGTGTGTGAAATAATGTTTTAAATTTCCTTTGGCTTCCTGGAATAAGTCAGGGAAGATCATCGCAGAGATATGCCTCCATCTGCCTCCTAAACATCTCCCCATCCAAATTTTCACGGCGTCTTGATATGTCTGCAACCCAGGCCCAGCATACTGCTCCACTGTTCTTCGTTTTCCGGGCACCTTCCCTCTCGTACAATGGTGTCCCCATCCCCAGCCACCCTGGCCTGGCACTGAGTCTTCCTCAACCCCTCCCACCTCCTCACATCCAACTGGTCTACAAGTGCCATCAACAGATGCCATCAGCATCCGCTGGTTTCCTCCTTCCAATCCCAGCTGCCCTATTGGTGAAAGTAACTCAGATCACAATTTCTCTTCTGAGCAGACTGAACCTATAAAGATGTAAGTCTGTCCTTCCTCTCAAGTATCTCCCAGACTGGAAATGGAGGGGGGTATAAAACGTCTCACTCAAGATGCTGTAGCAAGAGGCAGAATGGAAATAAAGTATGTATGCCAGAGATCACGATGTAAAAAGTACTTCCTAACGTCTCCCCAAACACAAGCTTTCTAGCTCCCACTTCCTCTGCTGTACAGCCATCCAGTTTCTTCTCCATGTCGCTAGGAAAATAGCCTTCTTCTAAGTTTCTTGGTGCTCTGGAGGTGAGGCAGCTCACACTTACTTCCGACTCACTGTCTGGGTCACTGGGAGCTTATGAGCATGTGCAGAGGAAGCACTCAGAATAAGAAAAGAAAATGTGAGTGAAGCCCTGGGTGAACAGTGGTATTAAGGGACCAGGAGATGAGCTAAGAAAGAGCCTCAGAAAGTCCTCCTGCACCAGGGCTGAGCAAGTGTGCAGAGATGATTGTGAAGGAGAGGTTGCAAACAGCCGACAGCAAAATTCTGTCAAAAGCCAGAGCAACAAGAGAGCTGAAGACTGCCGGTAGATTTCAGCCAGTTGGTAGGCATGGGTCACTGTGAGGTACACGGTAGAACTGTGACTTTCCTTTTAAGACCATGGGCACGAAAGCAATACATTTAAAATTTAGATCAGTCTGTTGTATACTAAAGTCATGTGAGTCTATAGCACTGGCTTTAATTTTTTAATTTTTTTTCATGTATGTGTATGTGTGTGTATGAGTGTGTGTGTCTGTGTGCATGTATATGTGTGCATGTGTGTCTATGTGCATGTGCATGCATGTGCATGTGTGTCTGTGTGTATGTGTGTGTGCATGCGTGTGTGTGTCTGTGTGTGCATGTGCATGTTTCTCTGTATGTGTGTGTGTATATGTGTGTGTGTATATGTGTGTGTGTGTGTGTGTGTGTGTGTGTGTGCTCATGCGCATACTCTAGCACTCAAGTACCAAGGCATGTGTGGAGGTCAGAGGACCACCTTCAAGAGTCACCTCTCTCCTTCCACTAGGGGTTCCTAGGATGGGATGCATCCTCTGGCTTGCAGGTCGTCAGCTGAGTCTTCTTGCCACCTGAATCCTGTTGATTGTGAACACTGTCAGCAGAGCCTGTCTGGCATCTTCAAAGCTTCTCCCCCACTTACCTCTACCCCACGACAACCAGCAACACCCAACATATGTTGGTTTAGAGATGTCACTTTTCTGTAATTTTCTGAAATACTTACCTGCATAAGTTTTTTCCTCCATTAATGCTTTTAAATATTGTCCAGACATTTTCTTCTGAGAAGGAACAACTAGCAAAGATATACTTTTGTAGGTTCACATTTGAGGTGTCACAAACTTTTTAACTTATAATGGACCAAGTTAAGTGTTAAGAATGTTTTAAACTATCATTATTTTTGCAGGAATGTGAGATTTAACCAGGGCACCTGTGCGCCCTTGGCAAGCCCTCTATCCCAGAGCTGCAACACTCAGTCACGTCCACAGCCCTCCTTTTGCCTCCCATCCTTTGGTTGATCCTCCACTCCCACTGTCTCTTTACTTTTTCTGATAAAAGAAGCCAAATGAAGATTTCTCTTTAGACTTTTAGCAGTTCATGAGTCACCGTGTAGGACAACAAAAACACAGGCTTTCCAGAAATTGGAAAACAACCTAGGTGTCCATCAACAAAAGAATAGATAAAGAAAATGTGGTGCATCTACACAATGGAGTATTACTACACAATAGAGCTGATTTAAAAGGGGGGGCAGGCATGGTGTGCATGCCTTGAGGTTAATGCCAGCACTTGGGAGGCAGAGGTGGGTGGATTTCTTTGAGTTCAAGGCCAGGCTGGGTCTACAAAGTGAGTTCCAAGACAGCCAGGGCTGTTACACAGAGAAATTCTGTTTCAAAAAAAAAATGAAAGAAAGAAAGAAAGAGAGAGAGAGAGAGAGAAATAAAGAAAAGGAAGAGGAGGGAGAGGGAGGGAGGGGGAGGGAGGGAGGGAGGGAGGCAGAAGAGAAAGAAATTTGCAGGTAAATTAGAAAAAAAAATCATCCTGAGTGAAGTATCCCAAATCTAGAAAATCAAATATGTCTTCTCTTATATGTGGCTATTAACTGTTAAGTCAATAATTCCCAAGCTACAGTCCGTGGAACCGCAGAGGTTAGGTAAGGAACTAGAGGAGACAGGCAGATCTCTTCAGGAAAGGGAAACAGAATAGATAGTTACAAACGCAGGGGAGCTGGAACAGGAGGAAGTAGAGAGGGAGACAAGAGAGGACATACAGGGAAAAAGAGCTAAAATTAAGGGCCATTTGAGGAGTAGTATGGAACCTAATACAGTAAATGCTTCTTAAAATGCATACATATATGAAGCAATCTAAATGAAACCACCAAATAAATGGGGGAGACAGAACCCCAACTGTCCATCTCTTGTTTCCAAATGAAGCTTCTAGAACTGGAACTGTGTTGCATCTAGTTAAGTTGTTGGTCAAAGGGGTCTCATAGGAATCCCCAAACAATCCAGGCTGTTGACAAGACTATATGTAGGCTGCTCTCCACAAACTAACAAGGCCTGATTGCTGAGGAAAACACCTACACAACTCACTGGACATGGAGATGTTGAGCTGGTGCCTATATAGAACCTTCACCCTAAGTGTTAATCTTTGGTACAGGAAGGTGTTCTGTACACAATCAAAAGAAAAGCAAATACCAACCCAGCCTTTGATCTGCAATGGTGTCTGCCTGCAAGATATGCTTGGGCAATGGTGGTGCAAAGCCTGTGGGAGAAGCCAACCATTATCTGATTTGAACTAAGGGCCCTCTCCGTGAGAGGAAGCCTATACTCAACTGCTTGGGTGACCAAGAACCTTAAACTAGACAGGCCAGGGACTGAGCATAAAACCAAATTAGAACTATTCAAAAAAAAAAAAAAAAAAAAAGCAATAAAGTGACTCCTAGTGACATTCTGCTACACTCATAGATCCGTGCCTTGCTCAGCCATCATCAGAGAAGCTTCCTCCTGTGCAGACAGGAACAGAGCCAAACATTATGCAGAGGGTAAGAGACCTTGGAACCCTTAGCCCTAAATGAGATGTCTCCATCATCTCTCCCCTCAGAGCTCAGGAAACCCCTCAGAAGAGGAGGCAGAAAGAGCGTAAGAGCCAGAAGTGATGGAAGACATCAAAAAAACAGGACCCTCTAGACCAGTATGAGCATAACTCATATACACTCACAGAGACAAGGTAGCGTGAGATCCTGTTACAGGTCTTTATCAGCTCTTTTGTACACACACACACATGTATGTATGTATGTATGTATGTATGTATGTATGTATGTATGTATGTATTATGTATGTATGTATGTATGTATGTGTGTGTATGTATATATAATGGCTTCCAATTTAGTGTTTTATGGGATTCCTGAGTCTGACTCTCATTTCTTGGGTTCTTTTCTCCTGTTCATTTGTTTTGTCCAACTCTGGCATGTTAGTTTTTGCTTTATCTTATTATTCTGTTTTATTTTACCTTTATCCCTTAAAAGCCTGTTTGTTTTCTAATGAGACACAGAAAGGGAACAGATATGGATGGGAGGGAATGTGGAGAAGAACTGGGAAGACTGTAATCAGGATATATTGTGTGAGGAAGAGATCTATTTTCAATAAGAGGAGGGAAAAATCCCCAGGCTTTTGATCGTAACTGGCTTAGCTGGCTGACCACCTATAAGAACTTACAAGCACCTTTGATGGAGACTCCTATCCTGTCATTAAAACGGCATCCCTGAGAACTAAGGTTGGCCTGTTTTCCCAGCGCCTGACTTTTAATGTTTTCTCTTTAGGTTTAAGGCATCCACCACTTGTTAAATTGCATTTATTCATATGAGCGGTGGTGGCACATGCCTTTAATCCCAGCACTCAGGAGGCAGAGCAGGTGGATCTCTGTGAGTTCTAGGGCAGCCTGGTCTACAAAGCAAGTTCGAAGACAGCCAGGGCTACATAGTAAGACCTTGTCTTGAAAAAGAAGCAATATAAATATATATATTCGTGCATCTCTGTGTGTGTGTACGTGTGTGGACACGTGAGCCACTGGGCACAAGTGTAAAAGTCAGAGGATAAATTTTGGATTCTTTTTCTACCACGCGTGTCCCAAGGATCCTGTTCAGATTTGGTGGCAAGTGTCTTTACCGATTGAACCATCTTGGCTAGGTTTTGGTTCTTTTCAGCACTAGAACCTGGAACAATTCTATTGACTTAGAGCCATTTATGAGGGGCACTAGTAGTTTTCACGTGTTGGTTTATTGCTTCCTTCTTCGTCTCCCACCAGCTTCCTAAACCCCAAAGGCTCATCACCAAATCCAAACAGGTGGGGACGCAATGGTGTTCTGCACAGACCTGGGCCTTAGTCTCCCAACATCTCCTCATCCTCTCCAGAACAGAGGACGTTCACCCTGCCTGCACCGAGCCAGCCGTCCATCAAGCCTTGTCTGCTCTGCTGAGACTTGGCATGCCCCTGCTCCGATGCTGCTGCTCACGGGCCAGCAGGCAGTGCCAACCTTCAGCAGCCGCAGTCTGCACACAGGCCCTGGACAGGCACTGGCTCATTCGCAGCTCTCTGGAACACAAAGGAAAAGGAGAGAATACACTTATTGAAACACATGGACAGAGAGAAAATAATGGAGCCAAAGGATCGGGACCCTCATGACAGGGAACATGGGAATAAATGGCAGGTCCCAGTACAGCGCCCTCTACCTCCTGCTGGAGACAGTGCGGGTCCTGTGATGGCTCCTTGCGCTCATTACAAGTGTCTGGCTTCCTTGAGTCAAACAGCACCAAGCAGGTCTCTTATGTCACAAACGAATTTTTGTCCAATGTTTGTCCTTAAACACAGGTAGGACGTAAGCACATAATGCTCACAAGCACTAAAGCTCCTAATTAGACAAATATTCTGAACCAAATGGTCTTGGAAAAGTGGAAGAGAAAGGATCAGGCTTAGCCTCCTCAGGGGGTACCGACTTTTTAACTGCCTATGAAAAAAGCAATTACTTGAGCCCATTGAAAACCTAAAGTGGCTGGCTTCGGCACCCTCTCGGCCAAAGGCACTTAGTCATTTCTCTTGTCCATCAAAACAGGCACTGCATCCAAGATATTGCCCAACTCAAAGCCTGTAATTCCCACTAAGTCTACCCTGTCCTTCCAAAGTAAGCTTGTTAGTTGAAAATAGACTTGTAAATAGCACTCAGCAGCTAACACAAAGCAAATAATGATTTATACCTAAAAAAAAAAAAAATGGCAGGGGTTTTGGGGGAGGAGAGGAGAAAGGCACACCATTTAGCTCACTGAGAAGGAAAGAATGGTGTGCTTTGTGGTCAACTGTTTTTGTAATCTTCAAAACACATTTTTATCACTTTTTCTATGAAAATGAAATACAATCATCAGCTAAGCAAGAAAACAATACAACAAAGTACAGTGTGACAATGGATACAGCTTGTCCTGGTGTTTGATGTGTGTTCTTCCAGTTCTGTCTCAAATTCATTCACAGGGTGAGGTTACAATGTGCACTGTCCTCACTTCCAAGGCCACTTTATGTGATAAAAGTGATGTCAAGAAATAACTCTGAGCACACTGGGCAGTTTTAGTCCGGAGACCCAACCAGCCTGGGGATGGGCAGGTCCTGCTCACTGGGTTCAAACCACAGAAGCTTCACTGGGTGCTTGGCCACATTTTAATTCCATGGCATAGCCCTGGGCATCAGGCAAGCGCCAAGAAGGAGGAGCCAAGAGGACTTAGCATAAGTCAACATGTTTGTTGATTCTGGACCAGTTGCCAAGCCAGAAGACAGGGATGCCTCACAGGGCAGACAAAGAGTGGGGAATAGTCGCTTAGATGTGACCGGGCACTGTGCTGCCTTCTCTTCAGCAGCGAGGAGCCCTAAGAGTCTTTCAATCTTGTGGACACCACAGTGGTCAGTGCCCCCACACTCTGTCAGAGGAGGGTCCCCTTCCGGGGGGGTTAGGGATTGTTTATTTGGCTTTTAACCAAGGCCATTGGGGATCCTTTCAGAAACATTTGATAGGGGGCCAATTATTGTCACATACACTGGGGAGAAAGGAGGTCAGTTTAAAGAAAGTTTAGATAAAATAACAGCAGCAGAAACAAAGCCGTCTCTATGGGGCGGCCATGTGGGCACAGTGTTTGTAGGGGAGGGACACTGACCCCATTCCCTTGCACACGGACAAAGAAGCTCATCCAAGGAGATCACCAGCCCCAGTCATTCATAAGCATGAAAGAGGCCCTCATGCCTCCTCCTGGCTGGGAACCAGAGGCACCGGCAGCCTCCACACAATTGACCCTGTAACGTAGAGAAGCTTGTGCCTTCAACAATCTGCCAAATCTATCTGAGTGATGTTTGTACCCTAAGTGGAAAATATGGATCCCTTAAGGGTAGGGGTGGAGATGAAGGGGGGAAAAAAGAGAAACCGAGTTCTGGTTTCCTAAGCTCTTGCCAGCTGTGGGCCATTCCACATGACCTCATTAGTTTTAACAACACCCCCTGAGAAAGCTGCTCCCATTTCTTAGATGAGAATGCTGAGGTTCAGATTGCTTCAGGGACTTAACCGGCATGCCCCGAGAAAGCAGTTAGCATCAGAAGTCCTGTGACTTGGTTCCATAACTTATGGTCTTACCCTCTATGCTATTCTGATCTCAACCTCTTGTTCAGGCTTCTTTTTTGCTGTGTTGTTAATTCGTTTCTCCTTTTCATTAGAAAAATAATGAGTTTTTGCAGGTGATCATAATTAAATTGGAATCTTACAGTTTTGTTTTGTTTTTTTTCTAATAGACTTGCTCTTCACGCAGGAAAGTACTAGAAGTTTCTAGAGGAGTGACCTTCATTCACTAAGATGTGACCTTTTGCATCTCTGACTGACAAAGGGCATTGCATAATGACATTTAACAATTCTATCTCTCTAATATTTAGCTGAGTTCAGAAAGGCAGACATTGGAAATCAAGACCCAAAAAAGAAGACTTAGACAGTGTAGAAAAAAGACATTAATGGCATTATATAGAAGGAAGGTTCCTGTCAAGCATTGTCATGCCCCTCCCCCACCCAAAGCGTAATAGAATGAACCTGCCTGCTCTTCCTCCAGAGAGCAAAGCTTCTCTGGGCAGGGAGCTGGCTGTATGAGCTCACTAGGAGACTCCTGTCCATGGGACAGAGTCTGATAGTGGTTTTCCAGGGGTGGAACCCATGGCCCTGGGCCATCTGTGCCCGCTCAGCTGGACCCCACAAGGTCTCACCATGACAGCTGAGCAGGGTTAAGGTTGCAGCCTTCAGCATGCTGGAAAAAAACAGCTGCTGTGGTCCCTCTGCTTGCTGGCCTGGTCTCACTGGCCAGTGGGACATTAAGGTCTTTGTTACTCACGCAGCCGTTGGAATCTCTGTCCATTTAAGGAAGGAAGCCACAGGGCGATCCAGCCCTGGCTGTGCCACTAAGGAGTGACTCACTCATTTCTACCACGCGAACTGTGGATGAACCCTGGCCCTTCCTCAGAGGTGGTCTCAGC
The DNA here is from genome assembly GCA_033318265.1 of Phyllotis vaccarum. Lineage (NCBI taxonomy): Eukaryota > Metazoa > Chordata > Mammalia > Rodentia > Cricetidae > Phyllotis > Phyllotis vaccarum. The sequence goes on along the minus strand of JARWLC010000017.1, from coordinate 17,157,484 downwards.
CTGCACCAGATTAAACTTAATGGATTCTTAAGGAATACGTGCCATCTATATAATAAGGCAAATTGAGACCTATGCACCGTGAACCATGCTGTTTGTTTTTATAACATTAGAAAATACTAAGCAGGAGAGAAAATTGGGCCAAGTCTGAGAAAAGAACAAGAGTGTAGCCACATTGGCTTATCTCAAAAGGAACCCAAGCCAGTGTGTGCTGTGGGCTGAGGGTTTCACCCCCAAGGACACACTAGGAAAGACTAGCCAACAACAGAGGACAGCACGGCCATCAAAGAAAGGAGCCACTGGACAGCTATCTGGTGTTTTCTAGCTTCAAATGCTTTATCTGTAGAATGGTGTCTACTTGATGAGTTACCATAAAAACGGATGAGCAAAGTTCTAGGCACAGTAAAGATTAAAATGTACATATACTCCTACGTATGTATATGTGTTCACACATGTGCATGTATGTACATGTAAATATATCCATACACAGATGTATAAATTATACATGAATATAACTCAGTGTGTATAAATATGTATAATACACATGTATATATATGCCAATATTTGTTTATTCACATAAATGCTTATGTTTGTGAGAAAACATATATATGCATAATATAGACCAGCCTATGTATACATGTGGTTCTCTGTGTGCTGTGTGTGTGTGTTGTGTGTGTGTGTGTGTGTGTGTGTGTGTGTGTGTGTGTTTAGACAGCCTAGATAGGCTCTGGAGGGCAGAGGAGGCTCTAGACAGCAGGAATGCAATGCTGCTTACCTAAGCCTGTAAAGCAGCTGTGGTTCTCTGCCCTTCCCCTGCAGTGGGCTGCAGAAGGGAGGCTGGGATGGGTCAGGTGAGCCCTTAACACAGAAGGGCTTTCCTTTCATGTTGTCTCTGCTATTTCTAAAAACAGAAACCAGAGGCCACCACGGCTGCCAAGGGGCCTTTAAGGAGAGAGTCCATTGGAAATCAGCTGTTTAAGTGCCTCCAGAGTCAAAATCAATAAGCCAGGCCTGCGTCCTCCCAGTTAGAGGGAAGAAGAGCTAGTCTCTGCTGTGGAGCCGAAGGAGGAGGCTCCCTGCCTGCTACAGACTCCTGCTGGTCATGAGCCCAGGAATGCCACCACCAGGACGGGCTGCCTTTCCAGGCCAGCCTCCCACTGGCCAGGGGAGTTACATTACCAGCTCTCAGGATAGGGAGTGAGGTTTCCCATCACACAGCTAGCAAGCTCACCCACAGCCCTGTGCAGCTTCTTAGTCTCGGGAGTTTTTCACCTCTTTGCCTGTCTCTGTCTCTCATTTACACAGCAGACCCAGAAGCACCTGAAGAAAGGAAGAGAAGTTAGAAAGTGCAGATGCCACCACCACCCTCAAGCTCTACCCATATCCTAACTTTCCCTGAACTCGAGAAAGGATTCCAGACCCTTTGCTTCAAGGACTCTCAGCTTCCTCATTGGTAAAAGGCAAACCTAACCAGACTTTCCCAGGACTCCTCTGAAGATCCCGAACAATTGCCCAACAGGACTTGGAAACCAGTACTGCCTTGCATGTGTGTGTCCCTCTGGAGATCTACGTGCCACAGGAACTCTGAGAAATTGCCTCATAATTTTATCCCTAAAGCAGAAACAATAGCAAAATACAAGGATCCACCAGGTACAGCAGCACACACCCATAATCCCAGCACTCTAAGTCATGAGACTGGAAGATGGCAGGTTCAAGGCAAGCCAGGCTGAGCCTGGAGTCCCTCTATTTCCCCCTGGCCTCCTTACTGTGGCAGCAGCAGACAGAAGGATATGGTTTTTATAGAACTGAGTGAGCTTTGAAATTCTCAAAAAGTTTTCAGAATAAATCTTGTTTTACTTTGAATTTCAATCTGAACAATTCCAAAAGACCTGGAATTTTAGTGTGGGCTGGATGTTGGTTTCAGGAGTATCCAATAATACACATTCTTACATAATGTAGACAAATATACCAGGCAGTACTTTCAGGAACACATGAGCAGGTGCAGGTGGGAGAGAAGAGAAATAGCAGAGACCATCACTGTACCAGGGCACGGAGCTGCCCAGGACGTGCTGGGACATTAGGCCCTTTGGTTATCCTCTTCTGCATCCAGTTAAAAGATGTTTCACATAGAGCTCTCTCTCTCTCTCCTCAATAGTATTTAATAAAGTAACTGCAATTCAATAAATCAAAATCCTCCTGTGTCTATGAACTTTTTTTTGCTTTGATTTCCAATCATGGAGTCTGAACCCAGGAACCCACCTCTTTCTGCTTCTCTTGCCATTAAAATCTATGACTTCAGAATTTAACCAAGGATGGTGCCGACCCGATCATTGAAAGAGACATAGCAGCAGAAGGTAAGGAGGCTTCACTGTGGCTGAGATGAACCAAAGGGCCAATCCCAAGAGCCCAAGTGACTTGGACCCACCTGCCAACCGTTTGGAGAGAGAAGCACAAAATGGTTATGGTGAGAAGTCCTGTCAGGCATCAGCAATCTGTCAGGATTCTACAGTGCACACCTTTGTGATCTCCAGGCTGATGGGACCAGAAGGTGTTGGGCAGCTAGAAAATGTATTATCATAAATACTGTCTTCCCACATGCCCCATGTCACTAACGTGTCTCGCTGAGATTCTTTGTGACATTATAAATGGAAACCAGAAGAGGAGGTGAGAGACAGAGCCTCCATGGACTCAAAGTCAAATGTTACGTCCCCTATGTGACTATACTTGTTGAGTGGAGAGTGACAATACCAACAAGGGTGGAAAGTATACTAAGTAGGCCCTGGTTTCTTACCGTGTTCACATCCCACCCACTAGCAAGAGTTCTGTCACTGGGGCATTTCCCAGAAAAATAAAAGCAATACCCACACCTCTTATATTTAATACAGAGATGCAGAGAGTGAGATATCCCCACAGACCTGTCTGAAAGTAAGAAGTCCCATGGCTCCAGCTGGGATCTAGAATATTCCCTCTAGGCTCCCAGGACCAACTATGCAGCTTGATTTAAAATGAACAGCATCAAGTATGAGCTTGAAGAAACTGAGCAGGGGAGGGGGGAAATGGGGTGGAGTGGGGGTGTGTGTACAGAATGAAGTTTGGAATTCCCAGATCTATCTAGTAAACTCTTTTAGGAAAGATGGCCAGATCTCTGGGATCTACTGCCAGCTGGCTCTCTAAGGTCCCTTCCTGGGGCTGGCTGTTATCACTGGGGTTGGTATTGTCTTTTCTTGAACCACTTAACCTGCCTTGCCTATGAGCACTAGTATATTGGTTTGGTTAAAGCTTCTAGAAAGTAGAAACTGTGTCTTAAAACATGTTAGAGTTCTCTGATGTTCTGAGCTCAGAGCCTTATGAATGGTCAGTGCTCTAAACATAATTCAAAACTGGGACGCATTACAAAAACAGTCTCCTGTTCCCATGATGTGGCCAGGTGAAAAATAGATAGGATACTGAAGACAGTTAACGGAGTCTAGAATCCTTTAGTTCCCAGAAGAAAACGGCTTTTGAGTTTTACTCCCAGGATCCAAGTGGGAATATTGCAATGTGAAATGCAAAGTTCAAGGAGGTAAGGACGATAGTGGTGGGTGCCATGCTTGGAAAATCAATGTGGCTAGAGGAGAAGGGAGGAAGAAAGAAAAAAAGGGGGAAGGCAGGAGGGGGAGAAAGAGGACATATATAATCTGATCAAAGGGCATATCGGGTAGGGCTGCCTTGGGAAGAGCCACCTCTAAGAGAAATGGTCCTAATGGTGCCCAGAGACAGAAGGCAGGATGACCAGGCTGTGACCAAGACGGGAGGAAGGATCCAACTCCCAGTAGCACAGAAAGGGAAGCCCACTATCCAAATACAGAAAAAAAGCCCAGTGGCTGTGTGGCTAATCAGTCCCCAGGGGCTGGTGGAAGGACCTGGCAGCTTGTGCAGAGAGATGACATAGACCACTGTGGACCCCTCTGATCCTGATGGTGACAGAGAAAACCTGGCCTTACAGTGTCACGAGTTTGCTCCATTCCACTGAGTCCAGGTTCTGGGCCCATAGAGGGCAGCAACAGTGAGGAGATAGCTCAGCGGGCAGCTGGAAATGCTGCCCAGACAGAACACTGTGGGGGGAAGGGAAGGGGACATTTAAAGAGTTGGAAACAGAGGATACTCTCTTCCCCTCCTCTTTTTCTTTCCTTCCTTCTCCCTTTCTTCATTAAAAGTCAGTGACTTCCCATGAAGCCCTTAATTTTAAATATTTGATTAACTTATTTTTACCATATATGCACACGCTTTAACCACAGCTGTCACTCACTCTCTTAGCCCCTCCCCCACTCCTCGTGCAGCTCTTCTTCACAAGCCCCCTTCTGTGTTCACGTCTTTTAAAATGTTTTCACTGTTGAAAATTTGTCCCTGGACCTACATTTGTTATTTGGGTTATTTGTTATTCTGGATTAAATTTGTTCTTCTGTTCCCTGCAATACACACACACACACACACACTCACGCACACACTCACGCATGCCCATGCTATTTAACTCTTTAAACGGTTAACATTTAGACAAAACAGACAAAAGAATGGAAGATTTAAAACTTCATTGCAACTTTAAACTGCAAAAGATACAGTTCTTTTCACTGGTTCCCTTAAAATCTGAACTCTGTTCCTCCAAGAGGGCAGGGCAGAGGCGTGCGTGTCTTTCTAGCTGTTGTCTGGATCTGCACTGACAAGGCCTTGCATGCCCACCAACCAGATAATTTTGAAATGTTCAAATGAAATAGGATGATCAGGATGTAGAAAGTAGCATGTCTGCCTTTGGGATAATGATGCGAACAGAGCCCGGGCTGGGCAGGTACAATACCAAGTCCTCAGTTTCTAAAAAATGCCACACTCTCCTCCAGAGACCCTCTTGCTGAACCGACTTAAATTGAAACTCAGACAATAGGGAGTAGCTGGTTTGTACAGAAGCTGCTTTCCATCTCTGAGGTGAAAGGAGGTGGATATGAGCACTGGGGAGCCCAGCCTATCCTTTCCACGTTCCCTGGGCAGTGTTGGTCCAGCACACAGTCACATGCCCCTGGCCAGGGAGAACCCAGGTGTGTCTTCCTAATTCCAGAAAAATGAGCTCCCAGACAAAAGAGCACCCTTTTCCCAAGAGTAGCTCAACTCTCACTCCTTCACAACCCAGCCCTAGCACAACAGCTGTCTGTTCTGTCCTGATGTCATTGTGGCAGCGTGGGGTGAGAAGATGGCACTATGGACTCGAGGACTGCAATGGTAGCCACACAGAGAGGGGAAGGGGACTGGAACCCAGTTTCCACTGTAAGATCTATGATTGGGTTGAAAGTGTTGAAGAGCCTAAAGGCAGAGTCTCCAAGTCACCCAGAAACACCTGGTCTCAAATATTCCAATCCTAAAGGCCACCATGGCATTCCAAGTCTTCTGATACACTGGAGGTCCCCAAACCTCCAAACCAGGTCACCACTCGCTCTGAAAGTCACACAAAATCACTTTGGAGTGTGTCCTTCCTATTGAAACAGTGACCCTCCCCCAATTCTGGAGGAGAAGTAAAGAAACTGAGGTGACTAGAGAAGTCCCCTAAAAGAGGAGGAATTAGGGATGGGCACTCAGCCACGTTGTATCAAGTGATGGAGTCGCCACTGAGAGGCCCAGGCAGCCAGAATTGCAACCTGAAGGCCTAGACTATATTTCTGAAGTTGTGTGGGAATGAGTAGATGCATAGGGATGCCGTAGAGGGCTGGGGGAGGGGCTGGGGAGCTCCGTGTATACAGATGGCCTGGGGGTGCCCAGCCCACTGAGTATACTTGATGTATCTTGACAGTTATGCCTGAAAAATGGTGTTCTTCCTCCTGTTAAAAAGAGTTTCTACCATTCATTTTTTCCTGGTATATCATTTCACTGTCTGTGCCTGTGTATGTGATCATGTATGCATACACTTATGTAAGTACACAAACATATGGAAATCAGAGGTGGACATTAGCTATCTTCCTCAACTGCTCCTCCTTATTTCTTTGAGACAGCATCTCTCATTGAACATGTACCTACTGGTCTAGACTACTGACAAGAAAGCCCCAGGGCTCCTCCTGTCTCTACCTCCAAAAGGCTGGGACTGCAGACACAAGCCACCATGCCCAGCTTTTACAAATGTTAGGGATCAAGGCTCCTCATGTTTGCGAGGCAAGCATTTCACGCCCCAGCATCCTCAAATCTTCCTTGGTTTTACTGTTTCCCGGAGAGGCTAGCCTCTCTGACTGTATGACCTGGGCCTTTGGGTTGAATACAGTTGTTGACTCTAGAACTTAGTAGAAGGAAGATGTCAGGGCATTGTTCCTCTGCAATGCTGTGTTTGCTAGTGACATGTTCCTTGGTGGTAGGCCTCGGCTTCTGATATCCTTTCCCAAGCTATACCCACCCCTGACATATCTGTTCCCTCTCTTTAGCTCAAAGCCTCAGGTAAAAGCAACTCCTGGCCGCTGCCAGGGCTCCTGGGTACTTCGTCATCCCCTTGTTGATTTCCTTAATCTGTTCATACTTTTGTTAATAGTCCCTGCAATTACTCCTTTGAATGGACCATCTGTTTCCTGCCAGGATCGCAGTCAAGTAAATTTGGGGGACATGTTTGAAAATTTGCAATGCTTATTAGCATCTTCAGGCTCCAAAAAGTCCTACAGTAAAGAAACTTTTAAATTGTGTTTGGCCTATAAAATGCTGTTTTCATAGTTTCTCTTAGAACCAATGGAATGAAAGAGAACCCTTGTGTGATAAGGGCCGTGACAAGCACACAGTTTTAAGGACAGATTTCCTCTGGGAAGGATGGGTCAGGAAGGAGCCATAGATAAGATCCAGACATGGAGCCGCATGACATTTGGGTCATAGCAGTAGGCAGGAAGGAGCATCAAACATGCTGTGTGGTGCCTTCTACCTGCAGTCAGGGCACACATCAGTCCCTGATATTCCCAAAGAAACAGCCTCCGAGACTGATGAGTGTCATGACTCAGCGCGTGTAACTCCCGCAATCATATTATCATACTGTTTTATTTTACAAGAATTCTCATTGGGGACACGATGGGCCCAGAAATAGAAAAAAAAAAAACCCTGCCCTTTTGATGCACACAGTCCCTTCTCCTTAGTGGAAATCAAATCCAGGAACACTTCTGATAAGAATGTCAGATTTTGATAACAGTGATGACGTATTATTTTAAAAGTAATTAAAATGCCGAGGGCAATTAGTGTGAGTAGGACCTTTGTCTCCTGTTAACAAGGAACCACATTTTTATTAGTAACATCCTTGGTCAATGCCTCCTCAGGCAAGGGGTTCTGTCAATAAGACTTTTGCCACATCCTTCAATAAAACTGCTGTCTGTTCTGTTCTCCTGAGAAGCGCCAAACTGTATGAACCAAGTCACCCCAGGATTCCTTTTTCTGACTCAGGCATAACATATGACCCTAAAGATGCCTCATCCTTCCCTTCCTGTCTTCACAACTGCCTAAGACTTACATTTTAATGAACTTTCACAGACATACAGGGGTAGAACCCAGAGCCCCCGTGCTCCAAAGCAATGAGTGACAAAGGTGACCCCTTTTGTTCTCCATTATTTGTGTCAAGAAGAAGCAGGAAGTCAGCCCTGTGGGGCTGGAGTCTCAGAGAGATGCTGGTGCTGGAAGTCTGGCCGTTCTCTTGCCAGCGGTCGACATTCTGAATCGGGAAGTCGGGAAGGTGCCTTTTCTTTCTTCCTCTCTTTTTGTACATTTTTATTGCATTTGTTTATTTATTTGGGATGGGGCCCACACACAGTGCATGTGATATGGAGGTGAGAGAACAATTTAGGAATTGGTTCTCGGAAAGATCCCTTTTCTAAATGCTTTAGAAGCCGTGAGCTTTCTGGAGAGGCGCGTGTAAGCTTGGAAAACATGATGGTGGTCACTGTTAGGTCACAGATTCACAGATCTACTATGTGCTATCTTCTCCCAGAAACCATGCCCCATCCCTCCCTCTCTCTCTCTCTCTCTCTCTCTCTCTCTCTCTCTCTCTCTCTCTCTCTCTCTCTCTCTCTCTCTCTCTCTCACACACACACACACACACACACACACACACACACAGAGCCATCTCTGGGGCAGAGTTGATAAAGCACACCACAATGGTCCCTTTGCCCAGCAGTTTAAGACAACCTTAGCGTAACCTTATTTCCATCAGTGACTTCTGGCACAGGCAGGTCACCTTCCCCCAACCTGAAAACCTGTGAGGCAAGAACTCTCTTTTTCTAACAGAACTGAAGTCTTCTCTCTTTTCAAGATCCCACAAAGCCACCTCTTAAGTGATGCTGCCTCTTCTTATTCTTTCCCACTCTGAGGCCTGGGGTCATGAAACTCTCTCCTAATGAAGCTCATCAGAAGGGTAATTCCACATCAACTCATTTCTATGAACCTGGTTTCTTTTGTAATTTCTAACAGTTTCTAATACCAAGCCAGACATGAGGGCTCAAGAGAACTCATCCCTTCAGCTCTGAAGAGGGCCTGGAATACAGGATCAAAATGGTCTATAGATGCCAGATAGAAATGACAGGCTGAGGCAATTCAACTGTAATGGATGTACCTCTAGTGGGGAAGGTTATATATGTGTAGAGGCATGGGGGGGGCACTCTATAAAAATTCTCTCAACCTCCCATTTAATTTTGCTGTGAACATAAAATTCCTGTAGATAATAAAGCCTGTTAAAAATGAGAGACTTGGGCTCAATGTCACTGAGTTGAAGTTCTACATCTAAGAACTCAGAGAATTGATAGTAACCCTGTGATTTGTCTGTCACTGAGGCTCCATTGTGAATTGTTCAACCTGTATTTCAACAGAAAGCAGCTGTTCACAGCTTTCCCAAGCAAAGGATGGTGGATACTGGTAATGCTTGTGTTCATGTTAGCATAGGACCCAGGATCCACAGCCTCTTTCAGGAAAAGTCTGCTTTGGTTCTTGAAAATGTTTGACACCTTTTCTTAATATGAAGCCTGTAAGAATGGTCTGCTTCATTCTCCTTGAGAAATGGATAGGTCCATTTTCAAATTCTAAATCTTAATATTAAAGGAGATTTGGCTGAATGAAAAAAAAATCAGCAGATTCTTGTAGAGATCTCTTCAGGAATTGAGAAGTACTAGAGAATGGGAGCTGCATGAATCAGCTCCAAAGCACAACACTGTTTGCTGGTGGAAATCTTCAGTTGCCACAGGAATCGGTTTATTTGAATGTGTATATAGACACACTCATGCATGAGCACTTACGACCCTTTTAAAGAAGGTATCTACAAGCAGACCACAGCTGACATTGCCCAGCTACGGATAACAAAGAAAAATGAAGCTTAAGTCCCAAGCCTAAAAGCAATTTTCATTGTAAATTCTACAACATTAAGGCTGAGATTGATTCAATAGTATACAGGGCACATGGGTTAGACCCCAGCTTGTGTGTGTGTGTGTGTGTGTGTGTGTGTGTGTGTGTGTGTGTGTGTGTGTGTGTGTGTGTGTGTGTGTACATGTGCACCCAAACGCATGCATACACGTGTAGGTGGGTGCATTATACATGGTTTTGTGTGCACATGAAGGCCAAAGGTTGATGTTAAGCATATTTATCATTTTTTTGAGACAGGGTCATTCTCTGATTAGGATAAACTGGCTGGCCAGCAGCTTCAGGGATTCTCCTGTCTCTGTCTCCCCGGTGCTGAGATTACAGATTCACACCACTACACCCAGCTTTTATCTATGTTCTGGGGGATAGAGTACAGGTCCTCATCCTTCTTGATCGAGCCATATCCCCAGCCCAGACCCCAAGTTCTTAAACTGTGGGTTATGTATAAGTGAATATGTGGGAATATATTGGCAGCAGTAAAAGATTTCTGGACATGCAATAACCAATTATGAATACAAAACCAAACACAGTGAATCTGCACAGCATTCTCACATGTTGCATCCTGCAACTTCACTGAATCTAGGTTTTGAACATACAACATGCACTTTGCACTGTACGTGTGGCCATGACATGCACCATCAACAAACACCAAATGAAACACCTTAGCTCAGATTCGAGACTGCTCTATGTTAATTGCCGTGTCTTCTCTGCTCAAAGTTTTCACTCTTCCAGAGGCATGATGGTTTAATTACAGAAAACAAAGACTTTTTCCCTATCATCATTCCTCAGCAAGTATCACATTAGTGTACTTCTGGGTTGAAATGTCTTAGAACGCTTTACTTTAAAAATTGCTATCTGAGTTTCTGGCTTGAGCTTCATAAAAATAAATTATGGGAGACATTCCAGAAATTTCTGAAATGGCTCTAAACACACTGCTGATTGTGTGTGTGTGTGTGTGTGTGTGTGTGTGTGTGTGTGTGTGTGTGTGTGCGTGTGTGTGTGTGTGCGTGTGAAGCAGTATTCCCAGCAGCAATACAAAATATTAATCATCTCTGAAAACTGTTGCAGATGCCCTGTGTCCGGCAGCATCTAGTATTCAGCCACAATTTAATTCTTTATGAGAAAATAAACACATGCATTCATCACATTACTATGAAAATTTGCTTTTAATTTTTTAATGTTACTTGAAAACTACACTATATAATTTATAAATAAATGTTTATTTTGCACATGTATTTTATATACACATATATCCAACATCGTGTAAAAAATTCTCAGGCATAAAAGGTATGTTAGTAGGAAAACTAGTGAGACAGTCTTTGGATCAGTTCTTTGCGTCTTGAGAGTTAATGAGGCTGTGTCTTAGCGTCTTCAGCTACAAACTCGCCAAGTCTCCCGTAAGCAGAAGGGAACAGTCCAAAAAGAAAACTTCTGGAGGGAGGGGGGACACCACCCACAATCAGAGTGAATCACCCCTCTTCAGTTAAATCTCAATGGCCACACCCTCACAGGCACACCAAAGACTTATCTCCCAGGAGATTCATCAAGTTGGTGACGGATGAAAGTTAACCACCATCTCTCTGTCCATCTTCTTCTAGTCCCAATCAGAGTTTCTGCATTCTTTCCCATGGGGCAAAATTATAATTCATCTGGAGTTAGAACGTCATAGACCAGGAGTGGGAACGAGTAAGTTTTGTTTACCTGAGTCCCACAGTAGTAGCAGAGAGGTCTGGAGCAATAATTAGTACCAGCATGTGCCAGGCTCAGCTATGTGTCCATCTGGGTGAGGACATAATTGAAGAAATGCTCCCCTCCTGGGTTGTGTGGTTGTTGTGTCTCTCCTTTGCATGGCTCAGAATGCTCTAAACACTTCATAAGTAGGCAGGTAGCTCAGCTAGTCAATAAATTCAACTGCATAGCACATATCTTGAAAGAATAAGATATGGACATGTGGTATCTGGCTTGTCCAGAACAAATCTGAGGGAGGTTCTAGAATGTGTAATGAAGGGATCTGGGCAGCTGTATCAGGATGGTAAGGAGAAACCTAACTCCACTCCATCAGAAACCAACCTTCTCCGACTTGCCTCTGCCTCTCACTTCTTGGAGTTCTGACTCTGATGGACTCACTGTATTTACCTGAACTTCAGCCAGTGCCCACAGGGAGATATTACCTAGATGAAGTTCAGAGGTTGCAGGAGCTGTTCTGTCTGTTTTAAAGAAATGCAAGCGTATGCTAGGAAACACGGAGGATATCTCAGCGGGATCAGAGGAAAGGCAAGAAGAAAGAAGGCAACCAGCAGCCTGGATACGACACTCTGATCACATTTTCAGCAAGTGATTTTCCATTCCTCATGAAATGGCTAGTGAGGGTCACCAAGACTGTCCCTCAAGCACCAGGAAAAATACAGGCCCACAGACAGCAGTTCGCTAGCATCATCTGGGGGTTCCTCCCTGGGGCCCCCTATACTGGTTCCTCTGTACTAGGCCGAGCATGAGAAGTGAGAAATTGAATTGCTTGATGTACTGAAATCAACCCATGTGGGTGCTCCTCCAGCCCCCCCCCCAAGTGCCAGAACACTGTCCTCACTAGATCAAAGGTGACAACACAGTTCTTTCCTCAGGAAATCCCTCCTTAATTGCCCCCAAACAAGCTTCCCTTCCCACACAGTACCTTTTCCTTCATAGTTCCTAATGTCAGTATAATTAACCAGCTAAGTTGTCTGCTGCACATCCACTTAGCTTTTGCATCTCTGCCATTTCAGAAATGTTGTAGTGGTAGACTGCTTCATTACCAACTGAGTTTCTCTCCATCTACAAGAGCAGACACTGGCACTCAGCTGGTGTCCACTCAACTCACTGAATGAATGAATAAAGGATGGTACTACCCCCCCCCAAGAGCATGCTGTTACCTGGGAAGCAAGGGCAGGGCCCTATAGCTCATGGTGTTAACCCATCCCCAGTGTTGCTTAGTAACGGTGAGTGGCATGGAAGGGGCAAAGGCTCAGGGATGTTCCTGCGACAGCAGAACTGTGTGCCATTGAAAATGCTGTAATATTGCTGGGCAGTGGTAGCACATGCCTTTGATCCCAGCACTCAGGAAGCAGAGGCAGGCAGATCTCTGTGAGTTTGAGGCCAGCCTGGTTTACAGAGCGAGTCCCAAAACAGGCCTCACAAGCTACACAGAGAAACTATTCTCAAAAAACCAGAAAACAATGACAACAAAGCTGTAATGTCACCCTTTCCCTCAGTTGTCCTATCTGTGAAATGGGTAGAATGATAGTGCCACTTCAATGGTCCGTTGAAAATAAGATAATTAGCACAGTATCTGGCAGGAGCTGTGCTGTCTCTGTCTTCCTAGGAGACTCAGAAGAGAAAGTAAGCGGAATGCTGGCAAGCATGACAGAGGGGCAGTTTGGAGGGTTTCGGGTAGAAAGGCCTGGTAGGTGGGGAAGGGGACAGGGACATCTAAATTAGCATGTCAGGGCTGTATAGATAAGGTCCATCCTGGAGAGGGACCTTAGAGTGAGCATCTCACCTGCTGAACCTAACTGGAGGAGAAAAAAATCTCTCTGAAATAGATAAGACTGTGACAATTCCTTTAAACATGCACAAGAGGGATTTGGAGTAGAGGATCCTGTTTCAGCATAAACTCTCCGCTTCACACAATCTAGAACCACACACAAATATTTCAATTGAACAATTGTCTTTACCAGATTAGTCTGTGGACATGTCTGTGAGGGATTTTCTTAACTGATATAGAAGAGCAAAGCCCACTGTGGGCTGTAGTCCCGAGGTTTGGACCAGCAGTCACAAATAATCACACAAAGGCTTATCTTAATTGCATGCTGTTTGGTCTACGGCTCAGGCATAATACTTCCTAACTCTTACACTTTAAGTTAACGCATACTTCTATTTATGTTTAGTCACATGGCTGGGTACCGTTCTGCTCGGTGCCACCCCACTTCCTCTGCATCTCAATGTCTTCCCCTCTCTGCTCTTCTGTTTCCCAGAATTCTCCTAGTCTGCTTGCCCCACCTCTGCTTCCTGTCTCGTTACTTGACTAATCCGTGTTTTATTAAACGATATTGACAGTGTACCAGAGCATAGTCCCACAGCAGTGGGCATGACTATTTCCTGCAGTTGGCCCTGGCAGTACAAAAAATCCAGTTCCATAAGAGCCTGTGAGTTAAACAGAAGGCAAGCCCACAGAGACAGCTTCCCTCCACAGTCCCTCCCTCCCTGCCTTCAGTTCCTGCTCTGACTTCCCTCAGTGATAGACTGTGACCTGGAAGTGTAAGCCAAACAAAGCTTTCTTTCCCAAGCTGCCTTTGGTCAATGTTTTAGCACCACAACTGAAATTAGAGTAGAAATTCAGTCAATGAAGTTAGTGATGTTTCCCCAAGCAAACCAGAAAAGCAGCCAATGAGTCATTGGGTCCAAAGCACAAAGCCTGGTGTGGCCCCTTCCCCCAAAAGACCCCATGAGCACTTCCTCTCACTGCCTCAGTCTCAACTCCCACTGTCTTGGTCCAGGACATGGGAGACAGGACATGTAACCATATGTCCATCCTTTGGACATGAGTGGTCCCTGTCCATGGGTAGAGCTGGGATTGGAGAGTCAGTGAAGGTGCCCTTCTGCTCCGCTGCCCGTTCCTCCTTTGCCTCTTCAGCAGATACTTATCCAAGCCTCTCCTTATGCCCAGGACAGACAAGTGGGCAGGAAGGTGACTCGTAGCCTCCACAGTGTCCGGAGTAGCAGGAGGACCTTTGAGTAAAGCAGCCACAGGGAGGAGAGTGTAGGCAAAGGGTGAGACCAACCGGGCTGGGGTGGCAGTGCAACAGGCCTGACTGAGTCAGATGTGACTCCATAACAATGGACCCTAAGAAATTAGAGTTCCCCCAGGAATGTCCCCCTAGAAATAGAAAAGGCTAAAATCCAGAGGAAGACAGAGAAGAAACTTATCTCTTGGAGAAAGATTTACAACTGGTCCACGGACCTTGCAGGACACTCAGGGCTGAGACAGCCATGAACAGATCACACCTCAGTGACCTGCTTGGCCCTCGCTTCCTATTTAAACTTGTCCCTCATGACAGGAAGATGGACTTCGTGGGGATTTGCTTGATCCTTCTGCCCAGGTGGCCACACTGAATAAATCTCCCTTCCCCACTTTTCACCAATAATTTGGTTCTTTCAGTTGACTTACTGAGGAAAATCTGGCTTTGTCAGGGTACATGTTGTCAAGTAGATCTTTCTTTTACCCTTCTTCCATAATTTGGCTCCTGATTCCAGCCTTCTACTTCGGGGGGGGGGGGGGGGGAGTGGCGTCCATAAACCAGTCATCTAGGTCAGGAGGCTCATGATATCTGAACCTGGAACCTCAGACCAGTTCAGCCAAGCTTGAACAATAGGTGTCAGGGAGCCTGTCCCAGGAGCCTGAGGAGCCCTCCACCCTGTTCTACCTTCTCCAGCCCCAAAGCGCAAGGATAAAGGCAGGGCTTCCCTAAATGTTTTTCACACTGCCTAACAGGGTCCTTATGAGGAGGGTGGGGATCAGATGAGGAGGTTGTGACCTAGCAAGTAAGAAACCTGGTAGACATCTCCAGTGTTCAAAAGGGGAGATGATTCCTGTCTTAAGAGTTCAGTGATCTCAGCCCTGGGCGCCCTCTCTCCTTTCCAGACTCCCTGGGGATTCTGGCCTAACTGCTATGCCTGAAGGGACCCCACCCCACTCCATGCCCATCCACCTGTCTGTAGTCTGTCCTGAGTAAGTATATGGACAGAGATCCCAAACCTTCAGAGACAGGTTCCAGACCCAGGGAGACCCATACACTAATTCAAACACTGAGTATCGGGTGGCAGGTGGACTTTCCAGACCCCTCCTCCCTTTTGGCAGCAACAAGTGTGGGGCTTCCCCCTGTCCCCCAAGCAGAGAAGCAAGGCGCTGCAGAGCAGCTGGCAAACCACTGAACACCTGTGTGCCAGATATTACAGCTGCGTGTGGGAAACGTGATCCATCTGTGGCGCCTGTCACATGCCATGTCCAGTTGTACTCAGGCAGGTTGGAAGAGGATCCATTGAAGAGAAAGAATTTCAAAGCCCGGGCACCCATCCCTCCCTTCCCCTCCCCACCCTTTCCTCCCACCCCCAGCATTTTCTTCTCTCCTTTGGCACTCAGTATTTCCGGCTGAGCCCGCCTCTCGCTAATTCCCCAGCAGGAACGTTGATGTCTCTCCTAGCAACGCACACTACAAGGCAACAATAAAGTTGCTTAGCATGCTCCCAGTGCTTCTCATCTTCAGGGCAGTTGTTGAACTTCTTGCCCCAAGAACCGCACATCTGGCTGGAACATTTGTGGGTTATCCTGAGCACCATGGGATATCCCGGAGTTGACTCCGTGTCTCCCCGATGCTTACCCACTCTAGTGGAAGTCTCAGGACTTTCGTCTGCTTTGCAGAGATGTGTTTATTTTCTTGCCAGAATCATTTTGATGTTCACAATCAGCTTGCTTGTGGGAAGGGGCAGATGGGACATGGTACAGGTGTTAAGAAAGGTAGGCAGAAAAAGGCACAGCAAGCAAAGATTCAGTTGCTTCTGGATACGAACTCCCAAATGTCTTTCCCAGAAAGCAGTTCTGCCAGAGCATCATAGATTTTCACTCTCAGCCAAGGAGGAAGGCTCTGAGCCTGACGGACAGAAGAAGATGATAAAATCTAACATGACAGATCACACCTTAAACAAGGTATCACAACCCTGTGACACTTCATACTGCATCATGAGATGATTCAGTCTTGAGACTAGCCAAAAGGATCAGTAGGGAAAGACACTTGTCACCTGACAACCTGGATTAGATTTCTAGCCCCCACACAGTAGGGAAGAGATCTTGTACATAAGTGTTGTCTTCTCAACTCTACACATGTGATCGTGGGCATGCGTACACACACACAGTCGCACAGACACACACAATAAACTAATAAAATTTAATTTTTAAGAAAAAATAAATATTTCCATCTCATCAAAAGACTGTCATTGCATAAAATAAATACCTAATGATTTACACCATCTTATTCATCCATTACATCAACCAAATAATATTTATTTCTTAACCACCCAAATCTCCCTATCTTGTTTAATATTTCTATCATTATCTTCCATCTATAGATGAAAAGTTGAGATTCAAAATATTAACTAATTTTTTAAAGCACTATAGCAGCAGCATTGGAACCAAGAATGCAGAGGTGGGCCTCCAGTCGAATGTGCTAGTTGAACTTTGGAAGATTCTCTGCGTTGTCCTAAAGCATCCCACTTGGCTGAAGTGGAGGTGTGAAGTCGTGATACCTGACCCCAACATGCTCAGAGAAGAAACTTGAGTTTTCTACCCCCAAAGTTCCCACTTCTCTCTCCTGTCTACCAAAAACAAAATGAAATTAATATTATAATGCAGAAAATCAGTTCACATGTATCAAACTTACTTCTTGCTTTTGTCAGATCAAAAAAATTATAGAGACTATATCTGCCTGCCCCATTGTTCCCCGGATCTTGTGCCATCCCAGAGTCAGCCCCGTTCTCATTCTAGGTGGCACTTCCTTGGTCCTACACAAAATTCAATTTTCACTTGCCCTTAGAAAATCAATATGGAAAGGCTCTAATTCTCCAGATTTTGAATTTTCAATAAAAACGTGAAAATGAAACTCCAAGGGACTGTAGCCAAAATGGTGCTCCTGCACCGCTGTCAGTCTGGGCAGAAACCAGACAGCGAGTTAGAGGAAAAGGCGACTTCTGTGTGGTTCAGGATAAGAAAGGAAGAAAGTGATTATCTGTGTTCAGTTTAGAAAAGTTCCTTTAAGGAAAGACTTCTCGGCTCAGAGTGGAGCCATGTTTGCAATCCCAGCATTTGGGAGGCATTATCTCCACTGAGGTAGGAGAATTGCTGGGGTTGGAGGCTAGCCTGTGAAGCCTGGGCTACAAATGTAAGGTTCTGTCTCTAAAAGAGCAAAATGGAGAAGAGAGGAAGAAAGAGGAGGGGAGGGGAGGGGAGGGGAGGGGAGGGGAGAGGAGGGGAGGGGAGGGGAGGGGAGGGAAGGGGAGGGGAGTGGAGTGAAAGGGAAGGAGGATGAAGGAGAAGAGGGGATGGGAGGGGAAGGGAAGGGAAGAGGGGGAGGGGAGGGGGGAGAGGAGGGGGAGGAGAGGGGAGAGGAAAGGAAAGAAGAGAGAAATCTCATTCTAAAGAGACTCATCCCAAAAGTTAGTTCCCCCAACACACGCACACCAGTTTGGTCACGTAAGGCTTAACAGCAGAACCAACACGCTAACGTGTAAGGACCAGTCTCTAATAGCCATCAGCGACACTTTCTTATTAGCTCTGGGTTGACTTCCCAAAACAGGAACAAGAGCTTCACAGAGAGTTGGTCAGTGGAGTTCTGGGAGTAGATAGAAGTCCTCAAGGAAAGCTCCTTAAGGTGCCTGACTCATTGTAGGGGCTCCCTAGAGAGAGCCTCCTGCGGGCCTGCTCTGGCCCCTCTCCTGCAACTCTCAGGCTGAACAGCTGCGGAGAGAGGGCCACTGTGAACTATTCAGTTACCTACCCGGGACCTCCTAATCCCACCAGGAGAGTGCCATCCTTAATAAAAATGTCACCAACAGTCGGCAAGCTCTGCCACAAGAGACCCTCCAGAACACAGTTACCAAGGGTCCACAGAACTCCTCTCTATTGCTGTTTTGACCCTGAACTTGGGGAAGAGGATCAGTCCCTGCTGAGACCTTGCCCTGCTCTGTAATGTGAGCTGCTGCATGTCTGTGGATAGCTCTGCCTGAGCCAAGGGCAGCCGGCAGCACCATCATCAGAAGTGTGAGTCCCAGCCAATCTACTGCCATGTGATCCTGGGTGGGTCACGTAGCTTCTGGGTACTTTACTGTTCTCCGCTGTTGAACAGGTTAATAATAGAGGCACCCTTTGACCTAGCAGCATGGCCCAGCAAAGAGAAGCCACGCTGACCAAGTCAACGAATGATGACATAAAATGAGAAGGTCTTTGAAAGACTAGAGCAAGAGGTCCGCAGAACACTGAATCTTATGTCAGACCTCTACGCCTCCTCCTAAAAAACAAAAGGAGGTATTTTGGAGCACACCACCAGCTCTCCATGATGCCTTCGTTCTGCGTCTGCCCAGTGTTGCTCTACTTTGTTGACTGGTCCCTCCCTTGGTGCTTCCCCTTCCTTTCTGTCTTGCTTTCTCCAAGGGCCCACCTCCCTCCCAACCCCCCAGGACCAGTCAAGTCCCAGTAACTTTTGAACCTGAACCTGGAACTTTGACGGAAGGCAGGCTGGGCAGAGGGAGGAAATGCAAGCCCAGCTTGGCTGTTTATGGAGACACATGTAGTATGAAATAATGCCTGCCAGAAGGACACATGGGGAGCTACCAGCTGTTGGGCTCTCTTGGTCCATGTCTGCTCCAGCAGCCTTATGATACTTCAAGGAAGTTGGGCTTATTGGAACAGAATAAGCAGAAAGAGTAGAAGGCCTCTTGGCTAGTTTGAAATCCCAAGGGTAAGGGCTGGGGTGCTCGTCATTGTATTGAGACCTTGTCTAGCATACACAAGTCTATAGGTTCCAGGCTGGAAAGAGAAGAACTTAGGACTACATAGTAGGAGAATTTTACAGTTATGAGATTTCATACCACAGAGATTGTGTTTATGAGGTGACAAGGTATGGACAGACACAAGAGAAGAAAAGAGCTGGGTTTTGGGTTTTTTTTTTTTTTAATTACATACAGTTTTAAAAAGAAAGAGAAATTAATGCTATCGGAAAGAGTCAAACAGTTCAGAGGTTCTTTCTCAGTGTAAGAGTGATTTTTTTTCTAACCTGTGTGTAAACCTAATATTCTTCCCCTCAGAGTGTCCTAGACAGTATCCAGCCAATGGCCTTGAAAAGCAGAACTTGCCCCAGGCAACAATGGGAGCTTTGAACACAGTGGTAAGTCCCTGTGAGTCACAGGAGCCTGTCCCCTGTTTTCCCAGAGCTGCCTTCCCTGCCCTCTCTCTCCCTGACTTAATGATAAGAATGAGCCTGAAATATGTCCCGGCTTGTGGGCAGAGTAACAAGGAGTCTTCATTATGGAAAACCCTGAGCTCTCAGCTGGCTCTTGTGATCACTGGATCGATCTTAACGACTGAGCCATCTCTCCAGCTAAATATTTATTTATTTTATGTATATGAGTGACCTGTCTTCACTTACACCAGAAGGGAAAATCAGGTCTCATTACAGATGGTTGTGAGCTACCATGTGGCTGCTGGGAATTGAACTCGGGGACCTCTGGAAGAACAGTCAGTGCTCTTAAGGCTGCCTAGATCTTAATGAAAGTGTTAGTAAAACTAACATTACCTAATACTCTCAAAGTGTTTACTACATGCTTTACAAATGTTTCCAAATGCTACCAGTCTGATCTCATAAAACCTACTCATGCGGTTATTGTATCCGTATTACTGCTCAGAAAGCAGAGAGCCAAGCTAGCTGAGGCACATAATCCCCATCACTCAGGTGGCTGGGAGTTGAGTTGGAATTTTAGTTTATTTTTGAGCTAGCCTTGGTGATGTATGCCTGTAACCCCAACACTTGGGAGACTGAGGTAGGAATGAGTTTGAAAACAGAATGGGTTACTTAGTGAGTTCAAGTCCAAGCTAGGATATAGTCTGAAACCCTGTCTTGAGAAAATAAATAAGAATAAATATAGTAAATAAGCAAGCTCATTTCCATCTCAATTTAAACCCTGAGGCACTAGGCCCCTACTGTGGTGCTGGTCCAAAACTCAGGGCACAGAGCTGGATTCCAACAGGGATCTACAAACATTACTCCTCACAGAAGATGCATAATTTAAGTTTAAAAGGAACCGGTACAAACTCCACCCACCCCTTCCCATCAAAATCCCAGCTACTCCAAAACCTGAAATAGAAGAATTGCTTGAGTTCAGAAGTTTGAGGCAGCCTGCATAACCTAGCAAGATTTCATTTTAAAAATAAATTAATGAATAAAGGCAAGTGGCAAGCCAAGACCTACACAGAGAACAGAAAGGGGAGAGTAGATTGTTGGGTACAGGAATGACCTGAACCAGGGAAGAAGGAAGGCTTTGTCGAGCAGATGGAGCATGTGCCAAGGCATCAAGGGTTATTACTGAGCAGTGCTCAGATCGAGGAGCTTTTGAAGAGTATGCCTCGTGTGTGTGTGTGTGTGTGTGTGTGTGTGTGTGTGTGTGTGTGTGTGTGTGTGTGTGTGTGTGCATGTTTATACATAATACAGGCCAGCTGGAGCTAAGGCTATTGTCCACTGGAGCATAAAGGCCATTTGGTGAGCAACTGCCACCTAATGAATACTTACACTGATCCAGGCACTCTGCTAGGAACTTACTACAGAGTCTGTCACTAATCTTTATAGCATGCTATTTTACAGAGGGGTTAAGCAGGCTGGGGCCTCCTCATACTTCAGAGACTTTAGAGCACAGGCCATGTTCAGGCTGATTCAAAATTCAGTGACTGATCAGTGGAGATGGTTTCAGATCTCCATGACCCAAGTAAAGCTGGATCTAGTAATATGCAAGTGTAATTTCAGCACTCCTGGGTGGAGACAGGAGAATAACCAGAAGTTCACAGACCAACCAGCCTTGAGGAAGCAGCAAATAATGAAGAGACCCCGTCTCTAGCAACCTGAGGTTGACTTCTGACCATCACATGTATGGTGTGGTACTTTGTGTACCTGCATTTCACACATAAGAAAACACACTCATTCACACACACACACACACACTCACACACACACACACACACACACACACACACACACACACACACACACACGTGGGTGGAGGAACTACAAGAAAAAGGGAAGAGAAGCAAAGTGAAACAGGCTCTGAAAGTCTGGACAGAGCCTGGAGACCAGCCTGTGCACCCCCTGCCCCAGCAGAGCACACAAAGGAAAGGGTGTGGGACTCTGAGGTCCTGCCACTGTTTATGGAACCACATTGTAAAGTCAATCTTAGAACAAAGGTTTCCACTCACAGCAGCCTGTGCCCTTAGGCTGGGCAGGTGTGTCCAGACCAGCTATGGGGCAGCAGCTGTACCCAGGGCGTCCATGCCGGGCATCTTCTGCTTGCCTGTCTGCCCCACATCACTCACTTGGACTCACCACACCATGTGCAGGGCCACCTGCTGTTGGCCACTCTTGGCCCACATCCACCCCAGCAGGCTGTGTCACATCCAGCCCCATCAACATCAGCAGATGGGCTCTGCCTCCTCTCGCTGAGCTGGTCAGTGGAGCTCTCTCTCACCACCGTAGGCTCACAAGAGATGTCAGCAATGGTCAGGCTACTAAGGTGTGGAATTGATGCTCTAATCTGTCCAGGCTCAGTGCCAGAAAGACCCCCAGAGTCATTTTCATCAGCACAGTTTCCCTCTGACCTATAAGATGTGGAGTATAAACTTACAGCCTTGGAAGCCTTGTTGACTGAGCATATACAGGTTTCAGCGAATGAGAAAGAAAGAGAGTTTACTCGTCTTAATAAATGTAAAGAGCTTTGTGTATTCTTAATAAATGAAAGAGCTTTGTGTATTCACCATAATGTGTAAGCTTGTTTGCTCTAAATGGGTATCTGAAAAATCTCAATCTATTTACATCAATTTAAATCAAATTCATTTGACCATTTTTAAATTGTCCTACATACTGTGAAAGCACATAGGCAAATAGGGTCCTCTTTTATGTAAAAGAGGATCTCTGCATCCTCTCCTTATGTGAATCAAGAAGTTTCCTGACTGGACTAGAGAGACAGCTCAGAGGTTAAGAGCATATACTGCTCTTGCAGAGGACCTGAGTTCAGTTCCCAGCATGCTAGTCAGCTCACAGCTACCTACTTATAACTCCATCTCCAGAGGTTCTGACAGCCTCTTCTGTTTCCTGTGACCACAAGAGTCACCTGCAAAAATACACACACACACACACACACACACACATTCAAACAATAAAAATGAAATAAATGAATTAATTTTAAAGAGCATCCTGGTGCTTACCCTCACGTCTCCTCAGAGGGTAAGATGATGAGTAGATGTGTTTATCTTTATCCATACTCTCTTCTATATTGTAGGGGAAAGGCCTAGAAAGAGAAGGGAAACCACCTGGGGGCCCTTCCTGGGGGGGCCTTCTGGGGGGAGCCCCTTCCTAAGACTGACATCTGTGTACAGATCTCAACATCTGGAAAGCCTGATTCACCTACACACTGCTCTGAGACTTCAGCCTGAGCTGTGCCCCTGAGTGTTTGGTGTAACCCACCCAAAAGAAAGATTTCCCTGAAGCCTTATGTGATTCTATACAATCACATGCACTTCATTTAGTAGGACTCTACAGTCTAGTATTTAAACATAAAAGTGTCCTGGTTGTTTATTAGAAGACAGAATTAATGCTTTAGGCTCATCCTGTGGCAATCTCTACACCCAACTGTTGGGCTTTGGTGATAGTGTGTCCAAATTAGGATTCTGGGAACGCTTAGAATCTCTAGCAGTCTTTTCTTCCAGTTCCAGAAGGTTCTGGCAAAGGATGTCTGACTCCTTAAACTTGGAAATGCTAATTAGGTAGAATTAAAATGATCCCATTTCAAATGCATCAAAATTTTCCAAGATGGGCTGGTCTAGAAATCGGTAGTCTTATTATTAAGAATTCCATTCCAGGAGCTGGGGTGTGGCTCAGTGGATAAAGCACTTGCTGATCAAGTGTAAGGACTACAATCCCCAAAACCTGTATGTCTTAGTCACTGTTCTATTGCTGTGAATAGACATTATGACCATGACAACTCTTATAACAACAACAAAGACATTTAAGTGGAGCTTCCTTACAGTTTTAGAAGGTCAGTCTATGATCATCATGACAGGAAGGAGCTGGAACAGTAGCTGAGAGCCTTACATCCTGATCCACAGGCAGGCAGCCGGTAAGGAGAAAGAGGGGGAGGGAGAGAGGGAGAAGGAGGGAGGGGCTGGGCCTGGCATGAGCTTCTGAAAGCTCAAAACCCACTCCCCATTGACATTCTTCTTCCCACAAGTCCATACCCCCTAATTCTTCTCAAACAGTTCTGCTAACTGGGGCCAACCATTGAAACATATGACTCTGAGGGTGGGTATTATCGTTCAGACCACTACAGCACATAAATGCAGGGTGAGTGTGGTAGCCCTCCTATAATGCAGGTCTGATACACCAGCACATGCACTTGCATGCACACACACACACACACACACACACACACACACACACACAAGAATAGATACATATATGAATGCACACGTACACATGCAAAAACAAATCCACTCTCTTCCTTTCTTCATTGGGTCTTGTATTCTGGCCTTCCACAATTTGATTTTGGTTTTTGATTTGTAGTGCTAAGATTCAAATGTAGGGTCTTAAACATGCCAGGCCAGACCTCTCCCCAAAGTAAACCTTTCTAGTTCTCTTCTCATGTCTGCTCTGGTGAACTTATTTAGGCTTAAAGGGACATGTTTGGCCCAGTTGTACTGAGGAAAGATCCAGACAAGGTTTCATGGACTTTGACACAAATAATCATTGCACCGGAATTCAGCCTAGAGAGCTGCCCCGTGCCTCAGGACAAGCAAACTTCCTCTGGAATTGCTTAACCCTCCGAGGAGACACTTATAACAAGTCTGGTCAAATTATATTTGTTAAATAAATAGTGGGAATAGATAAACAAAACATCTGATGCTGTTCCTGTGCTTTCCTGCTATCTGACATGGGGTCAAAGTCATGCTGTGTAAACAAAACATACATGACAGCCCTTTGAGGTGCTGGTTTTTCGAGTGGTCAGTACAGAAGAACTAGGCTAGCCAAATGCCTATAGCAAGGAAGGATGAAGTAGGAGGCTGGATTGAGCCAAGAGTTTCAGGCCAGTGTATCAACTTAGTGAGACCTCATCTCAGCAAGACAAAAATATGCATATACATATATATCGTTCTTTGACAGAGAGGGGAGGGAGGAGAAAGAGAGAACCCTGAAGAGAGATACAGTCATTGAAGGCCCTGAGCTACACTTCTCCAACACTTGAAAGATATAGTATCTGGAATTGCTTGGTCATAAAGATACAAAGATCAGGAAAAAATAATCTGAACTGTAGTTTTAAGCTGCAAGCACACTGTTTTGGAAAATGATGACAAATTGATAAGAATTTGTTTAAAAAAAAATGAATGCCTTTGGGGCTAATGGTGTGTCTCAGCCAAAGTCACTTGCTGTTAAGCTTGACAGTCCAACCTAGGTTCAATCCCTGGAACCCATATCAGTAGGAGAACCAACTCCCACAAGCTATCCTGGGATCTGCATATATGTACCACAGAACAGGAGCATGTACACACACATCACAAAAAAAATAAACTAAGATAATAACATAATTTAAGCATAATTTCATCTAAAACTCACAGAAAATAGAGCTAGAATAGCTGAGAGGATTAGAGCCCATGTCTTTTTCAACAATAAGAAGTGTGAAGGTTGCTGTGAGGGCAGAGCAGAGCATCAATGATGCTCTGGGGGTCTTAGGCTCAGTCCATTGTTCTGTTCCTCACCCCATTCTAAACATGATCAGGGTTTCCTACACCTCTGCTGGATGCCACCTGGATCTTCTGACATCTGCAATTCCAGTCCATCTATCTTCTGTTACTATAACACATAATATGGGTCATCTAATGAAGAGACATGGCTTATTTTGGCTCACAGGTTTGGAGGTTTCAGTTCATGATCATGTTAGTTGTGGCTTGTGGCAGCACATTATGGTGGCTGCATACACTGTGGCAGATGCACTGACCTCATTGCTGGAAATTAAAAGAAGTCAATCCATGTAGCACAGTCCTCTCTGAGGGAACCCTTAAAATAACTTAGTCTCCCTGTCAGCTTCACCTCTTAAAGGTCCCATCCGTTTCCAATAGCATCATGTGGACACTGCACCTTTAACAAATTGGCTTCGGGGGGGACATTGCAAATCTAAATTGTAGCCACAGGGAGGAACAAAGGGCAGAAAGGGGGGCTTTCTCTTTGTAAAGCTTTGCCTTCTGCTTTGAAAGCTGCATGCTGTTCACAGTCTCTTCCCCAAGCTCAGGACCAGAGAACTGGATCCCCAGCTGGGCAAAAGCAAAGAAAGCAACTAGGGGCTGCTGTCACTCAGCTGTCCTGTTACCCTCTTACAAAAATGGCCTTACTACACAACGACACCCACAGAAGACAGATGTTGAGTGAACATTTGCTCCAGCAGCCAAGACCTACAAAGTTTTGTGCGTGTATACCAGTTAATATTCATCCTGTCAAGTACAACTTGATGGCTTGGCAGTGAGCTCACAGCCAACTTCTGGCCACCATAACATAAGCACGTGAACAAGGAAAACTAAGTCCCAAGATCAGGGTTGGAAGTGAGGGAAAGAATGAGATTATAACTATTTTCCCATTCCAGTTCAGTGCTGCTTAATGAGATCATGGGCTCAGGGGCTCAGCCACACGGCTCATGCTTGAATACAGAGCTTTGTTTATGGATCCGTAAAGCACAAGATTCCTTTTCTTTATTTCTTCCCTTTGTCCCCATGTTGAGTGTTCCTCAAGGCTACTTAATTTCTATTTTCTAAACCACTTGGGCTCCGACACTCCAATTTATCAAGCTTTTAAATAACTCACATTCTACTAACTGGCTTAAAGAAATATCTAGAAATGTTCTTTGGCATTGCTGGTCATCTCCTCTTTGGAGAATGTTCTGCCCAGGAAACATGGGCTTCTTACTCACTGAACATCTGAGCAGTGTCCACAGGCAAGAGCCTGAGGCTGAAAATTCACATATTTCAAAGTCGGCTCTGGCATTCACAAACTATAAGTAATTCAAAGCTCACGGCTTGCTTAGAGTTGGTGGTATTGTTTTAAACCTATTGACGGTTGCACAGTATGATCTGAATCCCCAGTAGCGGTTTCAAAGTGTTGTCAACTTGTTAAATAAGCACGGTACAATCAGATTGTACCTGGCTTGTGCTTGGTTATGACCTCCAGATATTATAAGAGGGCTCCTTCACAAAACCAGTCACTTTTACATCTTTGAACTGGAATAGTGTGATTTTTCTTTTGTTTTGCATAAGTACAACCCACATGCAGTTCATACACAGAGACCAGAACCCTGTGTATTCAAAGAGGAGGAGATGAGAGCTGAGCTCCTTCTACACCTGACAAAAAGGTGTCTTGCATTGCCATGTGCCTTCAATTTATGGTTACCACTTTTCTTCAGTACACAGGTTCCTAATTCATTCATGCTTGGGAAGGACAATCTTTTCGGGGGGGGGGGGAGCCTTCTCAAAAGAATAAATCCAAGAGAATGACAACATAGTCTAAAATTTAATATCTTGCCAGGGCCCATGTACTTACAGCTTAGTTACCAGACTGGCATTACCGGAAGACAGTGGAATTTTTCACAAGTGCAGCCTAGCTGAAGGAAGTTAAGTTGCTGGGGATATTCATCTGAAGGTGGTTATGGGACTCTGATCTCTCCTCTCCCTCTATTTTGTTTCTCTGTTACCATGAAGTGGCCTGCCTTCCACCATAGGTTCTCATGGTAACAATACTACTACCTTGTCCCTGTCCCAAAGACCATGCTCTGAAATAGGAACCCAAGCCCTCCTCCTTCTTCTAAGGTGATTGTCTCAGGTATTTTGCTGCAGTGAAGGACAGCTCTTCACAGAAATGGCCATTTGAAGGACAGGATCGACTATGCCATTGAGAAAAGCGGAAGCAGCAACAGTGAGCAGTAGACACTCAGTAGGGTCTCAGCCCAAGGAGGCTCATTCCGATACCTACATCCTTAACTACTGTCTTACACCATCGGGTTCTCACCAGGTAACAACCAAGACAACAGACAAAAGGGGACCCTCGGCATCCTGTGCAATGATGAGGAAGGGCTTCACATATGATCCCAGGAGACAAGGAAAGGGTGAGGGTGAGGTGAATGAGGAGACCCAAGCATACAAGCCTGCATGGTAAGACACAGACGCCCCCATCTCTGTATAGTACTGAAGGGGGAAAAATAAAAACATGGCAAAGTGAAGTGTCAGGAGGCCAGTAATCAATAAAACCATTTCTCATGTGTGAGCCATGGAGCTATAAAAGAACTCCAAGCAGCCTCTCAGACAAGGCTTTGCAGAATAGCCACCCGAGAAGCAGCTTCAGAATTAAGCTCTCAATGTCTCATGCCAGGCTAATTTTCATCAGATGTGTCCTCGTCTTGCCATTCTGAGTTAGAGCGGCCCTGCCTGCTGGTTATTAGCTGAGTTCATCCAGACAGCCTAGTACCGACTCACAGCTCAGAAGTTCCGTCAGCAGCCTGTACTGCAGAAGTAGCAATCACATAGCCAGCCAAAGCAAAATTAAGAAATTTGCATGTCATTTATTAATATCCTCCTTGTCTGTCAAGCAGCCTTCAAAAATATGTTTTCCTCCTTTTGAAAGAAGTAAATTGTAATGAGCTCATCCATGCTAAGGATCTCAGGCCAGGCTCCACTGTTCCAAAAGTACAAAGTGAGCATACCCCAAGGATGTTGGCCTACCAATACAGTCTCCTCTCTGTCCTACGATCTAGGCCAACTCTCCTGCATGTACTGACTCACATCTAAAGAATGGTCTGATCCACAGCATGATATATCTTGAAATAAAATGGGTCAAAATTCTCCAATATAGCGGCTAAAGAGGATGCTCAGTTAACGGTATTTGTTGTTCTTTTAGGGGACCTGGGTATGGTTCCCAGCACCCACATGGTGGCTTACAACCATCCATAACTCTAGTTCAAGGGAAACTGATATCTTCTTATGACAGCTGAAAGCACCAGGCATGTACACGGTCCTCAGACACAAGTGCTGACAAACCACTCCTAGACATAAAATAAAAATTTTAAAGCCTAAAAATAAAATTCAAGATTCCTAGTGTTTGGCTATAGAGTTGTTGATTAGATGGGATGATATGGTGGTTCTGGAAGAAAATGTGCTGATGTTTCAAAGATGCACTCGGGACTGTAACATAATATTTGTAATTTAAAGTATATGAACAAACCCTTTACAATAAATAAAATAAAATATTATAAAATGTTAACAGCTGATTTTTTTCTTTGGCTTTGTATGTGGACATGTTCTCAACAAAATCACTTCAAGAAGAGCCCAGTCTGCTAGATGCTTGGCCTTCTGCAGGAAAACACCACACTGTCTCAAGCCAGCCACAACTGCCCTTCACTGGCTCATCCTAGGTAGGTCTGAGTCATCTGACACCCACAGCCAAAGACAGGGTGATAATGAATGTCACCAACATCTAAGGAGCTTCCTAAGCTCCTCACTAACATTCTAAGTATATGTATTGCCTCGTTTTTTCCTCTCCACAGCCCTGTGCAGTTGACGGTGGAGCCATTATTGGCCCCGGTGGTAGAAATAGAGACTCATACAAGTTAATGAAGGACACTCAGCTACATAGCACAGTCAGAGTTTCCACCAGGGAGTTAATATTACACTAAACTGCCTCATCCAGTCGCTGATCTGAGTTCACAGTGCGTCCCGTAAAAGAGTGACCATGGAGTTTTTCTACTCTAGGGTACTGAGTACTCTCCCTCACATACAATAATGCCAAGCTTCAGTTATCCCTTCTTTTTTTGGTATTTCTGATTCTTCACAGACGCTTCTGTGTGTGTGTGTGTGTGTGTGTGTCTGTCTGTCTGTCTGTCTGTCTGTCTGTCTAAGTGTATGCCATCTGTGTGTTGGTGCCCTTGAAGCCAGAAGTCACCAGATCCTGGAAGCTGGAGTGATAATCAATAGCAGCCAATTGTTTGTTCCGAAAACCAAACTCTGGTCCTCCGCAAGAACAGCAAGTACTCTTAACCACTGAATCATCACTCCAGCCTCAGACAATTGTAGGTTTTGACTGATAGGTTTGCTGTAAGATAAGCCTCTGGAGAATAGGGTCAGGTGACAGCATTCTGTGGAAGTGTTCTGAGGCCAGTTTCTGGCCATCTAAGGCTCTGCACGAAATGAAAGGAAAGAAGCCAGTACAAGCCCACACTTGAGTTCCAGCCAGAACACACACAGTTCTACCTGTCTCTCTGCTATGTATCTCTTGTATGTCTCTATCACCTACATCCATGTCTATCATCTGTGTCTATCAACCATCTCTATCATATACATCAATTGATCTATTCCCTATCATCTGTGTTTGTCTATTATCCATTTTTCCATCAATGGATGATCATCTCTAGCCCCTATATCTGTGTAAACCACCTATCTATATCATTATGTCATCTATATCTGTATCATCTATCATTATCATATTTATCAAACATCTTTCTCATGTACGCATCTATCACCTGTATCTATTAACCAATCAATCCTCTATCTACCTGCCTACTTACCATCTATCTGTCTCTTATCTATCTACATCTACTTTTGATGAATACAAGCTCTTATTTTACATTAGTTTACCTCAAGACACAGATTTTTCTATTAATCTCTACTCCTTTATATTAGGAACAAAGACTTCTGTGGGCTTCTTAGATAAGTGGTTTCCCAAGATCTAGCTCCAGGATAGATAGGTTCTAGCTCCTTGGTCAGATGGCTGTGCCTCATCACTTGGAATCACATCTGCTCTTCAGTATCCAAAGACCATTTTCAATTCTTAACTAATATTTCTTATTGTTGTTGGTTGCCCCAGTGCTGGCTTACAGGAGAGTGGGGTGCAGGGTATAAGAAACAGTCACTTTAGTCAGATAAGACTCCTGCAAAGAACAGACGCATATGGCCTAGCCTGTGTTAACCATTCCACAAAAGCCACTAGTGAAGGTTCTCTGGGCTCATTGGGTTCTCAAGGCTATTTTAGAGAATCCCAGAGCCAGGCCATCTCCTCTGGAGAAAGGTCATCCCTCTGAGGACCTATACACTTGCTACCATGGTCTTTTCAGCCTGGGCCTCTGTCCAAAGGTATGAGTGAGTACTTCTTTCTACACACTTGTTTTCTAGACACTTCAAAGTGACTGGGCAAAAGTGGCATGCTCCACAGGTCCCAGTGAGTCAGGTAAGATGCGCTCAGGAGCTCAGCCATAGATAAGAGTCGGGGAGGAGATGTGAGGGGCAAGAGGTGAAGTTCGATGGCTGCTGACCAGGACAAGGAACAGCTTGGGGTAGGCAGAGAGTATTGGGAGCGTTCTCCCCAGGAGCTGCCCTCATTCTCACACAGTTGACCTGTTTCCATCTGTGAGACTTCTCAGCCTGGGAAGGCTCAGGAATTTGGTCACGTTTGCCTTCACATCTAGCCGTGCTTAGCACCATGTCTGATGTCTCCCAGCAGTCCAGTGACACTCAGGTGGTTTGGTACAAATATTCCCATTGTTTGTCCCAAGTGCTTCCCATCACTGGCAATCAGAGAAGTAAAAGCTGAAACAATAATGGACTTGCCTTTTCTCCCGTCAAGTTACAGAACTCTCCACAGAACAAAAGTCACTGAGGGCGGTGGCATTTCTTTCTATATGCTATATGATATGAATAAAAACTACTTTAGCCCGTGAAAAACACCATTAAAAAAATAGGCAAATAAAATCAACATAGATAAAAGGCAAAGTCACAAACACAAATCAAACCAAACACTCCCCCCTCCCAAAAAATATAAAAAACACAAATAAACAACGGGCCACATAACAAAACAAATTAATTAAAATAAAATAAAAACTAATTAACAATATGCCTAAACCATAGGCCAAACAACATAAATTTAATATAAGTGTCTAAGTCATTTGAAAAGGCCTAAACAAAAATAAATAACTAAGCAGTCTACAACTCCAAGATGTCAAGTCTATAATTCTAGACTTCTGACTAAGCCAAAACCTCATTCCAACAGTCAGAATTAATATAGATTGAATTACTCTGATCCTACCTGAAATCCTAACAATTCAAAGAGAGAGAGATAGTCCACATTTCTACTGTCTTTCACATTTCACATCATGTCACTGAAATTAATGAAGATAAACACTGTCATGGGTGAACACACATTGAAATAGAAGGACGCCATTCCATGTGTGTATCTATCTGTCCATGTGCTCATTCGGGAATTTTTTTTAAGGTAACATCTAGAATGAAGAAGAAACTATGTACACATCAAATTCTGGGTCAAGGTGCTGGGTTTCTTGTTCTGTGAGTTGAGTTGCGATCTTCCCTAGGCACATATGAAGAGCAGATAACTGTCCTGCCTAAGGTCATCCAGTGAATGGCAGCTTCCCAGGAGACACCAGGAGACAGAAATTTCAGATTGCTCCTGCTTTTTACAAAGTTTGCCATCAGAACTTGCCATCATGAGGGAGACTGGACAGATTCAATCTCTAGAGGCACCTGAGCCTGCATGCCTGGAGGGATTCAGGATAAGTCAAATAAGAAGTTCCCCTGGTCCAGGCAAAGTTTGAAAAATAACTTGGGACAGAATCAGTCTTATGGTTCACATTATTAAACAGATACAAGGCATGCTGGTGTGTAGATTGCTGAACAGGCATGTCAAATCTTTAAGCATTTCAACACGATATTGTTATCAGAAAGGTTTTTCTCAAGAATCATACAAAATTTTGTTACTGAAAAAGATAGTCCTTGGCCACACACAGCCTGCAGTCCACAGGTTGGTTTGCCTGAAAGGGGGAACCCAAGTTGGATAACTCAGTGAAGAAGAAAAGCCCAGAATGTGCTCAGGATACACTGTCAATGACAAAATGTGTAGACAAACATTTGGAGCGTAGATCTCCAAAGCCCTCCAGAAATTCTGGCACATTCAAACTGATATCATTCACAAAGCTACAGAGCTTCCTGAGACGAGAATTCAGGCAATCCTGTGAGTGTGCCCATGAGACTAGAGCACTTGGGTTCTAGTTCTAAAAAGAGCTGGAAACTCAGACCCAGATTGGAGATTCTTCAGCTTCCAAGTCGTTGGGGAATTATCTAGGGCAAAACTGCAGTGGACAGACTGGGAAGAGGAGATGCTGCTTCCCAGGGTAGCCAAGCAAGTGAGTACAGACATAGGCAGAAATCATATAAAAACAAGATCTTAATCTTCCCTTGGATATAAGCTCCCTGCATTCCATAGATCTGCATTCCGTAGATCTGCATTCCATAGGTCTGAAGAACTGTGACCAAGGAATAAGGGAAATATGAGCCCAAGCCGGGAACCCACTATGTGCATGGGTGAGTATGGGCTTAGTTCTTAGAATACCAAAGGAAGTGAGGTGACCTTGCTAGAGAATCATACACACAGGTCTCCTGAGTCTGGCATGGCTGTGCACAGGGCAAGACCGGTGCCATGGTAGTGTGGGACCTGAAAAGAATTCATGAAGAGTTGCACTCCATTCTTACTAGCATACTTGATGCACAAACCTTAGCATTGTGAACCCTAAATCATGTTGTGATTACACTTCCTCTAAACCCCTGGGATGTCTCCACCCCAAGACAAGAGAAAGATGATGTAAAGTTCTCAAGAATAAAATAATGTCAACTTTCATTTCTCCTACGTGACCTGAATGTGCCTGCTTACCAGATAAGCGGGGAGGGAAAACATATAGAACCGAACTCCTAAGAGCTCCTGCAGGCACTTATCAGGCTCTGAGCATAGAACTAAGTGCTCAGGAAAATATGATGGGGAGGGGGAACCTCTCCCTCCACAATTCACAATTCCAGTGATCCCACCATTGACCCTATTTTATCACGAGACGACTCAAGCCCCCCCCCCCATGCTTGCATATAATAAGTAACAAAAAGAGAGTTCAAACCAAGGAAGCTGTACCATGTACCCTACGCTCTAGGACTTGGGATTCCATTGGAACTGGCAGCCATGAGCCCAAGCTAGGAGCATGGTTGTGAGGCTGTGCGCTTGGTTTAAAGATCACAGGAAGGAACTAGAAGGAAATAGAGTGACCTTTAAAGAGTCACAAACATAAATCCGGGGTCTAGCTCGGCTGTGCACAGGGAGGGGCCAATTCCAATGGGAGCCAAGTTCCCAATGTTCAGATTTAGTCATCGACTCTACAAAGAGAATTAAGAGGAGCACAGACACCCTGATGTCATGTCCGATGTCAGACACTGGAGCTTGCCGTATATGTCAGAAATTTGCTTTTCCATTTTAATTGGGTTCATCTCTGTCACTTAGGAATAAAAGATCCCTGATGTACATCGTGCATACAGTGATGATATTCCCCAAATGACCCAAACAGAAATTCCATGGGTATGGGCTGGAGAGCATGAGGCAGGGTTTCAGGTAACCCAGGCTGGCTCAGGAGCTGAGCGTGACCTTCTAATCCTCCTGTCTCCACCTCTGGAGGGCTAGCATTGCAAGCATATAGTATCACACTCTATGTATGTGGTGCAGGGGATCCAACCTAAGGTTTTGTGCCTGCTATGCCAGCATTCTGCCAGCAGAGCTGCAGTCCAGCCCTTTCTATTAGAATTCCCAAAAGCTAGTTCCCAAAATGTCGAAGCAATGACCAGTTTCACAGGAATGCATGCTTAGTGTCCGTCTGAGGATCCTGCTAAGAAGGGGGGGTAGCACTCACTGAGAATGCTTTAAAGTAACCTCTTAACCTCTCTGCTGAAAAAAAAACTCTGGGAAAGCTGTGAGGAACCCACATCTGTGCTCTAGACAACAGACCAAGATGGGAAAGGTAAAGCCAAGGATGGAGACCTGGGGGCCTCACCTCTAAACATGGAAAAGGAGCCCAAAGTCACCCTCCAGAATGATCACAGGCTTTCATAGTGGTGTTAAAAACATTTTGTCAGTTGTAAGGAAAAAAAAAAAAAAAAAAGACCAGCCTTTCCTTCCTGTAATATATTGAAAGCCTGCAGTTGACACAGGATTTGGATTCCAAAGCGAGATTCAGAAATGGCTTCATTTCCATTCACAACCACTAATGTCTCTCAGGGAGTCGGCACCTCAGCCCTTTCGGGGATTCCTGGGGGCTCAGGACCTGAGCCACCATACAGATTTGTGAAACCAAAAATACAGACATGCAAAATAGATGGAGACTGTATGTACGTAGGCTGCTGGAAAGGGGGCCAGTGCGTGGTCAGTAAAGAGGAAACACCGGGTTTTGCTTTTCTTTGTGACTTCCCGGTTCCAGATCATGGCAGTTCCACCCTTCTGACACTTAGGCTTAAAACCTCAGAGACTAATTGTTCTTCCCCCCTTTCCTCCTAGCTGCCTGTGTGAGATCCAGGTCGGCTCCCTCCACCCCCTTTCCGTTCTCTCCAGCTCTGCCTTGGTCGGCTTCCTTACCTCCACCAGACCCCCGACAGCAGCACCTGGTAACCTTTCTCAAATTGCTACACTCCTGCCAGACCCAGGCCTTGAGGGACTTGTTTTGTTTCACTTTGTATTGTTCTGAGACAGGGTCTCTCTACGTAGCCCTGGCTGTCCTGGAACTAACTCACTATGTAGACCAGGCTAGCCTCAAACTCTGCCTCCGCCTCCCAAGTGCAGAGGTTAAAGGTGTGAGCGACCATGCCCTGCCTATTTTGAGAACTTCTGACTTACCTGTGAGGAAGATCATACTTTCTAAAGATTCTGTGGTGATATATATCTTATGCCAGCCCAATCTTTTGTTCCTCACATTTCACAACATGACTTGGGCATTCTCAATGTGGGATATGCTCCCTCCCTTGGAACTCGGTGGGGATTATGTGACTCCTTCCAAGGTTGGGACTTTTTTTTTTTTTTTTTTGGTCTGGTTCTCTTGAGAAACTTCTCTTCAGGTCTTTGTTTGCTGTGTATAAAATCATGGGGGTGCAATATGGTAAGGACCTCCAAATCATACGGAAGAACACCATGCTTAGGTGTCCATAACGTAAAATCCAGACTGACAGCTCGGAAAGCAAGAAGTGATTTTTCTAGGTAACTCATTAACTTCTGTTGGTGGGTCAATGAGCCCTTGCTCTTGAGTTCTACTTAATAAGGCATTGGACCTCAAAGCTCTTTTTCAATCCAGACTCAAGGAGCTCAATTAAATGGTTGTTTGGAGCTGTTTTGAATATAACTTGTTAAAAGCTAATAGATACCTGATGTTTTCTTTTGGATTCTTACACAAAATCTGTATGAATCATCTGGCCACCACTTGGGAAAAACTACTTATAAAACTGGTACAATCGGGGTTAGGTGTGCAGCTCAAAGATCAGTTATGTGCTTAGCCCTGGGCTCCATTCCTAACACCTGCCCAAAAACAACAACAAAAACCAGCATATTTGAGTAGCTGCCTGAGAATGAAGAGCTAGGTAGATCAGGATAAAAATTTCAGTATTTACTAAGTACCAGGTGCATTATAGACCTGACCACAATACAAACCTCCATCATCATGTCATAGGAGGGAGCATTAGTTGCCTGCTTGATTGTTACAGAAATTGCTTCCTTGGATAGAAGTAACACACTGGAGCTCATGTTTTGAACCGAAAACAGGAAGCAGAGAGAGTGAGCAGATTAGGGATGATACACAGCTTTTGATTCCTCAAAACCATCACCCAATGGCATGCTTCCTCTAGTTGTGTTCAAGTGTCTGAGACTATGAGGACATCTCATTCAAGCCACTTCATCAGGAATTCAGACCCAGGATCTGCTGACACCAGGTTCCTATGGTCTTCATAATATTTCCTTCGAAGAGCTGAGCCTAAGAAAGAGAGTGGATCGGGCTGGAGAAATGACACATGGCAGTCAAGAGTGTGTACTTCTCTTGCAGAGGACTGGCGTTCAGGTCCCAGTATCCACCCACATGGAGTAGCTTACAACCATCTACAACTGCCTTTTCAGGGGATCTTAATGCTTCTGGCCTCCATAGGCACTCACACTCATACACACACACACACACACACACACACACACACACACACACACACACAAAACCATTAAACAAGAACTCAGATGAGCACTTGGCATGACTGGGCTGTCTTACCTCTCCTAGGACATCATGAAGTAGCTTCTCTTTTTGGAATCAAGAAAACAAAGCTGGCTGCTCTGGCTAGAGAAAGCCCCCAGCAACAGTGTCGAACAAGCCAGCAGTAATTTGTTTCTATTCTTTTTCATGAGACTGCCCGAGGTTATCCTGGTTTTCATTAGCTCAAACTTCTTCTTTTCAAAAGATAATTCTTTGAAATCTTCTGGGAAATTAACATGGCTCAGGGCTGGCCGCCACATGCTCATATAATTCAGAGAAACTGAGGTTTCAACCCCGGAGAACTACATCTGCATACACACAGAGCTGAGCTTGCTTGTCTGACAGTTGTGTTTTTTAACAGAGTATAAAGAGAAAGTTCACAGTCAATGAGCTGAGAGGTTCAGCTTTGTCTTGGGGAGGAAAATCAACTTCTAGATTTTTTTTTTTTTAACCCCACCATCAGTGTAAATTCAGTATGTATTTGGTTGCAGTACAAACTTACTAGAAATGTTCTCTTTAGAACTCAGAACCAGGACAATAGCTCAGCGATATAAATCTAATCTGTGGCCAAATCGTTAGCTCCACACAACAAAGTTGGGCATGGCTATGCGTGACTGTACCCCAGTACTCCAGGACAGAGGCAGTGAATCCTCTGAATTCGCTGACCAGACACCTAGCCCAAACTGAAGGTTTCAGGATTACTATAAATAACACAGCAAGACACCCACCATCCTGGCAGGTCCCTGCACCCAAAAACACATGTACACATACACATATATTTCATAAATGTATATAACAGAAATATCAGAACTAATTAATATTCAGGCTTAGATTGTTCAAATATATGAACTTTCAAATTCTTCTTAAAGAAAATTTATTTAGAGCAAATAATATAGAAAAATACAGTTAAAATTTTTAGCTTTGATTTTTCTCATAAT
The DNA here is from genome assembly GCA_033318265.1 of Phyllotis vaccarum. Lineage (NCBI taxonomy): Eukaryota > Metazoa > Chordata > Mammalia > Rodentia > Cricetidae > Phyllotis > Phyllotis vaccarum. Next base: position 17,120,207 of record JARWLC010000017.1, on the reverse strand, counting down.
TAATTGCATAAAACGTTTATTTCCTTCATGTAAAGTTTCTGCACATTTGGAAATATTTGAGATTCTTTTAGTGTCATAAATAATTTCGTAAACAAAAATTTTTAAATGACACAACTTAGGCATCTATTTTTTTTTCTTCCAACATTTCCAGATTTATGTTCCTGGAAGTTAAAACTTTGTTTTCCTTTGGGAAATCTGATGAAAAGGGAAGGAATAGAGAGCAGCCACCCCGTGCCAGCTTTCTGTCAGTGTATAAAATACCTGAAACAATTTAAAAGGGAGGGGAGAGCCATTTGGGCTCCGAGTTTCTGTCTATGGTTGCTCTGTTCTGCAGCTTTTGGGCCTGTGGCAACACCGTACCTCACTGCAGGAACTCTAGGTAAGGAGAACTGCTTACGTCATGGTGGCCGGAAGCAAAGAAAAAGAAGAAATAACCAAGGTCCCCAAAGCCCCTACTCAAGCATGACCCTAATGACTTACTTCCTCTACCCAGGTCCCACCTCCTAAAGATTATGCCATCTCCCACTTGCCCCAGAGACTGAATCCAAGCCTTTAACACGTGAATGTTCCAGGATGTTTCAAATCCAGACTGTAGCAGCTACCGACCTCCAGCCTCATCTCTTCCAGCACTTCCTTACAATGTAGACTGTGGTCTTTACAGCTGATGTATCCTCCCACACTCCCGATCCTTTGCTAGGCAGAAGTCTCCTTGGTAGACTCGGAGCGTCTCTGGCAGATGAGAGTGATAGCCTCGGGCCAGCATGAAGGCTATACTGAGAACTCTCTGAAATTACAATTGTGTGCATTTACTGGAGGATGGAGAAGAATTGGATCTTTAAGATAGGGAGAGAGTCCTGGGTAAGCTGATGTGTTCCTGCTTTGTTTCATATACCCTTGCTGCACAAACACGGTAGTGATAGATATAAAGGCAAACACAATCTGGGGGCCGGGGGTGGGGGGTGTGGGGGCTGAGTTTAAGATAATTGGGATTGGATTGGGAATATGGCTCTGTGGTAAGTACTTGCTGAGCACATGTAAGGTCCCAAGTTCAATTCCCAGATTAATTAATTAATTAACAGGATAGGAACTGATGACAACAGGAGCCGTGGGTAGGGATGCTCTAGAATTTGACTCCTGTGGAACAGAAAGGTCAGGCATGTTCCAAGGGGGAGGAGTTGGAGCCTCTTGTTGGTAGAGGAAGGGACTGGAATAAGTGTTATTTAGGGAAGAAATCTGAACCTTAAACTGCAATCAGCCTGCCTCCGGGTCTTCCTCTTCACAGCCTAGATAGAGATCGCTCCGAGATCGTTAGGGCAGTTAACTCTAGGTGTCTCTTGACTAAGCTAAGGGATGCACGGAGAACTGGTAAAAACATTTCTGAGTGTGTGTGGGAGAGTGTTTCTGAAGAGAATTAGCAACCAGAAGAAGAAAGTGAAGGGGATAGCTAGTCTATGTGGGCGGGCAGCATGCTGTCCACTGAGGACCCAAAGAGAAGAGAAAAGTGACCAGAAGATGACTGGACACGCCTTCTGCCTGAGCAGAGTCCCTCTCCTGTGACTGGGTAGCAGAGCTCCAGATTATGGAAGGTAGATCACGGGGTTTCTTGTCCCCCATAATAGCAAGGGCCAGTTCTCCTCTGTTTCTCTGAAGAACCGACCAGTAAAGGAAGAGGACAGCCCTGGAATAGTAGAAATGTCGTCATTAGAGACATGGGTTCAACCATTCTGTGAAATCATTAACAGAGAAAAATACACAGAAGGAAGTGAGGTGAAGAGAACATAGAAGACATTTCCAAAACAAACAACAAAAAACCCTTAATGATAATGAAATCAATAATCTGAGTGCCAGCTGATTTCTGATTAAACCAATTTTACAGTGTTTAAAGTGATCATGTCATAAATGAAACTAACTTTCATTTTAATGAACAAAGGCTCTGTGGGGAGGAAAATAGCAGAAGCAGATGTATATAAGAAGGATCATCCAGAAAGCTTGAAATATAAAAATAGATTCATTTCTTAAAGTCTGTCTATGAGTCCAATCCAAACTGGATACAGAGAAACAGTATGCTAATTAGAGGACAGTATTGAAGAATTCTCCAGAACGTGGTGTAGGACAAAACAATCAAAATCTATATATACATACACGTTATGTTATAAAGTGACTAGAGATAACAAAAATACTGCGTATGTCAGAAAGAGAGCCAGAAAGATGCAAGGAAATCTCAAGCCTGATAAACTGAATTCAGTCCCCAAGACCCACACGGTAAACAGAATCTATTCCCTAAGCTGCCCTCTGGGCTCCAGGTGTGCATGGCATCCCAAGTACACACTTGAACACAAAATAATGCAAATTTTTATTTTAAATGAAGCATTTTGAAGTTTTTACCATAAAGAAATTATAAATAATTCAGGAAATAAATGACTATGTGATTTAAATATCGTATCTATTAAACATCACCATGTATTCTGTAATTGAATATAACTTGTGTTGTTATATAGAATTTTTAAGTACACTTAACGGGCTGGGGAGATGGCTCAGCAGTTAAGAGCATGTGTTTCTCTTGCAGAGCACCCAAGTTTGGTTAAGGTGGTTCACAGCTGCCTATAACTCCAGAGAATCAGATATTTCTGGCCTCTGAGGACATCCGTACTCACATACATACATGCCTACACAAAGTTACAAATAGTTAAAAATAGTAAATCTTAACAAAAAATAATAATTTAAAAGCAAATTTAAACTTAAAACATATATACTTATATACATGCATATATATAATATTAAATTTTCTTCCACACAGCACTTAAAAGACATAATGCCTAGATAAAGACACTCATAGACTCATTTTACAGGATTTTAGTAAAATGAATGAACATTTGGGGGATGGCAGACAATCTTTGTACAATTGTGAACTAAGAGTCTGTAACTGAAGAAAGATGTGGGATCATAAAGTCCTTTTCCTCTCTTAGCGTAAACCCCTATCTAGATTCATCATGATGAAACTCTAAAACCACACGGACAAAGACAATACTCCAACATGCAAGAAAGAAATGAAAACTTTCATACAAAGAAACAGTGGTTAGGTGAGTATCGTGTTTTATATTGGCCCCCAAAGAGGCGTAAGATAGTAATTACTGACTCCAAAACACTGAGGAAAAATAACTATCAGGCTACAATGACACACTGAGCTAAACCATCCTTTAACAAAGGGAGTGAAATAAAGGTGTAGGAAGACAAAAATGAAGGTTGCTGGGCTGAGGGAAAGGGGTACTGAACTTGCCTAGTTTGCATGTGACCCTATGTTGAGTCTCAGCACTATAGACAATATACATGCATCATGGAAGTATGTGTGTGTGTGTAACTATTACTAATGGAAAAAATGAGCACATGGGAATTATTAGAATATCAGCTGAAGAGTTAAAAATATAAAGTCCAATTTTTTTTTAAGGTAAAGTTACTGTTGTTTATAATTATGGGGGGGGGGGGGAAACCCTAATGGTGAAGTGAGCATGATGAATGGATATTTGAAAGTTTCCAAGCCAGATGAATCAAAATGGTGCAGGAGAGGAGGCTCTGGGGGAGGGAACTGCCCAATAAGAATCCAGTGGGGGTGGGGTGAGGTGCAGGAAGATGAAAGCTTGGAAACAGCATATTACAATCTGAATCTGATTGAATATGACAAATATCCAATAAAACAACAGTATTCAATTATTTGAGTATGACAATATTCAAATAAAAGCAATCAGGTGGGAATCTTTTCAGCCATATGTAAGTTTCAGTTGTCAGTGCAAAAGGACACTTGTGAATTTAAGTGGCAGATTACAAAACCAAATACAGATATCCAATTTGATATACGCAAGGAAAACAAACCACAAATCATAGCGAGGAACTGGTTACCAAGACAACAAAAAAAAATTATGAGACTATAAGAGTTGAGCAATATAATTAACAAAGGAGCTAGTTAACATAGAATACTACATCCAAGAACTGAAGGACTGTCTGTGTATTCTGCCTCAGTACATCTGCTGCCTTTACCACGGGTCACCAGTAAACAAGTCTTTAAATTTTTTGAAAGTATGGGAATCCTATACAGTGTATTTTCTAACTACAATAAAGTTAAACCAGAAATCAATCACATAAAACTGAAACAATCCAAGCTGTGATGGAGCACATCTTTAAATCTCAGCACTCGGGAGGCAGAGATAGGCAGATCTCTGTGAGTTTATGGCCAGCCTTGTCTTCGGAGCTAGTCCCAGGATAGCCAGGGGTATACAAAGAAATCTTATCTTTAAAAAGTCAAAAATGATAAATAAATGAAATAAAACTATTGCCCTAAATAGTTAAAAAGTTCTATTATATCTGCTATACTGTTCGAGAGCTGAGCAACAGAGACTTCCATTGTAAGAGTCAGAGATGGTAGATGATACCAAGAAAACGGCACTTTCCAGACACCGTGGATACACATATGAACTCTCAGAGATCATGACAACATGTGCAAGGCCTGCACAGGTTCAGACCAGACAAACCCAGTACTGAAAGGGGAAGTGGACACAGCAACCCCTGCTAGGAAGAGGAAAATCAGTTCTCTCCAAAGGAAGGACATGGGATCACTGTAGGGCAGAGCCACACTCAGGAGTAATCAGCCCACACACAGCAAACCCCGTGGTTTTCTGTGTTTCTTGCTGTGTTTTATTTTGTTAGTATTTTTTCGTCTGATTGGATTTCCTTGTCTATTTTGACTGTCAGGACTTTTTTTTTTTTTTTTGAGAGAGAGAGAGAGAGAAAAACAGAGAACATAAAGCTGAAAAGTTGAAGAGATGTTAGGGGAGAAAAAAAATATTCAAATATATTGTAAGAAAAACTTCAATTAAAAAAAAATTCAAAGAGTTGAAAATCCCGATCAAAGTTAACAGAATTTTGACATTATGAAGACAACACTGAAAAAGAGAGACTGCTAGAGATGTACCTAAAGAAAAATTTGTAATCATATATGGATATATCAGAAACCGAAAAATAGAAAGACCAAAATTTTGATGTTTTAATCATTTATCTCTAAAGGCAAATTAAGCCCAAAAGCAATAAAATTTTAAAAAGTGAAACTATAAAAATATAAACCAAGAGTGTAAGAGTCAGCATGGCAAAAAGTGAGTCACTTAAAATTCTAGGAAAACTAAATATTAAGATTAATCATGAAAAAAATATGTAAAAATCATGAAGAACAGAAAGGGGTCATGACTCATTTCATATAGTTAAAAGATAATTGGATGCTATTATGATGAGCAAGTTTTTTTTTTACAATAATAAGAAAATTGACCACCTTTCAAGGCATTATTTACAAAAGAAACATTAGAAAAGAAAATAAATTCAGCCTTATAGCTATTCCCAAGTCCTTCAGATGTGAATTGTTTATAATATTTAGAGAAAAATAGTATAATCATACACAATCCTTCCCGGAAATAGAAAAAAAAGAAAATATTGCCCATTCACCATTCAAGACTAAGCAAGGTCATTACTAAGTAGGAAGTTATGGATGGGCCAAGATCTCTTATAAACACAGATTCACAGAGAAAGAGAGTGGCTAGAGAAGGAGGGAGGGAGAGAGGGAGGGAGGGAGGGAGGGAGGGAGGGAGGGAGGGAGGGAGGGAGGGAGGCCAAACAAATCTAAAGCCAGAGTAATAAAATAAGATTAAAATATCATGCCAAAATGGAGTTTGTGCTAAGAATACAAGGGTGGCTTAGCATTTGCATATGTGAACAGTAAGAAGTGATGTGGCAATGCCTCTCTGTATGCTGTGAATATCATTCTTTAAATAAAGGAACTGTTTTGGCCTTCATCGGACATCATAGGAGTGGGCGGGGAAATCGGTGCATAGGTGGAATTAGGAGGTTGAGCCAGACAGAGACATGATCCAACCACCCAAAATTCAGCATGTAAAGTAACACAGGTGAGCCACAGACCATGTGGCAGACAGATTAATGGAAATGGTTGAATTAAGAAGAAAGAGCTAGCTAGCAATATGCCTGAGATATAGGACAAACAACATGAAATTAATATAAGAATCTGTGTGTTTTTTTGGGACTTTGGGATTGTTGGTCCAGATAAGCAGCGGCAGCAGGTCTGAACCATAACGCTAAGCAGGCCAGAAACTTGTTACAAAGGAGTTTGTACCAATTATTTTTCTCACTGTTTTGAAAGCAATGCCTGAAAGAAAAACCTGAAGGGAGAGGTTTTTATCTGATTGTTTAAGGGAATGCAGTGGGGGCAGGGAGGGACAGGAACCGAGTGGTGGGAGCCTGGGGCTGTTGGGTCACATCTCAGTGGATCCAAAGCAAAGCAAATGCCCTGGGCAGAAATAGGTCCCTGCTCTAACCCAGAAGGCCTGACCTCCAGAAACCCACTTTCTCCTTCTAGGCACCACCTCCTAAAACAGAACCACTATCAGGGGACCAAGTGTTTAAATACATGAGCCTGTGAGAAACATTACATTCTCAAAACGTAGCAATATTAGTGTTTAATTTCTTAGGCTTACTGAGTTAAAATCATGTAAAATTACCGCTGTTCTAAGGAAATATGCACATGTTTATGGGTAAAAGGATATAATGATCTCTAACTATTCAAAACAAGGCTGGAGCTTAGCTGAGTTAGCCTCTTTTCTGGCATAAGATGGGCTCTGCAGCTCTCTAATGGTGGGATGGATGAGAGACTGGGGGGCTGGAGTCCTAGCTGATGAAAATCAAGCAGGAAAATAACTTCTGTTTTAATAATGTTAAAGATTGGTCTTGGTTGGCTTGCTAGCCCAAGAACAAATTCCAGAGACAATAACAAACTTGGCCTTAGAACTTGGCCCCATTGGCTCTGAGCCTGCGATGAAGCCGCGCATAGGATGACACTGTCTGGTGGTGTGAAACCGCTCACTCTGTGGTTTGGACGAGAAGAGGGAAATACAGAAGCCCATAGACAGGTCAGGGAAGCTCCTGTCTGTAGCAGGTGTCATTTACTGCTGAGACTCATAACCAGTCAACATGCTGAAGCAAGTGACTGTTGGGTGCTCAGCACCTCTATATTAGCCCTCCAAAGCAAGCACACCAGAGGAGGGAGCAGAAAGGGTGTGTGAGCTGGAGGACCAGAAGGGTTGTCATGAGACATTGCCTTGGATTCACAGCACCAGTAGCCATGAAAGACTAGGGCTGTCTACATTCCACTACGGATGAAGAAGAGGCTCCTGGGCCCTATCCCTTCACAAGGAGCAATAGGCAATTCATAGTTGTTGGAGGGGAGTCACATTCCTCAGTACTGTAGCTGCTGTTACACTGCCCTTGCTCAAGCTAATAACCCCCACCCATGCTCATGCAGGCGACCCTAACTAAAAGCAGTGGACCAGCTGCAAAGTGAAGGAAGAAAGGGAGGGAGGGAGGGAGGGGGGGGGACCTGAGCGAGACTTGAGAAGGGGTTTTGTGGTAGGAGAAAGAAGATAAGAGAGGATAGTTGATAATGAAGGGGAGTAAATGTTAATCCAAAAACTTCATATGTATGCATATACACAACACACACATACACACAAAAAAATGTAAAATAAGTAAATAAAATTTTAAAAGAAGGAGCTAAGTTTCCACAGTCCTCCCCTTGAAAGGCAGGCCTTCCAGTGACCTGGAAGCCTCTCATGAGACTGCATAAGATTTCCACCACCTCCTCACACAGGCAAGCTGGAGTCAAGCCTCCACCACACTGACCTTCCAGGAATGCTTAAGATCCAAGTCGACCAAGAACTCTTTGGGGGAAAAAAGAAATTACAAAATATTCTCCAAGAGCATAAAAGAAATTCTAAGTATATGGAAAATTAGCTCATATCCATAGATGTCAGTTCTCCAGAACTGGTTAAAAACAAATTGATATAGAAGAACAAAAGCAAGAGCCGTGGTGATATTGTTTATATTTAATAAAATCAGCCTGGAATAATCAGAGAACAGAGTCACTCACTGTCAAGCCTAAAGGTCAGAGTGGTGACCCCGCCTTTAATCCCATCACTCAGAAAACAGGATCTTTCTGTATGTCTGTGAGTTCGAGGCCTAACACCCAAACAGCTCACACCTTTAATCCTAACTCTAGGATTATGATGAAGAGTTGAACTCAGAAGTGAAACAACTGGGCGGGAAAGATATTTAAGGAAGAAGGAAGCAGACATTCAGGCATTCTGTAGAGGGGACCAGTCTGTCTGAGGACCCTCAAAGACAGATTTACCCTGTGGGGCCTGAGAAGTTGGCTGGGTGAGAATCGACTATGTGGTCTGTTTCCTCTCTCTGATATTCCAGTTTTTCCTCAATATCTGCCTCTGGGTTTTCATTATATACTAACTAGAATTTATTCAATAAAGAACAGATGAAGTCAGCTTTGAAGATAAAGAAGGAAGAGGAGCAGCAGGTGCATGGCCAGATGCTAAAAATGGTTATTAACTTACTGTGCTTGTGGCAGTATGGTGCTGGCCTAGACAGACAGACAGGAAAGGACAGACAGAAGCTGAGAGTCAGACTGGGTGTGTCTATAAGCACTTTTCACACAAAGGCATTTTGAATCTCTGGTACATGAAGAACTCCCAAAATTTAACCATGGAAGGGCAGATAATCTGATTGCATTAAAAAAAAAAATTAAAAAAGCATGGGAAGGCACTCCATGGTCTATAGAGGCTCTTGAACACCTGGGGGGGGGTAGGCTTTGTTAGTGTTAGAGAGAAATGCATTGGCAGCACAGTGGAACACCCTGCATACCTGCAAGAGTGGCTGGAAGAAAACATTTCCATGTGTTAACAGAGCTGTGTCACACATGGCTGGAGACTGTTTCCCATCCCCGTGCAGCATAGTGGCATCTCACTGTTTTGTGCGTGACCACAATGTTTGCACATCTTGAGGTGCCCAGCAGTCATGTAGCTTTGTTCTCCGCCAAGTTTCTCTGTGGGTCACCCACCTCTTTCTCTTTGGCTTATCTGATGGACGTGTTTCTTATCTGGGCTCTTATCTTCTCTGTGGGTGGCCACGATGATGACGATGACGCTGCCGACTTGACTGGATCTAATGACATGGGAAGACCCACCTTAAGCACACCATACCTTCCTGCGGTAGCCCAGATAAAAGGAAGCCTGAGAAATAATAAAAACTTGCCTTTCTATAGCACTGGCATGGACATCTATGCCGTTTGCATCTTGTGGCTACAATTCTTTGTCCATGCTGGTCTTCTTGTGTGGACTGAAGGCCAGTGGCTTTCCCTAGGAATCCTTCAAGTCTTTAGCACCAGGCTTGGACTAGCCTCACAGACTGGGTGGTCACAGCCTCTCCAGTGTGACTGTTGGATACGAGACCATGTAAGCCAATACTACCAGCCTTGTCCTACTCATCCCCTCCTTCTTTTGTTAATGCTAAGTTGCCTGCCCTCCTCCACTCCAGCTGATGAGCAGACCATCCTCTACTGTCTAACAGCCTCAGGGATGACTCTAGTGGTCCCCACCTCCTACAGCAGAGGTGATGAATGGGACCTCGCTTCTTGGTGAATACCAAAAAGCTATGGCAATCCTGACACAGTGAATCCTGCTTGCTGTGACTGGAGTCAGTCCCCATGTTGTGAACTGCTCTGTGCGGAGACCCACATTGGCAAGAAATGTCATCTGCCAGAAGCCTGAGTCTGAGATGGACCGCTCCAAGCTAGGAATCCTGACCCACCAAGCCTGTGTGATAATAAATGTTTGCTGTTTTCAATCTACCACAATAATAGGTGAAGAGAAAAACTATTCAGTATTTCTCTAAAAATGTGTCACTTACCTGTCGGGACAAGAGGCCCAGACAGATCACCAACCAGACAGACTCCTTCTGGGAGCTGGGATTCTGTGAATTTCTCAAAACAGAACAGCAGGTTCTTCTGAAACGGGTCAATTCGGCAGACTCTGAAAGCTTAAATAGATGTGAAGACAAAGAGAGTCAAGCTGCAAGCCTGTGAGACTTCTCTATCATCATCCCTAGCACAGCAGCTGCCACATAGTAGGTGCTCAGAAAGCCACTGTTGGGGGAAGAGAAGAGGAACAGTGGTTGGTAGGAAAGAGACTCTCATTTACCTGGAAACTCTTGAAGTTCTTCATGGCAGAGGCAAAACTCAGACTGATTCTCAGCTGAGTACTATGAAGCACACACAAAAGTGCCATATACATGTACATGTGTGCACAGACATGCCACAAATTCAAAGAACATGGGAACAATTCATGCATCGCTTCCTAACAGTGGTTGCCTCTGGGGATGGAAATGGAATTAGGGTTCAGTGCAGCATTTTACTTCTCTCTCTCTCTTTCTCTCTCTCTCTCTCTCTCTCTCTCTCTCTCTCTCTCTCTCTCTCTCTCTCTCTCTGTGTGTGTGTGTGTGTCTGTCTCTCTCTCACACACACACATACACACACATATGTATTAGACTTGCTAATTAAGATTTTTAAATGAGTATCCATTAACTTAGAATTTTAAAATCAAAAACATCTTAAATTTGAATATAAAGAAGAAAACCATGGCTGGTGAGATGACTCAGCAGCTACCATGCCTGCCACTAAGCCGGAAAACAACAGCTACATTTCTAGAACCTCCATGGTGGAAGAGAACAGAGCCCCCAAGGTTATCTGCTGATCTCTACCAGTGGACCATGGCCCCCAACACCCCCATACACTTACAAACACACACACTCACATAAATCAATTAATCAGTGTGCGGGTGTTCTTTGGTGGTGGTACTGGGGACTGAACCCAGTTACCCTCAAATGCTGGACAAGCACTCTGCTACTTTATTATTTTCCAGACCAATAAATGTTTTTAAAAAGAAAAAAAAAAACATTAAAAATAATTCAAGGATGCCAGACCTGTATGAGAAAAAAAAAAAGGTGCAGACATTAAAAAGGCTTAAACCAATCATATACAGAGTTTTCTGTAATCAACAGCATTAAGAGAGCTGTATGTAAAAAGATATAATTAAGTTAAAAGGTAAGCAAAAACTGGATAGCTCCGAAACAAGTGTGATCAGGATTTGAATCCTATTAGAATATCCGACCTTCCTAATGCTGTGACCCTTTAATACAGTTCCTCATGTTGTGGCGACCCCCAGCCATAAAATTATTTTCTTTGCAACTTTATAACTGTAATTTTGCTACTGTTATGAGTCATAATATAAATACCTGATATGCAACCTATGAACGAGGCAGTCGACCCCCAAGTCGAGAACTACTGGAAAATCGAAAAAGTACTTCCTAGCACTCCAGCCCCTAGCATCTTTAAAGGGAGTGATTATTTGGAAAGATCACTTCTTGGCCTCCGTGTACAGACGAGAAGACAGACACCACGTGCTCAAAAGCTTCCCTATCACTATCAGGTCTGGGGATTGAGGGGAGTCTCTAGTGTATCGCCTACACTGCAGCTTCCAAACCTGTTGGAAATTTTCATTCAGATTCCTCTATGAGGGTGAACTGCACTCAGCCTGCAAAAGGAGAAGTCGTGGCACAGAGTGGTAGAGTTTCCACACCCAGGAGGTCCCCGGATCATCCCAGAAGCCAGGGCCTTCTCACATTTTTAGCTAATGACCTCACCACGGAGAGCCCACCATGTCCCAGGTTCCTCTAACGGAAGGCCATGGGGACTGTCCGATGTCTCCTCCCTCGGGGAAAGTGAAAGAGAAGAAAGGAGACTTCACCAAAAGAGCTGGTCATCCGTCCACCCCCTTCCAGACTACAGAAAGGAACCTCTCCAGGCTCCTCCCAAAGACAGGCCACGCCCATTAGCTGCAGGCCGCGCCCATTAGCGACAGGCCACGCCCATTCGCGGCAGGCCACTAGGTTCGAAGTCCCTTTGCCCCGGGGAGGACTCCCAAACTGCGACCCAGGTACTCCCGAATCCTGCGAAATGAGGGGGGAATCCTGTCCCTAATAGCTCATCAGGGCTGCACGGTGACTTGAGACAGGAGTGGAAAGTTTCTCTTCGGTTTTGTCTTTCCATTCGTGGTTCTGCTCGGCGAGCGCTCCACCGAGAACCTAATCTCCAGCCCCTCTAAAAATAAAGATTAGATGAATGTATAAATAAAAGTTCTTATCCCTTCAAGAAGTAGTTTAGCGTTCAACAGCCATTTAGTAGGCAGAAAATGAGGACGTGGGAGTTGAGCATAGACGGATTACCCAAAGTCCATCCCGTACCCACCAGGGAGCCTATTCCTTAAAAAGCCATTGTCTGACTGGTAAAAAAGCACTGGCTAGAGTGGATGGCACTAGCTCAGACACAGCTCAGCCGCTGACAAGACCTGAGCACATTTTTAAACCTAATACTTTCCTCCTGGATGCTGTGAGGGGGAGATGTTGTGCTCCAAAGCCGGGCACACAACGTTTGCAGAACCTGGCACACATGGCAGGTTTGCCATGCACTAGACGGCCTAACCTCCCTCCGTTCCTCCTTTTTTTTTTTTTTTCTTTTTTTTTTTTTCCGGTCCTGGGACTTTGCTACCAATTTCATCTGCTAGTGCTAAGGAGTGAATCTGCATGCCTGCCCTCCATCTCAAATCCATATTGAAGCCTTTATCCTCCAAGTGAAAAATTGGGTATTTTATTTGGGGGAGATTTTAAACATAAAGCAAGCCGTGGAGGGAGCACCCCTAAATGGGGTTAATATCTTTATAAGAAACGCAAATGCTGAATGTGGCAGCTCATGCTTGTAATTCCAGCATTTGAGAGCCTGAGGCAGAAAAACTGCATTTTAAGCTAGCCTGAGCAACAATATGAGGTTCAGGCTAGCCTGAGCTATACAACTATACAAGGAAACCAAAAAAAAAAAAAAAAAAGGAAATGGGGGGGGTGGAATTACACACACACACACACTCACCATGTGGGTACACAATTACTAAACAACCACCTACAAAGAGAGGCATGTTCTTCACCAGACACTGGATCTGCTAGCTCCTTGACTTTGAGCTCCCCAGCCTTTGAGACTGGGAAAAATGTTCAAGGCAGCCAGACTTCTGTTACAGCAGCCCAAGCCGACTTCAGACGTCGAAAGCCTGCCTAGCATGCTCAGAGTACCTGAGTTTCAGCTCCAGCGCTGTAATAAGTTAATTTATTAAGTTAAAATAAAGCTAAAGGTATGTTTAAATTCAAGACAGCAAAGATGGAAAAGGAAATAGCAGTAATGGGCTGTGCTCTTGTCCCTAATCTGCCACCAATTAAGCGTATAATTGGGGCAATCACTTTATTTCCTTGAGCGGTTTATTTACAAAATAAGAGGCTCATCCATTTATTGAATCTCTCAGGCTCCTCCTGTGGGGAGCTTGCCACTCCAGAGATTTTTGGGTTCTGGAGTCTCTGGCCTCTCTTAGCCTGGGAGTTCAAGGTAAAATTAAAATGTTCCGTGATGTCCTAGACAGCTTTGCAGAATTGGTGCTGGAGAGCTGGGAATTCACATTCAAAGTGCTGTTAGCGCTACTGCTTTTTAATGATATTCTCCATGGTCATAATTTATCACTACCCCGCTTTCCAAATAGATAGATTAGTGTAAACCGGTCCATCCAGCGAGCTTCTCCCATCTGCAGAGGGAGGAGGCGCCGACAGCTGTGAATGGGACCTTCAGCTTGAATTATGTAACAGTAGCAGAGAAAGGCAGATAGGCTTCCTGAATTATGCTTCTTGAGACCGGCATTACCAAGAGTTTCTCTGCCCTAGACTCTCGCCATACACAGCAAAGACAGCTTTGTCCCCAGGGCAGCTAATCCACGTAGCAAAGGGATCCTGTAGGCATTGCCAGAGAGCTTGGGGTAATTGGTAATTGAGACCCGACAGCAGATAAATCCTGCAGAATCAGAACCACGTTCTCTCTCCAAAGCCCTAAAGTGAGGACGGACCAGCCTTCCAAAAATTCAAGCTCCTAAGCTTGTTTATCCCGTTTTGTGGCCGAGTCTCCCATCCTGGACCGAAGAGCCCTGCCCCCCCCCCCTTCCCCAGTACTCATTCAGAGCAGTGACCCCAGTTGGCAATCCAAACTGCGGGGACTGCAGTCAAAAACACCCAGATGAAAACTGCAGCTGATGGCCGGCCTTTCCGGTCAGTGGCTGCTGTGCACAGCTCTCTCCTGGCCTCCTGAAGTTCAAATGCCAGCCCGATTTCGCCCTGGAAGCGTCCCAGCCCAAACATGGAACAAAAGTTCCCTCTGACGAGCCTGTTTGGGTTCCAAAGTATGTTTTTATGCTTGTTGGCAAATAGAACCGTCACCAGCAACAATAACAACACTGTCTCCCCTCCACTGAAGAGACTTCATTTCTTCACATTTGTTCCAGAACTGGAGCTGGACAGATGAATAATGTACGCTAAGGGGCTGGCCCGAGTCCTGACCTCCTGCCTCCGAGAGCAAACAGAGGTAGCAGCGGGACTTGTTTGAACTCTCACTGCTCTTTTTAAAACGGAAAGGGAAAAAAGCGGCATGAACTTTCCACCATTCCATTTAACCTGCGTGGTCACCGAAGGGCTTTTTGTTATCTTTTCTCTTTTTTTTCCACTCGGTTTAAATTTATTTATTTTCATCACTTTTATTTATTGATTGATTTAAGGCTTTCATTTACCTTCAGCAAAACAGGACCTTCAACCCTCCTCTGGTGCCCCCAATGAAGTCAGTTCCTCAATGATCGAGATTACCCTGACATCTTGTGGTCACACTGGGTAGATGCAAGTCTAGACAAAGCCGACCCTCATAAAATTCAGGGAGGACTACAGAAAATGTTTGAAAGGTTCTTCGAAAATATTTCGACAGCGTTTTGTTTAAGATGTCTCAGGAAGTCATATAATATTTCTTGGAAAAACACAGACAGGAACATATTTAATCACCAAACAACCATTTGTGTCTTTGACTTGAACAAATTGCTTCATTTTTGTGGCTGGTTTCTATGGAGTTCATGATAAATACGGTTATTATACTTTTCTGAGGCTAATATAAGATAAGGCAAATAAAAGGTAACAAGTAGGCACTCAAGAGGCAAAGACAAGGGACTCTCTATGAGTCTGAGGCCAGCCTGGTCTACAGAGCAAGCTCCAGGACAGCCAGGGCTACACAGAGAAACCTTTTCTTAAAAAACAGACAAACAAAAAGGAGTCGGGGTATCTCAGGGCTGGAGCCCACACTCAGGCTCTGGGTTCAGGTCTCAATACCAAAACCAAAATAAAGCAAAAATGGCATTTAAATTCTATATGCACACACATGTAGGACCACTGAGGACCCTAGAGAAGTAGACTCTATGCTCATACTTGGTTAAAATTCTTCCAAAACTCAAAGCCTGTTTTGATGCCTAACCCCAATATAGCATGAAGCCCTGGCCTCAGAATGGATAAAGAGAACAGATTCCCGCAGTCAGATGCTTTCCTAAATATACCTACTGCCAAATCTTCTCACTCATCTTTTTTGTGATGTAAGTACAAGCAATTCCTTTGCTCTTTCTACCTAAGGCCAGCAAGTGAACAATGAAGAATGGATAGGAACCTTGGGAAGTTAAACCACAGTACCATAAAGTGCCTGATGGGTCCTGGGAGTTGAGAATGTAGTTGTGTGTCTTCTGTTTCCAGGAGTGTTGGAGATCAAACCTCTGTCTGGTAAGTGCTAACCATGTACTAAGTGCTAAGCATGTACTCTACCACTGTGCCTCAACCCTGCCTCTATTTCATCTTCTAGAAAAGCAGAGGCCAATGCAGTAACCGCAGGAGCTAGCTCCTGGGTGTCTGTCCCACATGGTGATGCAGGGTGACTCATCAAATACTAGATGCATTTGGCTATTGCTTCTCTGCAGCTATGTGGAGGAAACCAAGAGCTGTTGTCAAGCCAGGGACTTGCTAAAGAAATGCAAATTTTATAGACTCCCCTTGTGCTAAAATTCAGTTCTGCTAGGGTCACTGAGGCAGCTAACTACTGCCCCTGTGGCTACTGACAACATTCAAGGCACTCACTGGAGCTCAAGAGTGCCTTCCCTGGTACATGAGGGGTGCTTAGAGTACGGCTGACAGCAAGATCAATTGTTTTACACAGAGAAAGTATCACCCCAGCCAAAGAGACACCAGACCTTTGGGTGAGTGTTGAGGATCGATGACTTAGACTTCCAGCTAGCTGCCTTCCAGGCTGAGCTTCCTGTATCTCCACACTGCATAGGGGACTAAGAGGAAGCGGGAAGCACAGGAAATGCGGGAGAGTAAAGGAATATGCAGGGCAGATGTTCAAAGAACATCATATACTTGTCTAAAAATGTCCTTATGTAATCCAGTACAATAAAAAAAATAAAATAAAAAACTTGTGAAAAGACAAACGTCCCCTGTGGATAGGCAAGTGTAAGTGTTGGATGTTGACAATAAAACAAGGTTTCTAAAGTCTGGCAATATTAGCAGAAACAGTTGCATTGAGACAAGGTCTCACTGCTCAGCCCTAGATAACCTGGACCTTACTGTGCAGACCAGGCTGGCCTGTATGTAACTCAGACATCCACCTATCTCTACCCCGAGTGACAGGATTAAAGTCATGCTCCATGGTGTTTTATATTCGTATTCCCAAATCTGGTGCCCAGCCTTTAGCTTCTCTCCGTGCCTAGTACTCTAATCCTTAGACGTGATCGTTCTCTAGCAGTGATCTTGGAGGTCGGAGAAGTAACAATTGGTAGCACCTTTGCCTTTGTTGTGATTGTGATTGTTAAGAAACAAAACAAAAATGCTTGTAAATGAGCTCTCCTCTTAAGGACGCAGGTGTCAAGTGGCTTCACAAGCCAGACCCACCCATTGATTGCGGCCTGAGGCTCCTTGGTTCTCACCAGTCACAGACAGAATTGGAGGCTTGAAAGAATGTGACCCGGGTAGTCTCTGGTGACACCTAAAACTAGAAAGGACCTACAAGAGTGTTTATCATACAAGTACACATCACACAGAAAATTGGAAACCTACATATACAGCAGTAGGGATCCAGCTAAGTAAACCAAAAAAGAGCTAAATGAGGGAATACTGGGTAATCATGTCAAAAACAAAAATATGTCTTCAGGGCTGGGAGGAGGCCTCTTTGCCTAACATATGGGAAGCCCCGAGCTCCAACCACAGCCCTTCCAATTAAAAAGAAAAGAAACTTACATTTTCATGCTCTTCCTAGTTAGAAGAAAGAAACTAGAAGGGTTTTGAGTATTTTTATGCTCAAAAGACAAATAATTAAGGAGAAATACTTCTCTGGCTTGAACATTTCACAATGTGTCTATGCGTCTCAGAATCTCATGTGAGCCAGGTATATTGGTTCTTATTTTTAATCCCAGCATTGAGGAGGCCAAGGCAGGTAGATCTTTACAAGGCCAGCCTCGTCTATCCAGTGAGTCCCAGGTTAGCCAAAGCTACATGGTGAGACCCTCCCTGCCTCAAAAACAAACAAAAACCAAAAATTAATACGGCAGTCTATAAATATGTCCATAAATATGTGTGTTAGCTAAAAAGTAAATGCTGGAGAGGGGAAGCGAGAGAGAACAGTTGGGGGGAAGAATATGGTCAAAGTATATTATATACATGCGTGAAAATATAATGAAGCTCAACATGCCACTAGAGGAGAAAAATATAATAACATAATAAGTGCATAAAATTTGTTTTCCAAAAAGGCTTTGTGACCTGAGGAACCCTCCGTCCTGTACAGTCAAGAATAGAAAAGAATTTCAAATGTCTTTGCTAACGCTAAAGGGTTTTGCTCATTTGTCTGGTTCTGCTGACTGTTTCTGCTCCCCATCTTAAGGACAAGAAGGCCACGGTTTTGCCACAGGCTGTGGCATTCTGAGAGTCTGTCTCCTTTCTCTGCCTAGTTTTGCTTCCATATGACCTTAGACCAACCGCTCCATGAGCAAACCTTTTTAGGACCACGACACTTGTGGGAGGGGGACTGTAGCCTGTCTGGGCTTGAGCTGACTTTGCAGTGCTCTGGCAGAGATAAACCGGGACAAAACTTATTTGCATCCTTTTAGACACAATCAAGGGAGGGGGAGGGAGGGAGGGGGGGAGAGGGGGAGGGAGGGAGGGGGGAGGGAGGGAGGGGGGAGGGAAGGGGAGGGAGGGGAAGAAAAAAGAGCACTAAGACCGTGATCCTTTGAATATAGGGTAAGATAACGTCTGTGTGTGTGTACATGTATGTATGTGTGTGTATGTGTGAGTGTGTGTGTGTGTACGAGTGTGTGTGTATGAGTGTCTGTGTGTGAGTGTGTGTGTATGTATGTATGTGTGTGTGTACATGTATGTATGTGTGTGTATGTGTGAGTGTGTGTGTGTGTATGTATGTGTGTGTGTGTATGTGTGTGTGAGTGTCTGTGTATGAGTGTCTGTGTGTGAGTGTGTGTGTGCATTTACAGATACATGTATGTGTACTGGGGAGGTATATGTGCACTGTATGTGCGGTACAGTGAGAAGTGTATATAGTGATATGTATATGCTGTATGTATGTTATTTAGCTGCCCAAATGAAAGAAAATTAGGCCAGGTGTGGTAGTATACACCTATGACCCCAACACTTGGAATGTAGAAGCATAAGGGTCTAGAGTTCAAGGTCAGCCAGGCTCCTTAAGACCTGAGATCCTTATCTAAAAAACGAAGTGGAGGTTGAGGAGATAGCTCCATGAGTTAAGGTACTTGGTCCCTAGGACCCAGATCATGGAAGGAGAGAACTCATTCCTGAAAATTGTCCTCTGACCTCTATATGTGTGTTTTGGCATGTGCACATACCCCAAATATACAAAAGATAAATTCAGGTAAATTTTTGAAAAACTTAGAGAATTGGATATGCGTAATGATGTCAAAGGTACTTACCCTAACAGGAAAACAAAAGAAATTACTACTATTTAAACGTGTGTGTGTGTGTGTGTGTGTGTGTGTGTGTGTGTGTGTGTGTGTATGTGTGGTGAGTGAATATGTGTACACCTGGAGTGTGAGGCTCAGAGAATATCCCCAGATGTCATTCCTTGGGCCCTGCCCAGGCTTTTTTTTTTTTTTTTTTTTTTTTTTTTTTTTTTTTTTTTTTGGACAGGGTCTCTCACTGGTCTAGAACATTATATAGGTTAGACTGGTCAACCGAAGCCCAGGATCTTCCTGTCTTTGCCTCCCCAGCTGGAGCAACACAAGTTCTAACTTGACACCTCCTCATTGCAGAGACTGCATTTCCAGAGGAGGCTGCTTCACCTTGCCTGACTTTTGTGAGTTTGCTTCCTGGCATTACTCTGCATTAGGCTCCTTCTGCCCGTCTGTGTAGCTCAGTGAATACAGAAGAGACGGATCAGAGCCGGATGCCAGGCATCACCTTCCAAGACCCACAGCCTTGCCTGCTGCAGGGCCGCCTGCTGACCTCGCTCTCCCCCAACTGTTACTGGGCTGCAGCCGTGCCCATGACCCTGCCAACCACTCACAGGTGCTGCCCGCCTCCAGCTCCCCCCACAGCCTCTCAGATAAGCCCAAGGCATCAGCTGGCCTCAGTGCCTTTGCCACTGGGAATACTGGCACCATGTCTGCAGACTGGGGTTGCTCTTAGACCCTGGGCCTCCCATGAGGCCTTGCACAGACCAGTTTCCACAGGGTGGATCTCGTCCCATGTCATAGATGAGAATCCCCTTGTCTTCCAAACAGGAACAAAGACACAGCATCCACCAGGGCAGAAATAAAAGCCTGTCCTGGAGCCGTGTAAGTTTTCATAATCGGTCATGCATCGTTTTACCTTTTGAAACTTTGT
Source organism: Phyllotis vaccarum (assembly GCA_033318265.1). Taxonomy (NCBI): domain Eukaryota; kingdom Metazoa; phylum Chordata; class Mammalia; order Rodentia; family Cricetidae; genus Phyllotis; species Phyllotis vaccarum. Next base: position 17,100,464 of record JARWLC010000017.1, on the reverse strand, counting down.
GAGGTTTATATATAGCTTCCATCTTGTCCCTCTGAACTCTGCAGGGCTGGTAATCAGTCACTGGGCTGAACACCTGGAACTCTGTGGGGACTATCATTAGAAGGATGCGAGGCCAGGTGTGGTTTTGGACCAGAGACCTATTGGAATGGGGAGGATTTCTCACTTTCCAAGTTTGCTCTGCTCAAGTTAAAACAATTAACCTCCTTACCCTTCAAACAACTGTTCGCAGCTCTCCAAGAGCAAAGTAGTCAACCACAGATACGGCGTGGGAAGTAGAGGCTGTCGGCTCCTCAGAACCTTCAGAGCAGCCAGCATGGTACGCTCCTCTACTTCTAGCACTTGGGAGGTGGAGGCCAGAAGATCAGAAGTTCAAAGCCAACCTCAGTTATGTAGTGAGATCAAAGCCACCCCGGGTTACATGAAACTCTGTTTAAAAACAAAACAAAGACGTTCCGATGAAGAGACTGTTCTTGGGGCTTCCTTCTGCTGTTCTTACCCTCTTTTTCATTCTGCTCCCTCTCTAGCCTAGCAGGGACTTTTCTCTAATGCTGGAGTCACTAGGAGAAGTGTAGTAAAAGAAGGTCTGGCCACAGTTAGGCCTCCAGGCTCACCTCTTGATGCTTTGCCAGACTGGCCAGCAGGAAGGGCAGGGCAGATGGTGAAATTATTCCCAACCACTTGGGGTCTTAGCATTCTGAATGATGTAGCTGTCTACATACTCACCTTCTCAGCCTGTGACATCTCCCAGGATTCACACCCTCCAAAGCCATTAGGAATATTAATATTTTCAGGAAATCACACCACTCTTCTTACATAATTCTTCAGCATGAACTGAATGCTTGTGGGCGATTTTCATGCACCAGTGACCTTGTTTAACCACAACAATAATCCTATGAGGAAGTCTGTTGAATAAGCCTGAGACTTGAAAACTGAAGCAAATAGCTTGGGTCCCATAGCGACCAGGTGACAGAGCTGAAGGACCCAGTCTTACCTAACAGGTGAGCTTGCCAGGCCCTTCTCTGATCTGTGATCTCAAGTATAGTTGTCAAGGGCTTGCCAATGAATAGGACGAGCCCCAGCTACTGCTTTCCAAATACACCCCCATCTTGTACACACTGGCCTATTCCTGAGGTGAAAAGGGAGCCTGGGATAGCCCACCACCCACTGGAAACATTTTATCACGGTTTATCAAGTGGGAGTTGAGAACATTGGAAGTGTGACCTTTTGGGCACTGTTGATGGGGGTGTTAGAGCAATGCTGGGAAGAGAATTTTTTACAGTATTTCCAGGGCTCAGAAAAGCAATCTTGGGCATAGACCCTGGGGAAGTTATTCCAGTTTACAAGGAGATGGGCATAAAGGGAATTGTAGACTGGGTGTATTAATACCAGAGTTGGGGCAGCCGAGGGGTCCTTATTAGAAAATGGACAAAGTAACCTGTATCTGTCAGATGCTTTACAATAGACAGAAGGAAGGGCAGCAGAGGCAGCTCAGCCTATGATGCTCCCATTCACAAGCCTGTGGGGTTGAAGGGGGATCCCAATACCCATGTAAACTCCAGGTTTAGCAGCAGAGCTAAAACCTAGTGCTGGGCAGGAAGATTTCTAAAGTCTTCTGGCCAGCCAGCCTAGCCCACCAGTGAACTCCAGGTTCAGCAGCAGACTCTGTCTCAAATAACAAGGTGAGGAGAGACTGAGGAAGCCCACAGTGTTGACCTCTGGCCTCCACATGCACTTACACACATTCATACCTGCACATGTGTGCACGTATCTACACAATCACAGGAATACAATACAGAAAAACATACATAAATCTCAAAATTCCGTTAGCCCAAACATGTGAGGAACACTTATAGAATAATAGCATTTATAACAGTTTTTAAACAACTATGCAGAATTGGGGCAATAAGCATGCATTTGTGCAGCAGAAGGTGAACCTAAAAAAAGTTGTGCTAAAATGTAAATCTGGAGCAGGAAGAGAGGACAATGGGATTGTGGAAGACTAGGGGGAAAGAATCATTATTTGAGGTGCCGTGAATGTAACTCAGTGGGTAGAGTACTTGCTTAGCATCCACAGGGCCCTAGGTTCAGTCCTCGGCAGCACAAAAATGAATGACTGAATGAATACATAAATAAATAAATAGTGCTGTAGGGACACTAATAATAATACCTCTGTGCCTGGTAGCTAAATGGAGGAAGGGGCTATGAGAGTCTTTCAGGAAAGATTTTATAATCAGAATGATCTTTACACATTCCTCCAAACCAGTCCCCATGGATGAAGCAGGAATAAAGCCTCTCCGGGCAGCCTTCAGCTTCTGTATCCTATTTTGCTGATGAAGTTGGGCCTGCATCTACGTGTGCCCTGACCCCTCCTGGCCACTTAGGTGTCCCTGGACTTGATAATTACTGTAGAAAGGAAACAGAAATGCCCAGGCCCGGAAGCTCTGGCTCTACTACTCACTGGTTGTATGGCCATGAGAAAGGGGTGTCACTTCCCTGTATGTTCCCTTAATGTCTGGGAGGCCCGGGCTCTCAGAGCAACCTCAGTCTGCAGATCTGGTGCCTGTATTCCCAATGGTAAAAGTCAGCTGACTTCTCAGGCGTGTCTGAGAGGCTGTGGAGGGAGCAACAGGTGAGTAGCACCTGTGAGTGGCTGGCAAGGGACACAAGAATGGTTGTGGGAATTCTCTCAGTTATCCATGCATCTGATCATCTCTTCATCAACTACATCCATGTGTATGCATGCATACATGGACATCCGGTACTAAGGATAGAGCCCAGGACCTCTTATACCAGGCACTCTACCCCTGAGCCACACTCATAGTGACTAAAAACCCTTCTGAGAACGTCCCAGCCAGGCTCTCTGTGGAAGAAAACAGTAAGAGTAACCCCAAGCTAACAAAAGGAGGTGAGTTACATAACATGGGGGATGGAGTGGACATGAAGCTGCTGGCAATATCATGGTGGGTGAGGGGATCCTGGGCCAAATGAGAAGTTGGACTAAGCCCCCACTGAGATGAAGTGCAGGAAAAAGAGGTGCATTTCTGAGAGAAAGATGGGGAATCTGAGGCAGAAGTCATGAATGGAAAGGATGGGGAAGCAGGATCTACAGCAAGTGTAAGGACCCTGGACAGAACCAGGCCTCAGAAGGTAGGCCAGAGATCTTGACTGGAATACAGCTGTGAATTTTGTTCCTTCATCTGCTCAAGTTCAGTCCCGTGTCACTGTTGAAATCAGTTTCTTCATAAGTTTAAGGAAAAAGGAAAAACCCAGAGACAGAAGTGTTTGCCTGCTTCCTGTTGGTGACCACACAGCTGCTGAGCTGCCCCAGGGTGTAATAAAAATTCCAAACAGGACGGAACAGGTGGGCCCAACTTTTCTTACCCAGCAAATGGCCGTTTCAGAGGGTTAACACCAACCTGTCTAATTGGTTGGTACCCAGCTGGGCTCTTTTGCTGAATACAGGTGGCAAGGCTCCAGAAAGGCTGTGGGAGACCTCTGCCCAGTGGCAAATGGGCTTCTTCGGAAATTCCACTCTAGTGTCTCAGGACGGACTCTGTCTTTTATGCAGTGAGAGCTGTGCCTAGGCCACCACAGAACCATTTCAGGCTTTATAAACAACTCCCAGAGACTTCCAGAACTTACTGTAACCTCATGGTTCCCTCATTGTACCGGATATCAGTTCACCCTGAGGCTCTCACCCTGGGACTTTATTTTCTTCCACCCTTCTCTAGCACATCATTACAGTCTCGCATACCACCAGCTCCTTGAAGTGAAGTAACCAACTCACAAAAACATGTTGACTGCAAACTAGAGACGCTGTACAGTGATGTTGGCAACTGCATTTGGCTGGTCATCTGTTCAGCCCATGTATACTGAGGAGCCCAGTGGAGCCCTAATAAGAACCATCTATGGTTCTTAATCACAACAGCCCATTAGAACTTCTGGAATATTTTTCCCAGTGCTTAGACTCAAAGCCCCCACACATGCTAGGTAAGTGTTCTAACACTGAGTTACACATCCCAGCCTTGGAATTCTCTAAAACTATTGTATCCATTGCTTTTCAATTACTATGACATAACCCATGATGAATAATGTAAGGGAAGGATGGTCCATTTTGGCTCACAGTCTGAGAGTACTATCCATTATAGCAGGGAAGCATGATGTCAGGAGCTGGAGTGGAGCAGCAGGCACATTGTGTTCATAGTCAAGAAGTAGACAGAAATGAATGTTAGTATTCACCTCCCTGTCTCCCTTCCCGAGGGATAGTTCCATTCACATTCAGGGTGGGTCTTCCCCCTTTAGTTTAGCCTGTCTATATACACCCTGACAGACACACCTACAAGTGTGTCTTCTCAGAGACCCCAAAGCCAGCCAAATTATTCCACAGGAGAGAATATTAACTGGTCATACACAGGGATTCAGGGCTGTGTCCTAGTTACTATTTTCAGTGAAGAGACACCATGACCAAGGCAACTTATAAAAGAAAAGATCTGTTAAATCTTACAACTAGCTAGAGGTCATGGTCATCATTCTGGGGAGCAGGCAAGCATGATGTTGGAGCAAGAGCTAAGAGCTCATATCCTGATCCACACTTTGAAAGTGAGGGAAGCAGGGTTGGGTAAGAATGCTAAGTGGGAATGAAGTGGGTTTTTGAACCTTCAAAGCCCACCCCAGGGGCACCCCTTTTCCATCAAGACCACACTTCCCAGTCCTTCCCAAACACTTCCACCAACTGGTGACCAAGCATTCAAACATATGAGCCTTATGGGGATCATTCTCATTCTAACCACCACAAATGAACACTTGCCATAACATGGACAAACCATGAAGCCATAAAGGCCAGTCAGAGAAATATGTATTATCTAGCCATCTGCCATCTTGCCAAATCAGCAAATCTATAAACAGAGTAGATTAACAGTTGCCTAGATTTTGGTGTAGGGACAATAGGGAGTGACTGCCAATAGGTGCACTGGGTTCTTTTTAAGATGGTGAAAATGATCTCTAATTAGATAGAGGTAGTGGTTGCTGTGAACAGCCTAGAGGCATGAAATACTACATTTTCAAAAAGTGGATTATGACACATAAACTTCAGCTCAAGAAAGTTGTTAAAATGTATCCAGTCTGGGCCTCACTCCAATTAAGTTGGTGCATTTAGGGATTGGATCTCTCTCTCTCTCTCTCTCTCTCTCTCTCTCTCTCTCTCTCTCTCTCTCTCTCTGTGTGTGTGTGTGTGTGTGTGTGTGTGTGTGTGTGTGTGTGTGTGTGTGTGTGTAAACCCCCCTCCCAGGGCCACACTAGTCTACAGTGGTGACTGAGAGCCACTACCTGACCTACCTGCCTGAGGGAGCAATAGAGACACTGGGGTCCAGGATGCTTCAGTGACCTTCAATGTCCTTGGCAGCTTTGTGCTTTCAAGCATCCTCTGACCTGGTCACTAAGTGATCCCAGATGCCTTGGTGATCCTCCTGATATTCCAGGCTGGATTTCTCCAGGTCTCCCTGGCCCCATGAATGGCCCAATGGCTTCACCTGTCAAGATGTCTCTTCTCAGCCCACTGTGATCCTCACAGAGCACTCAGCTGATTTCAAGGCATTCTTCTGGCTGTTCTTCACGCTTCGATTCTCCCACCTATTCTGCAAGTCGGCTTGTTTCTCTGTCTGCTTACTTCCAGCCAATTTCTTATCCATTATGGATCTGCATGTATGAGTGCCACATTTACATGGAATGCACAAAATCAGCACTGTCTTCAACTCAAAGTTTTTCTCTATTCCCTCTTCATAGTGAGCTGGGAGACGTCATTCATCACAGGAGGTGGAAGCCCTTAGGGAGGCCAGGGTAATCGGCTGTTCATAATTCCCTTTTAGAGTTAGATGTCTGTTTAAGCTGTGAGGGCTTGTGAGGGAGTGTGTGTGAGAGCATGTGTGTGTGTAGTGTTGGGAATGGAATCCAGGGGTAATCTTGATTACTAGTTAATATCCAAGATAGAAATATAAGATGCAGGTGCCTTAATGGCATTCTTAGGAGGGACACTGTCAGGAAATTAGAAGTAAGTTGCAAACTGACTTTATGGGGTAACTCAGAAAGATAAATTAAAAGATAAAATTCAGTGTGTTTTTAAAAGAGTGCTTAATTTTATTTTAGCTTTTGTCTGGTGCTTAATTGAGCTATACTATATGGTAAAAATAAATTATGTATCAGTGAGATTTCAACTAACATGGAGTGTGGAGTGGGATGTTTTAAAATGATAGTGAAAGTATTTTATCCAGACAAAGAGAATGTGTCCCAACCTCTCCATTTTTTAAAAGAAATGTTTATTTCTTTTCTTTACCTTTTTTGTTGATTCATTTTGAATTTCACATCATGCACCCCAATCCCATTCATCACCCCATTCCTCAATATTTGTCCTCTGCCCTTGTAACCTCCCTCCCAAATGAAAACAAACAAACAAAAAAAATCTCCCCATGGAAGCTTCTGTATGTCTCACTGTGACCCAGAGAGTACCTTTTGCCTCAACAATGTTACTAGCCAACGTTCATTGCAATGAGCCATTGGTCTGGTTCCAGGCCTCTGGCTTCTACTACACCATCAATTCTGGATCCTCACCCAGGCCTCCTCTCTCATGGCCTATTGTTGCCCTGTGCCATGGAGATCCTGCAGCTTCGGTTCTGCAGGGCCAGCTCCCTTCATAAACTCCCACAGTTCTAGGGTGAGGTAGTTGCTGGGGTGGGTCAACGCAAAGCCCTGAACCTGGGACTGGGTGGTAGCTGAGTTGGTCAGGCAGCCCACTCTCCTGTACCTGTGCCACCAGGGCCAGTTCTCCTGCTTTTCCCAGAAGAGTGTGGCTAGTTCTCCTGCCTGTGGCAGCTGGCAAGGGGTAGATGGGCTCTTGGGAGCTCATGCCGTTGGGGGCAGCTCTCTAGCATCCATGCCATCGGGAAGAGCACTACCATGCAAGCCCACTCTCTGAAGTGTTACAGCTGGTGAGGATTGGGACAAGGGTTTAATTTTTTAATGTCCATTTTTTTGTATATACTTCACTCATTAAATGCCATGAATGTTTGTTTCCAAAGCACTGCAAGATTCTCTCATCTGGAGAAAGCCAAATCCTTTGCTTATTCATAGGTACAGCCTTCCTTTCCTTTTAGACTTTAAAGAGTTATTCAGCTCTTATCTATCTGTCACCCATGACCAGCACAGGTTCAAGGGTCAACAATATGTTTTGGCCCACAGTGGTGATTCCCTGATGGATACAGGAAGTCTCTGAGGCTGGAAGCCTGTGTGTAGACTCTGGGTTGTTGTCATACCATAGAGTCACACTTGGCAAATGTTTACTGAGATCCTCCTGTAAGTCAGGCATTGGTGTGAGGTCTCAGGCCAGCCACTGAGCATATGCACAAAGCTTCTGAGACCCGCGGAAAGTAAGTCTTCCCACAAAGCCTGACTGAGACTTGAGGAACCCATGAATCTTCTAGAAGGCAGAGAGGAATATCAAGGCTTGTCTCATTTTCCTCACAGTCCTTCATGTCTCCTTTCATGGATCTGTTTCCTCTGTGATTTCTCTGTTTCATGGTCCTAGAGGCTATAAGTCCCAGACCAGGCAACCATACAGGCCATTGGCCACATATCATGACAGAAAAGCAGAGAGTCAAATGGATACACACAACAGGTGCAGTTTGCTTCTACTCACAGAAACTAATCTAGCCCCGTGAGCACTGCCTCCATCCTTCTTGGCTGATATCTTACCTCAGAAAGGGGACATGGGAACAAAAAAGACCTTATCACTCTGGAGTCTGACTGAATCCTCCCATCCCTGAGAATCGAGACTTTAGCACGGGGGACTGAGGGATGACTCAGTGGACAAAGCACAGCATGAAGACTGGCATTTGGATCCAGAGACCGCCTGAAATCCCAGGGCTTTGAGGGGTAGACACAGGATTCCCAGGGCAAGCGGCCTAACTATGCAAGCTGAACCAGCTAGCTCCAGGTATCAGTTTGTAAAATGGATGATAATCAAGGAAGAAGCATCAACCTCTGGCCTCTGTGTGTGTACCTGGGCATGTGTTCCCAGACATGTGAGAACTTGCATACACACATGAACACACTCACATACACATAAAGGAGAGGTGAAAGAACTCCAACACAGTTAATATTTACTAGGAAGGCTGCATTTACTAGGAGACAGCATTGCTTTCTTTAAAAGATTTGTTTAGTTATTTTTAATCATGTGTATGTGCATAGGGTCTGTGTGTGGATATGTGCATGTTCATGCAGGTGACCATAGACACCAGAAGAGGGCATCAGGTCCCCTGGAACTGGAGTTACATAGAGGCAGTTGAGAGTTGCCTGGAGCAGCATGGACAGCTACCACACTCAGCCCGATTGGCAGCCCCACCGCCCTCCCAACCCAGTTTGTTCCCTTCTCCATCTGACGTCTTTCGTGAAGGATCGGACTTTGAAAAAAAAATCCTCTCTGATCCCGTGGGAGTCTTGTGGGGACATGGCATATTTCACAAGGTCACAACGAGTATTTCCAAATTCTGTGCCCTGTCCTGATACCATTTGAGAGCTGCAATGAGCCACAGTCGCCCCTGTGTGGCAGCCTGGCGTCAGATCATGGTCGAGGGTAAAGCTCTCCTTGCTACTCTTTGTGGTGCCTGGGCAATGGACACCAAGGTGAGGCCCTGAGCTTCTTTGAAGAGCTGCAAGGCCCAGCCGCAGCTGCCCCTCTGCAAAGGCCAGATCGAGGCCTGCAGGGTCTCCTATCTAGACCTCTCTTATTTCCATTTTTTCCCATGTCACTTCATCTCCCTCCTCTCTCTAGCCCGACCTCCCACCTTCTGCTGACTCAGACAACAGTGGATCTCGGCTCGGGCAGTAAACCCCAAGACCCCTGGAAGGAGCCTGAGCAGAGAGGAAAAATCACTTGGAAGATTCAGCTGAGCACTAGTTTCTCAGACTATCTGGACAGGAGAGGAACCGGTTCTATCCGAGCAGAGTCGGCGGCAGAAAACGGTACATTGCTGCCACCTAGAGGCAGCTAGCCGTAATTTCAGAAGCTGTGACCCAAAACCCGGATGGGGGGGTGTCCTGGACCTGCCCAACAGAAAGGCACCGGGTAACAGCCTAGTGGAGATGGGAAAAGTAGCTTGCTGTTAGCAGTGGTTCTGGAAAGGGCTTCAGGGAGGTGGCTACGCTAAGGCCCTGGATCGGACCGGGCTTGAAAGTAATAAAATCTCCCAGGGTGGGTGGGAGGCATCCCTATCTCCTGTCTAGCCACTGAAATCTATCCTACACAGACTTGCAAATCAGCTCAGTGAAGAAAGATGACTCTTGGACTCCAGTGACAACCTGGAAGGGGAAGGCCTCTAACACAGGGACAATAGTTCAAAGTTGTGTTGGCTTGAGGTCGGCACTCAGCTGGCCTGCACAGGTTTTCCCCTAATAGCCCAGGGGCTCACAATACACCAAGGAGCAAATGGATAGGGGAGAATAGAACCCACCGTGAAGATGTTTTGAAAATTAGAACTGTGTCTCTGAACCCCATTACATCTGTTAGAAGCACTACAGAACAGGACTTAAGTGCTTCACTGTTGTGATATTATATAATTTGTTTCTCCTAAAAATGGAGTATACTTAGCAATTTTCCCTGAGTCACTGAGTCAGGCAAAGTTTATCGTTAGCTCCACTTCCTTCCGAATGACTAATGTTTTCTTAAGAAAGTTTTTCAGAGCTGAATAGATAGCTCAGCAGCTGGAGGTGCTTGTGGCACAAGCCCTGGCTGAGTTTGGTCCCCAGAACCCCTTTAAAGGTGGAAGAATGTGACCTCTGACACACACACTCTACAGAGGGCAGGGAGAAATACACACTTAGAGGATTCCGGGTAAAAAGCGTGCTTTATTTCTGCTACGGATTTTCAAGCTTATACCGGGGAGGGGGTGGGGGGCACAAACTGAAGATTTCCAGGAGACAGGTGTGAAATCTTATTTTGACACATAGCTGGACCATTTAAAAATGAGTTTCTGGGGCTGGAGTGATGACGTCAATTAAGACAAGGCTGCTCTTCCATCAGATCTGGGTTTGATTTCCAGCACCCGCATGATGGCTCACCACCATTTTGTAACTACAGTCCCAGGAGAACCAGTGACCTCTTCTGGATTCCCAGGACATGAACATGATGCACAAATGTTCGTGTAGGCAAAACAACAGTACACAATTTTTTTTTTATTATTTTTAAAAAGAAGAAGGGTGAATAGTCCACCAAAGAGTATCCCCATTTCCTCTGCTTCTTGTTTCATCGGACTCACAGCCTATTGGATGATGCTGTCCATCTCCAGGGCAGATCTCCCCACCCCAAGCTCAGCTCCCTGCCTGCATACCAATCTTCTTTCAAAACACCTCCACAAACAAAACCAGAAGTTTGCCCGTTTCCTGGTGACTCTGGATCTGGGGAAGCTGCTTCCCATAATTGTTGACTGTGATTGTCCGCTTGATGAAGAAGTACCCAGGATGTTTATGAGGCACACCTTTGGGTGTGTCTGTGAAGAGAAGGACAGAGATCCACTCTGGGTGTGGACACTAAGTGCTGCACTGAATGAATAAAAGCAGAAAAGCCAGCTGAGCATCAGTATCCTGCTCTCTGCTTCCTGATTTGCTAGGATGTGAACAAGCAGCCTCACCCTCCTGTGGCCACAGATGAGATGGATTCCTGCTACCGCACCTTCCTGCCAGGACGGACTGTACCCTCAAGCAGTGAGCCTAAGGAATCCCTCTTCCCTCATGCTATTCAGTTACAGCCTAGTCAGTGCTGGTCCATTGAGTGAGCACACTCCTACACTTCCGATGATGTTGGTATTCTCTGCCCTGACTCGTTTCCCATCACACCAGCAAAGGCAGTGTCCTGTAGTCTCTTACAAAGTAACTGCATTCTCCAGCCTTCTAGACTTTGTACTTTTCTGACCCTTTTCTCCATTTTCTGTCACAATGGTGCGGGTGTTCTATCTCACTTAGCCCAGGCCACTGCTTTCTCCGCCTTTCAGATATGAAGTAGCAACCCATCCCCCCTTTCTCCTTGGTTCTTACCCAAAGTATCCAATTATTTCCCTAAGAGAGTGTTCGGGTTGCTTTTAAAAAATGTCATTTTGTCCGAATTTATAGTCCACCGCTGTGTTAAAAATGTACCCAGGATTCATTGTAATCAGATTGGGTGAGACAGCAGGCTTGGAAACAATTGTGATTAAATAAGTTTCTTGTCAACAAATTCAAGAAACAGGAGTCGTGAAGGATGGACTCTGTGGAGCATTTGACTGAGCCATTCTCTGTGACAAACAAGAGAATGTAGGTACAGCTTAGGTTGAGAAGTGCTGATGACATCATTAGGTCCTGGGCTGTAAAGATGACTCTAGCTGCCCAGCTCCTGGCTCTGGGCTGGCTTAGGACACACTGACCTGATGTGTGAGGGTATGATAAATGAGATGATTCAGGAAACAGGCTCCGGATTGGTTGGTTTTTGGAGCTGTGCTACCGGGGGACTTTGCTCTCTCTAAAACATGAGCTTCCTGTGTAGTTTCTCCAAATTACAGTTTCCAAGGACAGATCGTGAAGAATGGGGGTGGGGATAGGCTGAAGAGGTGCTCAGTCGATAACAACATAAGCCTAAGGACCTGAGTTCAGAGGCCCCGGCAATCCCAACCACCGTGTTAAAAGCTAGGTTTAGCTGTGCAATGAAGTCGGTCTTTCATGTCGCAAAGCATTGGTTGTCTCACGCAGCTGCCACCCAATAACATTGTCCTAATTCCTAGTCTCTCCCACCTCATCCCACCCCGTGCCTCCCTGGTGCCTAATGCTCTTCACCTGCTACTGCACCTTCCCTCCATTGAGGCACAATCTACATTCACTGCGGCAAAGATCTGACAATTCCCCTGGCGCTTTTTAACCAGGCCTAAGCTGTGTCCATCCAGAAGCAGGTCTGAGATTCTCATTATCCGCCCAGGAACAGGTGGCTCACTGCCGAACTTTAACTCAACATCTTTTATGTTCTTGGCCTATCCCTGGTGTCAACAGTACAGATGGGGTCCCTGGGAAATAGACGGAGATCAAGATTGCCCTGAGGGAAACTTGTTAAAGGACAGCTGGATGGTGAGGTACCACCAAAGACTTCATTCACTCTGTGGAACACTCTGATTCTGGGATGGCGTTCTTTTGCTGTGAGTGCTTGGACTGGTGTCACCCATAACATGGTTGAATCGCCCTACATCAGTCAAGTACCCCACAGACAGGTCCACAGGCAATTCTGACCTAGATGATTCCTCATTAAGACACTGAGCCAAGTGTTGCTAGGTTGTGGCAGGCTTACAGTTAAAAGCTAACCCTCACAGATGGCTCTTCAAAGTTCCCATATTGTGGTGTAAGGAGTCTTAGCCTTCATAACTCTGCAATGAACTACCATTAAATACAGGACCCAGCTTACGGTATTTCACTTTGCTTGACACAGGCGTTTACTAAGTTACTCAGGCAGACCTTCTACTGATGATCGCTCTGCTTCCGTCTCTAAACAACATAAATTACGTAAAGTATGGCTTCTCTGGTAGAAAGGAAACTGGGGCTTGGGGCTGCACGTGAGCCCCATGCACTTTTATTTGAGGAGGGCATAAACTAGCTTAGCAAATAAAAATGCAGATATTGGAGTTTAATTCAAAGCCACTATGAATGCCCGTTAAGGACCAAACAGCCTTTAGGACAGATATATCCTAGTAACTGTGTGCCACCCTGATCTGACGACTACGTTGTAGCTTCAAAGTTTTGTAAAGACCTAGCATTGTAACTGTGTGACAAGTGAGCCCAAAGACCCAATTAACACTAAGTTAAACGACCAAGCAAAATGGCCAGTCCAAAAAAATCAAGATCAGCTTTCAGTGGAATTTATATGACAGAGTAGAAAACCAGAATTGGCCTGGCTGCCAAGAGAGTTAGGGGTGAGGTATGATGACTGTGCCATACTGGTGTCCAGTGAACAATGGACCTCGCTAATGTGGACCTGTGGTTTTAGAGCTGAAAATGTTGGGTAAGTGTCCATTGTGATTAACTTTCTTTGGGGTCTGTCAGGAAGGGAGTTGGTCTTGGTCACAGAAGAAAGAACTGCCCCAGTGACCTTTGCAAATACTAAAGCACCCCAAAGTACAAGGGCTAGCAGGCCTCTGGGGGCAGCACACCACAGCATGTGTGGTAGATCAAGACAGAGAATTGACCCAGCAGTCCTGTCCCTAGCACCACAAAGCAAAACAAAAACTGATTGCAGGATTCAGCTCCTCAGAAGCCAAGGCAGGAGGAACCCTTGAGTCCAGGAGTTCAGGTCTAGTCTGGACAATATGAGACCCAATACCCTTCTTCCTCCCTTCCTTTCATGCTTTCTTTAAAATAAATAAATAAATAAATAAATAGATAGATAGATAGATAGATAGATAAATAAATACATAAATAAATAAGGTAATTAATTAATTAATTAATTAAAACAATTACATTAAACCTACAAGTCCTCTGAGAACATAAAATTTCTCTCAATAAATAAATAAATAGCAAAGTCTATCCAAACACAGCAAGGGGTGGTCTGGTTCCTAAATTTCTCAGTAGTGCCTCCACTCTCTAGACGTCATCTATTCCCTTGGAAAACAATACCTAAATGTTAGTTGTGTGGTATTTTAAAAAGGAATAAAATCTCATAGATCTAAGACTTTATTGTTTGTAAATCTCATTCTACTGTAATATATAAATGTAGACAAGAATATAGGATCTGAGGGTTTAAGAATACTGGCTGTTCTTGCAGAGAACTGGGTTCTGTTCCCAGCAGCCACATAAAGGCTCATAACCATCTGTAACTTTACTTTCAAGGAATCTGATGCCATATTCTGGCTTCCTAGAGTACCATGCATGTGGTGTTCATACACGCATGCAGACAAAATACTCATGCACAGAAAATAGAAATAAAGAATTGTTTTTTTTAACAAAAAAGGAGTATACTCTGACTTAGAAGGAGTCACATGACCTTGGTGAGTCACTATGGTTACTTTTCCTTGTCTCATCTTACACGGGGAACAGTAGAAAGGACCAGTTGATCTCTAAGATACTTCTAACTTGTGCTTCTGTGGCTCACTGAGGGTGTATCATGGGACAGTTCTAACTGGGGAAGCTGCCTAAGGCCTTTACGTGAAGTCCTGGGAATGCAGGTTGGTAGAGTGCCTGTCTACCATATGCAAGGCCTTGGGTTCTCTCCCCAGCACAAAAAGTAAATTGATAGATAGATAGATAGATAGATAGATAGATAGATAGATAGATAGATAGATAGGTAGGTAGGTAGGTAGGTAGGAGATAGATTCACCAATATTATTAACATCTCAATGTCATATTCCCGCATCTTAGAAAATGAAAATAAAATTCAAAAAGGACCTGAAACTCTCTCCCTCTCTTCTCTGCACTTTCTCTGTCCTCAAACATAATAGGATTTTCAGGTTTTTAGGAGCAACTAAGACCTGAGCCAGGATTAATGCAAAGCCAGAGATCCACATAAAAATCGTAAAATAATCTCAAATTTCACACTTGGCTCTCCTTTTGGATCTTACACAAGAGTTATTAATAAATTTTCTAAAATATATTTATTCACCCTTAGAATTTTATACAAAGTGCTTAGATCATATTCACCCTCAACTCCTCCCCTTAACTTCTCCCAGACCCAATCCCAATTCCCTATGCCTTAACATTTTGTCTATTGCTTTTAATAACCAATCAACTCCAATCTGGACTATCCATATACTCTTGGGTGTAGGACCATCCTCTAGAGCACAGATGATCTACCAGGGAGCCATGATCTCATGGAAAACTGACTCCTCCTCCCCTAGAAGCCATCAGCTTTACATAGCTTCTCAGCTGGGTAGGGGTGAACCCTCTACGTTCATGTTAGAATCTGACGATCTTGTGCAGAAAAATACACCTGCTGTCACATCCAGATGACACTGATTTTTGTCCTTTCTAATAGCTGCTTCTTACAATCCTGCCACATCCTCTTCCGTGATGGTTCCTGGGCCTCGGGAGGTGGGGCTTGGCGATCTCCCATTTGTGGTTGGGCATTTCATTATCTCTTATTCTCTGTGCTTTGGCCAGCTGTGGGTTTCCTCAGTATCTGCCATCCACCGGACAAAGAAGTTTCTCTGATGAGTCTGAGAGTTATAGTAGTCCCAGTTTAGAGACTCAGCAAATTTTTAGTTACTGAAAAGGCTTTTAAAGAGACCTGGTACATAGTGAAAGGAGATAGAACGAGACAACCTTAAGTATAAGAAACATCAGGAAACTATGCAAAAAAAAAAAAAAACCATTCAGAAGTGAAGGAGTTGAGTCAGAGATGACCAGAAAGTGTTGACTTCATTAAAAACCTTTCCTTGGAGGCTTAAAAGAGAGAGTTTGCTTACTGCCAGGAAAACAAACCACAGCCATGACTCAGTGATGACTCAAAGTCCACTGGCAAGTCAACTTTCAGGATAGCTACTGAGGAGTCCCATTGAACCAGTGTCCCTACAACATAGAAAATGGGACTAGATATTTCTTTTGCTCTCTCACCTTTTCAGAAAAGGACATGTTTGGGGGAGAGGGACTGTTACAAAGCTGAGCTGAGAAAGCTCCTTGTACCTCAACTTCCCCATCAATAAAATACTGAGAGTTGGGACTGAGGGTGTAGCTCAGTGGAGGAGCGTGTACCCAGCAGGCCCAGGACCCTGGGTTCCAACATCAGCCCCAGGAACATGGGAGATAAGGATTAAATATTTGAATGCAGCCTCATGTAATGGTGTACGCCTGTAATCCCAGCACTCTGGAGACCAAAACAGGAGAACCACAATTCCCTGGGCAATGTAGCAACACCCTATTTCAAACAAAGAAACTAGAATATTTATTCTAAACTAGACAAAATTTTGAGAACCATACCTGCTATAAAACAGCCACTTAGTCAATGCTTGCAGCCGCCACCTCTGTGGTTGAAAGGCTTATCGAGGTCTTGCTTTCTGTCCTGAGTTCTCTCCCTCCTCCATCCTGCAACCCTCACATATATCAGCCATAGCACATGTCCCACTACAGTGACAAGAGATAAGTTATGACCTTTAAAAATTC
The DNA here is from genome assembly GCA_033318265.1 of Phyllotis vaccarum. Classification (NCBI taxonomy): domain Eukaryota; kingdom Metazoa; phylum Chordata; class Mammalia; order Rodentia; family Cricetidae; genus Phyllotis; species Phyllotis vaccarum. The sequence goes on along the minus strand of JARWLC010000017.1, from coordinate 17,084,315 downwards.
GTATGCTGAAGTTCTGACCCCAAATACTTCAGAATGTGACTTCATCTGGAAATGAGCTGGTTAGGTGTAAAGATAAAATCAGAGAAGAAGAGAGTTTGGGAGGAGAAGAAAGAGAAACATGCTCTTTTTCAGTTTCTCTGGGTACCCTCACACATGGCACAGAGAGAGAGAGAGAGAGACAGAGGGAGGGAGGGAGAGAGAGACAGAGGGAGGGAGGGAGAGAGATTCTGAAGAGACATTTGAAGAGAAAGACAAAGATAAAAGTGGCAAGTCTCTGAAGGATTGTGTAGCTGTTTCCTCTGGGTTGGGCATGACCATTTTGAGTCAGTACTTCTGTGATCAATCATCCAATGAATGAACCCTATTTACATTCCCTCAAGGAGAGAGGAAGGAGGTTCACAAAGTTCAGAGTCCGAGGACTCTGAGCCTCCACACAGTCAATCCTTAGGAAAGCCCAGCAGAGCCATAAAGAGGTTAACAGCTGACTGGGGCGGGACTCATTGGAGGTGTAGCTGTTACTGGGCAGCTCGCTGTGAGTCGCCTACGGATCTGTTATTAACCCTGGTGAATTCAAGAGCTCACCCAGATGGACTTGGGGAGAATCCTGTCTTTGGTATATTGGTACCCTCTACTTGGGAGGCTGTGAATAAGTATCTTTACATTTTCCCCAGGGAAAGCCAAGTAGACTCTCCAGCAGCCTTTATCAGAACCAGTCTTGTCCACACAGTATCTCTAACTGTAGCATCTAGAACTGTGAAATGACAAATGTCCCTTAGTCAAGCTGTGGTACTTTATAGTAAATGAACCATGCCAACTGTTACATGGCTTGGCTTTTCCATCTCTACGTTCTGACAGTTCTATATTTCAAATGCCTATTCAACTGCTTGGATTATCTGCCATCAGAATGAAGTTACTCAGTGCTGAAGTGGCACTGGATGGCTCTGGTTCAAAAAAGAAAAGAAAGAAAACTAGTGTAGTGAGTTAGCACTTGGGAGGCAGAGGCAGGTGAATCACCACAAATCCAAGGTGTAATGAGTTCTGGAGCACATAGGGTAACAAAGTGAAACCCTGTCTCAAAAACCCAACCTTCTCAATCTCATTGATTTTATTATGTGTTCTTGATAAATGATTCTTACCACAATTTTCAGCTAGCTATGATTATGCCTGTCTACTCACTGGAGTACATTGTATCTCTTATATTTAAAATATATTTACATTATATAGATTAAAGATCAGAACCAAATTTTCAAAGTCAATTATTTATTTTTTTTGTATTTATTGTGTGTATATTTGCATATCACCCATGTGTATGTAATGGATGCAAGAAGTCAATTCCAGGTAGCACCCATGTTTTCCTCTATTGTTCTTCAGCTTATTCTCTCTCTCTCTCTCTCTCTCTCTCTCTCTCTCTCTCTCTCTCTCTCTCTCTCTCTGCCTGTCTTTGTGTGTGTGTGTGTGTGCCATGTGTGAGAACCCAGAGAAAGTGCAAAAGAGTACACAAGCCCCTAAAACTAGAGTTCCAGGAGGTTTTTTTGAGCCCCTTGGCATGGGTGCTGGGAACTGAATTACGGCCCCCTGGAAGAGCCCAAACACTGGTAACCACTGAACCATCTCCAGCAACAACATAGGTTTCCCTTTTGCACTGAGTTGTTTCCAGTTCAAACACAGCAACTCTCCAGGGGCCAGCCGACTTAATTAGAGGATCTACAGTCATTTTTTCTCATTATTGTGTGAAATTCTCCACCCAGAGAGTTCCCATTCTGCCATGTTTTTGAAAATGCAATGCATGATCTCCAACTGAGCAGATTGGGAATGTGTCTATCCCTACGTGCGATGACACATCTTTCCGAGGTGAATCTGTGCAAATTTCCCTTGTAAAAGCTCCTGGCTTTCCTTTGCTTGCGGAAACACTATGCTGGGAATAATCTCTCTCCATTCCCTCTTTGATCTGGTGGGACAGATTGCCTCTGTGCGCATCAAGGAGATGAACCCATACATTTGGTTGTGTGAACCAGATTCAAATCCAACCTCCCACACCCTGTGAAGCATTATTCTGTGATGTCTTTTTCATTACTCTTGGGACTTCAAACGAAAGTCTAAACTCACTGTATGCCTTCAAGGGGCCTCAACAGTAGGGCAGGCAGAAACCCCCAACAATCCTCAGCTGTGTGTCAAATAAAGTCTTCAATGACTCAGCACTTGGCTAGAGCTTCAATTCTCTCTATATTCCTACTAGAATGGACACTGGCTTGTTTCTCACTGGCTGGCTTCTCTGCCTCTGCCCTGCATTCCTGTTCCCCAGAGTTCTTCCTACAAAGGCTTCAGTGAATATTTATTTTGTAGCAGGTAACTATCAGGTGTACTCATCAGACAACTGTAGGACCCGTCCTTTTGCCTTTGTTTCGCCAAGTGAAAACCAAATGTAAGAAGATTGGACAAGTTTCCCAGCAGCCGATGAGCAAAGCCAGGTTTGTTATGAACAAATTTTGGACCCGTCATTTCAAAAAATAATGTTTTAATTAACAAGAGTTAGGGCTCAGGGCTTGCAAGGTGGCTCAGAGGTTCAAGGGGCTTGCTGCTAAGCCTGACAACCCAGTTCAATCCCTAGCACCCACATGATAGAAAGAAATAATTGGCTTTTAAAATTTTTTAATTTAGCATGCATAGGTGTTTATTCTGCATGTATATGTCTGTTCATAACATGTGTGTTTATCACTATGGGAGACAGAAAAGTATCCTTGGATCTGGAGTTCCAGAGAGTTGGAAGCCAACATACAAGTACTGGAATCAAGCCTATGGCGTCTGGGAGAGTAGCCAGTGCTCTACCATTGAGCCATCTGTCCAGCTCTGAAGACTGACTTATTCTTCCCAAAGACTGTCCCAGGATACCCCAAAGCCATCCCACCCACACATCTACTCCTTTCTGAGTCTTGCAAATTGCCTGAGCCTCATCTCTCTGGCCCTTGAAGAGCCACATACTCTGTGTACGGCTCTCCAGCTGTGATCATGTCTCCCTGCACACATCTGCACAAGGTCTTCTCCAGTCCACCTGCCGATTTTCTGTTCATTCAGGGAACCTCGGAGGGCAGAGACAAGCCTTTTCATAGTAACTCCCCCACCAGAGCTTCCGGGTGCCTCTTTTGTGGCAATCCATTTTTCAGACCAACGGCAAGCTTTCTTATTAACACCGGAAATTCAAAATTTATCTGCTGGGTTGGACTTCTGCCAGCTTAATGTCCTTGTCATTTATCTCTGTTGTCATGTGTGCTGGTATTTTGTTCCACCTTATTGCTCAGCAGTCGTCCATACGATGATAGACTCCAGTTTTTCATCTCTTCTCATATTTGCAGCTTGCAGTTTGAGACTACTCTGCATAATTCCATCGTAACTATTCATGCGCTTATCTTTATGTGGACATGCTTTGCTATTTCTCTTGAATAAATACCAGAGTGGACCTCAAGGTCAATTGCAAGATCATGTGTTTAGCCTGGGTTCACCTTCACAAGAAGCTGCTGTGTTATTTTAGTGGCTGTTTATTTCTGCTTGCTTAATATGCTCATTTGTCATTTACTTTTTCTTATCTGATTGCATTGGCTAAGATATTCAGTACAATGCTTATATTCTTGATTCTAGATCAATGTCATTGGCATGGCTGGGGATGTAGTTTGGTGGTAGAGGCATGCTTAGTATGTGCCAGGCTCTGGTTTCCTAGCACTATTGGGGAGAGCGGGGGATGTTTACTGCTTCACAGATGTTTAAAAACATAAACATTTACAGGCTGAAAAGGGGCCTTTCTTCTGTTCACTTCAAACATTTTAATTTTATTTTCATAATTTTACTTTTGAGAAGGACCTGGCTACACTGCCCAGGCTCACCTTGGACTCCTGGGCTCCAGTGATCCTCAAGAGAGCTACCTCTGTCCCCTACCTGGTCGCCTCCTGGACCACACACTTCTGCTCCATTCTACCTTGCTTTGAGCCTGAAGCAGAGGAGCTATTGAACCACATACTGAACTGTGTTTAGTTTATCACAGCATTTTATCACAACAACAAAAAGCTGCCTAACACTCCTAGAACCCAGATTATCTTGCCGGGTGCATTGTTTGCTATTGGATTTATCCTGTTGTTATTAGGCATGGTGTTCTGTCTGTAGCAATCAGGTAGATGGTTGTATTTGTCAGAGCTTCTGTGTCTGTGCTGATGGTTTTGACTAATTGTTCTATCAACTGCCAAGAGAAAGATTGGTATATAAGTAATTTTTAAAAATTAGATTATTAAATTTACTTTAATACAAAAATCAACTGTTAGTCTCAAAATATTTTATATTAATATAAATTTTGGTTTATGAATACAAATTTAAGGTCAATTTGTTATGCTATATATATTTTTCTACTCTTGTTTAAAGTATGATGTTTATATAACTCATTTAAAATTATAATATATAATTAAAAAATACAGATTAATAGTCATCTGTAATACCAAACTTATAGTTATGTTAACTAGATCTTTTAAATATACAAAGATATATTTCAAATAAATAAACAATCTTCAAATACTTCTAAGACCTAAAAAATATAACATTCAAAATAATTTAAAAACTTAGACTTTTCTATACAGTGAGACAGATCTGTTCCTGGCTACACCAAACTACTTCAAGAAAAAAATGGGCATCAAAAAAACTCCATATAGAGTTTTAGAGTTTACTTTCTTTATGACAAGAACCTGTTCTTATATTGACTACTTGACAATATGGTATTTAAACTAGACATACAGGTTCCATAAGAAAAGACCTCTAAACTTTGGCAAAACTAGCCAAGAAAGATAGTCATTCAGATTTTTGCTTTACAAAAAAAAAAAAATGTCAGACATTCTACAAGACTCAAAAAAAAAAAAAAAAAAAAAAACCTTATAAACTATACCAAAATAGAAAAAGCAAATTTCCTACTCCACTAAAATAAAAAGAGACTCTGGGACTATAGGCTAAAGAGAAATACCCCAGCTTAAAAAAAAAAAAAAAAAAACTTTAAATAACTATCCAAACAAATAAGTGTCACCTCTGTCATTTCTAGATTTTAAAAGTTGCTTACACTTCTGGTTTACTTGAGTAAATATTATATCCTTCTTTAGTCTTTGATGTAGTTAAAAATTAAATTGTTATATAGTTTTTCTTAACTATTTTAAAAGATATACTAAATATAAAACTTTAAATTTGCAAAAGTAAAATAAATAATAAAATGTTTTCTTTAATTTTACTAAATACAGATAAACTAGATATTATAACTATAATTCTTACTTAATATTTATTTTGTTATATATAATTTTATTATGTTAAAATTTAAAAATTCCTTTTTGATTAGAAATGGGGAGATGATGTGGGAATGCCTTTCTGTATGCTGTGCATATCGATCTTTAAATAAAAGACTTTTTTGATCATGACAGGCACCATAAAAAAAAGTAAATGAAAAATCAAAATAGTTAAGAGAAAGACAGAGTCAGAGTCAGATCAAGCCAGCCACCCCCAAAAACCATATAAAAAACACAAATGAGCTACAGGCCATGTGACAAATAAATTAATAAAAATAAGTTAAGATAAAAAAATCTAACTAGCAATGTGCCTGAGCCATAGGCCAAACAACATAAAGTTAATGTAAGTGTCTAAGTCATTTGGGGTGGGGAGCCTAAACAGCGGAGGGCAGCTAAGGAGTCTGGGGCGGCAAGTCTGTGATCTGGACCTCTGACGGCCCAGAGACAAAAACCTTATTGTAACAAAGATATTGAAACCTCTGACAGCAATTTTAACATTATCTCTTTCATCCTGTTGGTTTTTGCTTCCTGTGTTTGAAACTTTCTTACCCAAAGCATACACAAATATATCTTTTCTGGTTTACTAAGCCTCTCATTATTGTTATTAATTTGGTTTTTAAAATCTATTTTATCTGACATTTGTATGGATATTCTAGCTTTCCGATGCTAACTTCTGGTTTGGTGTGTATGTTACAGGCTCTTGCTTTTCTCTTTGTAGCGTGTAAATAGCTCAGAGTAGAGTTGTGTTTACTTCCTGTGATGTTGTGAAGCAGACATTTGCTCTTTGTTTCTTGACTCTTGTGATACTTAACCTTCCTTATAAGCTTGGTGAGATTTGGAATCATCATGGAAACACAATTTTGAGAGATCTGTGAAGGCACCTCCACCCTCAGAGTGGGAGGTACCACCCCACGCATTGGAGTGTGGGGTATTCCTCTGTTTCTTGACTGTGGATGCAATTGGACCAGCTGCCTCACATATTTGCTGACACCCCTTCCCCACCATGATGGACTGTCGCCTCAAACCATGAGCTTGACTCAACCCTTCCGGCATTATTCTGCTTTTCTCAGGTTGTTTCGTCATAATGACAAGAATAATAATACAGCTCACAATATCTAAAATCCTTGGAACCTCTAACTGTTGTCTCTGTATACTGGTGAGTTAACTGACGACTAGAGAGTCTTTGATAGGAATGGGTGGGAGCTGGTTGCCAGGGATTCAAACGTAATCAGAGCCCTGGCTTCAGACTCTCATCTCCCATTCTAACTTGTCAGGTAAGGAGAAGGGATACAGGCTTAAAAAAAAACATCGCCAAAGGTCAATGATACAATCATCTGTGTCTATGTAATAAAACTTTTATGCACATTCCAAAGTGTCAGGTATGGAGAGTGTCTACAGAGCTGAGTACCTAGGTCCTGGAGGGTGGGCCCCTGGAGAGGGGATGGAAGCCCCATGCACCTTCCGGAATGCCTTGACCTGTGCAGCTCTTCCCTCTGGGTATTTTCTGTACATATTATGAAATCCTTTGTGATAAATCAACACATGTTCATAAGCATTTCCCAAGGTCTCTGAGCTCAGAACCCCTCAGAGGAGGGGTTGGAGGAAAACCCAATTTGTAGCTAACTAATCAGAAGTGTAGGTGATGTCAGTCAACCCAAAGTCAGAAACGGTCCCAAGTGAATGAATGACTTTTCTGGAGGTGGTAAGTGAGATTGAAAATCTTGTTCCTAAGAGTCTTCCAAAGTGGGCAGGAAAAGTGGGGGCTTGTGGGATTGAAAATTGAGAAGGAACAGGCCACGTGAACAAAAGAAGAAGAAAATAACTTCTACACCAGATGGAAGTGACCATAAAACAGGGCTCTGAGGACGCATGGCATGCACCCTGACCTTCCAGACACGTCATTCTTCCAAATTCCTGTAGCCTGCGGTCAAAAGCTAGAGGAAATACAACTTCCCATTCCTAGGCAGCGGTTGGGTCCTAATGGCCTCTGGGCCACATAAGGAAGGCTATCATGTTTTCCCCATTGTAAATTTTCTTCTATTTTCACTGTGAGAATCTATGAGGAGTAACTGGTGTCTGAAGTAGGAGAGTCTCATGGGACCGAATCCTCACCCTTCATGATCTGACACTATTTCTGGTAGTGTTAGGACTGAATTGAATCACAGGAGCTGGTACTCACTGAAGAATTTCTCTCAAAACATGATTGCCAGTAGGAAAAAATCCACACACATTTTGGTGTCCATAGGAACAATCTGTATCTGAGAGTAAATAAGAGAGTAAATAAGAAAACAATGGTAGTTTTCCTCTATTTTATAGTCTCTGCCTGTGTGTGTGCATGTGTGTGCACACGTGTGTGTGTGTATGTGTGTGTGTGTGTGCGCGCACGCGCACGCGCGCGCACATGTGTGTGTACACGTGCACATACATATACATAAAAATAAATATAAGCATATACATATATAGAGATATATAAACCATGGTTAAGTTTGAGTGTTCAACTGTGTGTGTGTGTTTCTTTTTACCTATACTTTCTTTATTCCTCTGCTCTTGCATTTCACCAGCTTTCAGAGGGAGTAAAACAGTCTACCTTTACCAGAAAGCAGCATTCCAGACCCCTAGAGAATGCTGAAAACCTCACATTGTACTGAGCCCTAAAACTTACCCATCTTGACAAAGCATGATCCAGTCATTGAGGCTGCAACTTGCAGTTTGGGGTATAGGAGCAAACGCAGTACAGGTCATCACTTCCCCTCAGCAAATTCATAATTGAGGATTCATTCTTAACTCAGGTTTCAGCCATCACAATGTCCTTTTTAAAGGAGTGCACATGTGTGTATACAAGCATATGTAGGTATCCTCAGATGTCAGAAAAGATTGGATCTTTGGATCCCCCAGAGCTGGAGTTCAGGTGATTGAGAGCCACCTGGAAGAACAGCATGTTCTCTTAACACCTGAGCCTCTCTCCAGAACATTCTTAACAGTTTCCTTGTTAGGGGAAGAACTTCCACCTTTTTAGTTAAAGGAAGCTATTTACCACTTCCTCTTGGCAAATCTGAACTACTGTCACTATTTTGTGCTTGGGGGTCATTAGTAAGTAAAATAACAGTAACCTGGGCAGAAGCATGGGGATGCTGAGACAGCTGGTCCAGTAACTAATGTCTAAGTGACTAAAGGATGGGCTGAGTACACCAGGTGAGACAGAGCTCGGTGGAAAGAGGTTCTATCACAGGACTCACAACAGGACTCTATGGTATTTACACTTTTTGGATTATTTCTGGAATTTTAGTTTGGCATTTTTAGAGCGTGGTTTATTGTAACTGAAAGTATAGAAAGTGAAACGTCTGAGAGGGGAGACATTTACTTGGGTTCGGTTTGATTCTCCACAGCAGACTTCTTTGCTTCCACATGGCAGCTCTAGGAATTTATATAGGTAGGTACGTGGACACATAGATACATACATACACAAAAAGATAGCCTTAACTTTGTATATTTTCTTGCAATTAATATGTATTATTTTCCATGAAATGTAGACGTCTTGGGCTGAAAACAAGTCTCAGCCATTAAGGTTAAGAGTATTTGTTGCTCTGTCATGATGGTTGAAATTCTCATCCAGCACCTCAGCAGCTCACAAAAGCCTGTAACTTCAGCTCCAAGGCTCCCTGCTCTGGCCTCCACAGGCCATGCATACACATGTTTATGCCTTCACACAGGCAGAAATAAAATTTCTTATGAAGAACCATAAAGAAAAGTATAATTTTCCATGGATCTATGAAGATCCTATTCATAATCAAGCATTGATGTTGGGGAATATTATTTTAAGGTGTGCTACTTTTGTTTATGTTACATTTGTTTAACTGTGTGAATCTGATACTTTGCCTGTCTAAAACACCTGATAGTCTAATAAAGAGTCGAATGCCCAATAGCAAGACAGAAGAAAGGATAGGTAGCACTGGCAGACAGAGAGAATAGATAGAAGAAGAAAAAGAAAGAAAGGAAAATATCTAGGAACTAGAGGCAAAGAGAAAGCAAGGGCCATCCACAGAGTAATATTTACAGAAGAGAATGGTAAAAGCCCAGACACAAACTGTAGATGGGATAATTTAGGAAAAGCTGTCAAGAAACAAGCCAAGCTAAGTCCAGACATATATAATTAAGAATAAGCCTCTATGTGTGATTTATTGGGAGGTGGGTGGTGGGTCCCCCAAAAGAGCAAAAATAACACATTGGTCAGGGTTTTTCAGTAGCCCCTCCCACTAAGCCATTAAACTACGAATCCACAGATAAATACATCTTTTTGTGCAGTCGGAACTCTCAGGATTCAGTCACCCCCACCCCATTCCACCCCCAATCCTCATCCCCCATGAACAGTGTTGTGTTGAGGACCAAACCATCCATACCTGAGCTTTCCTTAGACACTTTAGAATCAAGCTACAACCCTCATCATAACTGACTCTTCCATTCAGGCCACATGGAAGAGGTAAGAGAATATTCTCCCATTTACATAAATTCAGACTACAGTACAAGAAGCCTTTCCATGTGTATTTCAGTCTTTAACAGATGTATTGTTTTCTTTATAGATGAATGGATGCACCCATCCGCAGCCTATAACTGCCCTGTTCTTTCTGGGTTGACTAAGAAAGTCAACCAAGGGACTGGTCCCTCACTTTAAACTCCTGGAACCTTGCAAGTGGCTTTCCAGTGTATAAATGAAATGGAATGGGACCAGCAAGGAACCTGAACTGGGGCGGTGAGATGGCTTAGCAGTAAGTGTTTGCTGTCAAGACTGAGGGCCTGAATTCAGTGCCCAAAACCCATATAGTGGAAAGAAAGAACTCACTCGCTCTACAGAGTCCTCTCTCACAAAAGGTTGACTTGTGTATGGGAAGAGAAAGACAAAAAATCAGACAATTAGCGTGAAAATTCAGCAGGACAGAGTACTTACTGGTCACTGGACACCTTCCAAAGGTCAGCTGCTGAAAGCTTATCATGTGTCTACGATAGTAACTCCTGAGGACTATATTTTGTTCATAATTATGCCCTCAACACTTGATGGTTATTTAATTAAATGAGTAAGTAAAATTTGACAACTAGACATTTAAAAAAAAAAAATCAAATGAGACTGAAGTAATAAAGGCATTGAGAAATAGCCCTGGGGCTGGGGAGATGGTTTAGCAGGTCCAGGTGCTTTTCACCAAACCTAGCAACCAACCTGAGGCTTTCACATAATGGATCTCACCCTAACCCTAAGCCTAAAAACTAACTCCTGAAAACTGCCCTCTGACCTTCACATTTGTAAACACAACAAATAAGTAAATAAATAAATCTATTAAATAAAAAAGAAGAAAGTAAATTATTGTAAAAGGGTAGGGTACAACTGGATCTTCCCCTGGGTCCCCATCTCTGGCTTCTGTACCCTGTGCCATCATCATTTTTCTCTTTTTCTCGTCTTCTGCCCTTGCACAGGTGACTGCCAGTCTGTCACCATTTATGTGACGAGTAGAACATTTATAATTATGTTGATCACAAATAAACACCCTAAAATGCTTGCTCCCCTGGGGGAGGCTCTCCAAAGCTCACATCCCTTTAAATGCAGGTGTCAGGGGAATGACAGCTGGGATGTCACCTGCTTCGCTCCCGGTTTAATTTAATCTCAGTGAACAGGCTTGGGAGGTGTGGCCTTCAGAAAGCAGGTGAGTCACCATGGCTTCACTCTCAAGAATGGGATCATGTGTCCATTTTCGTCCTCTCCCTTCTGCCACATGAGGCTGACCTTCCTGACCTCCAGAGGATGCCACCAACTTGGAAGTACACAACTGCCCTCTCCAGACTCCTGTACCCTGATCGCAAGACTCCCCAACAAAGAAATATCTGTTCATGAATGACTCGGTCTTGTGCTTCCTGTTACAGTAGCACAGAACACAGGGCCCATGGCAGTATGTGAGCTGTTAAACCTGAGATGAGTGAATAGAAGACCAGTTCCACAATTGTCAGATTAAAGCAAGCTTTATTTAATATTGACCAGGAAGGTGGACACTGGCTGGGTCCATACCCAGGGTTTCCAGTAAATGACCCCAGTTTGGGTCAGTGCTTACAAAGGCAACCCCTACAAGTCTATGGTAATAGCAACTTTCATCCAATGAAGGGTAAGCATACATCCTGACTATGTGTGATCAAGCATATCCAGTGCCACTGGACCAACCAAACTTGTTTAGAAAAGTGGAACCATGTGGCTTGTTTTATGAACAACAGTGTCCCACATCTTCTGTAGTATGAGGTTTCTGGCCTGACTTTCGGGCCTAACCTCAAGGTTTAGGACCCACACACCTGCAGTCTGCACAGTCCCACAGAGACACGCAGAGGCTTACTATAGTTTTAGGCTGATCGGCCTCAGGCCCAGGCATATAGCTTGCTAGCTCTCTACCCTTCACCTAACCCAGATTCTTCCTATTCAGCCATGCGGCTCGGTACCTTTTCTTAGAGCAGCATGGTTGTCCTCTGCTTCTTCCCGCTTCTCTCTGGCATTCTGCTCTGTGCTTCCTGTTCTCAGAGTTTTCTTAGTCTGGTAGCCCCGCCCACACTTCCTGCCTGCCTTTGGCCAATCAGCGCTTTTTATTAAACCAGTGGGTGGGATAATTATCTACCATGAAACAATACAATACCCCTACAACTATCCTTGAGCAAGTGAGGCTTACAGGTTAACTTTAGCCCTTACAGAAAGCCCTTACAGAACCTCTTCTTTAGACATCTCCGTCTTTATCCTGTGGGTTGTCAGGGTGAGAGTCAACTCTCTTGTGAAGGTTTGTATAGGCATCAGCTGATCATATTAGAAGACATCTCAACTAGATAACACAGAATGTAGCAGCCTGAGGTCTGTCTGGTAGAGCAGAGCTGCACTCCTCATGGGAAGCCTTCGATGCAGATACATCTCCCTGTGTGAAACAAAGATCCCAAGAAAAAAGCCTCACCAGTGCTAAAAATTCTACAAAGCTATCTGTGGGGATATGTTTCAAATTTAATAAAAAACAGTCTGAGATATCAGAGGGATCTACCCACAGTCAGTCTAGCAGGATCAGATAGTGGTAACTCACACCTAATCCCAGCACAGGGAATATCCCGGGAGTCTTTGTGACCTATGCCCTTAATCCAATCAAATCTGAGTTTGATGTGATCTCAGTTTACAGAAGGAGTTCCAGGCTCCCAGGCAGGCAGTGGTGGTGCCACGCTTTTAATCTTAACCTGGATGTGAAACAACTGAGTGAAGAAGGTATTTAAGGCAGGTGTAGAAAGACAGAGATTTATTCTGTAGGAGTGACCAGCCAGACTGAGGAAGCTGGAAGAAGGTCAGCTCGGTGAGATCTGACTGTGGTGTTTCCTCTCTGATATCTCAGCCTTTCCCTGAGATCTGGCTCTGAGTTTCCTTCATTCATGCAACAGCTATCTATAATGGTCACGCTTATGGAGCATTGCCATGTGCAGAGATTGTCTCACATTGCAATAACCTGTCTACGTGGTGTTTCCAAAAAAGTACTTGAAAAATAGATCAATTTATGACTTTCATTTCCTAATTATAAAAACTTCATGAAACCACTATTTCCATATTAAAATGTGGCATTTGGAATAACCTAAATCTATGTTTCTGAGCCATGGCCACTCATATTTGGTTTCAATAAATTCTTCTCTTTGAGGTAAGAGTTGTGCTTTCTGGGCAGAGTGAAGCACACCTTTAGTTCCAGCACTTGGGAGGCAAAGGCAGGCAGATCTCTGCGCTTAAGACCAGCCTGGTCTACAGAGTGAGTTCCAGGATGGCCACTCAGCTGTGCAGCATCCTGGGGGGCGAAGGGGAGGGTCAGCCCAGCTCCATAGCAAGGCATCCCTTCTCTCCAGGCATCTTGGCTATTTAGTCTCTCTAACAGATCCTGGAGTTTATTTTGGACGACCTCAAAGCTAGTTTCCCCAGGACTCTGCATCGAGTCTGTGATCTGATCTGGTCCTTTGTGATGATAATTGATACCCTCCCTTGTTCTTAATCCTAGCTTTTGGGAGGCAGGTGGATTTCTGTGAGTTCAAGGCCACCCTGGTCTACAGGGCGAGTTTGAGGACAGGTTCTAAAGCTACACAGAGGAAACCCTGTCTTGAAGAAGGGGAAAAAAAAAGGAAAGGAAAGGAAGACTGACTGAGTTTCCCTCTCGCAACATGTATCTTATCAAAGGCACATGCATCTGGGTCACGAGCAAGCACCTCCTATCCCTTAGTATCAGTGGGCCTCAGTTACCTTCCAGGAAAGAAGAGATGCATTGGCATACATCCAATGCTTCTCCTGTGCCAGTTACTGGGCCAGGCCCTGGGCCATGTAGTTCCTTTATCTGTCCAACTGTTGGGAAATGCTGGTGCAATCTCTCAATATTCAGGGGAAAGGCCACATGCTCCTCTGGTTCAGAAACAAGGACATTTCTTAAGGTCACCTGGTTGGAAGACGGCAGATTTGAAGCCTGCTCTGTCCAGCCTGAGAGCTTTGGTAGCACCAAGTCCCCCCTCACTTATACACCGTGATGCAAGTCTGCCTTTGGAGAGAAGCAAACTCTGGGGGTCACGATTGAGCTTAAAGGCAACTTGGCCACGGAATAGTGTGTGCTGTGACTTGGTCCTCATTTCTCCGAACCTCGGTTTTTTTCTACATAAAGTGCAGTGAGAGACAGATCTACTCCCTACAAGCCTCCACAGAAAAATTCTTTTCTCCGCCTGGGTGTCTGGATGCATTGTTTAAATCTCTTTGTTTTAAAGTTAAGTTTAAAAGCAACCACACTAAATGACACTTGAAGCGGCTGCCACAGATGATGTTGCTGTGAAGATTCACATTGTACACAAAAGAGGATGTAACAATGTCACTGGGCATTTATCAAAATGCAGCCGTTAGGCAACAAAGGCTCTGGAAATCATGGCTGCACTTGGAAGCATCTCGCAACAATGCCTCCTTTCGGGAGGGGCCCCAAGACCACCACTGACAATTTCCTTCAGGCCTCATCAATGTTTTTCGTTGTTTAAAGACACACATTAATTTAGAGTCTCCTCCCATTCTCTTCGTAAATTACAGCATTCAGAAGAAGTGGCAGCTGCTGTAATTAAGACACAGTTAATTGCCCGTCTCCTTAATTGCAATGATAGGATTTTGACAGTTTGGTAAATAAGAATTGTTTGGTTTCCTCTGGCAACTTCAGCCTCAGCCGGCTCTCCCCTGCCAGCACAGAGTCACCCAGCTCTGGGACAAAGGGTGCAGTCCAACCCGAGACAATAGGAGGGTGAGCACAGTGCTTCCCCTCTGCCAGAGCCTACCCAGCACTGCTTTTTCCACAGTAGGGGAGTCTCTACAATTTCTCAGTCATCACATGAGCCTATCCAATGGAAAGAACAGAAGCAGGATGCTTCCACTGTAGGGCAACCACCTCCCTCACTAAAGGAAGCCAGAAAACACCCAAAGTCAGGCAGCAAAGCCGGAAACTCAGCTCAGCATTTCTGAGCCACCACCTGCCTTCCCACTGGTCTTGAAGAGTGTTTTATAGAAGCAGAGAGACGAGAGAGACGTCGTGGTGGTGGGGGGGGTCACACGAAGGTGTGTTCAGAGCTATATAGTTAGTGTTTGGTTGCTATGACAAAATGTCTGGCATAATCAACTTAAGTTAAGGAAAAGATCGTCTAGGCACACAGTGTGGAGGTTTCAGCCTATGATCAGTTGGCCTGTTTCTATGGGACATGAAGTGAGACAGCACATCATGTCAAGACTAGGGGGGAATGGAAGCCTCACCTGAAGGCCAAGATAGGAAACAGAAGAAGGGATCAGAGTCCCACTGTGCCCTTACAGGCACACAGCCAATGACCTAGGACCTCCTAGACAACCCCACCTCTTAAAGATTTACCACTTCCCAGAACATTAAGCTGGGTTCTTAGCACATGAGCTGTGAACAGCGTTTATCCAGCCCTTTATTTTGACTGAGATATAAAAACAAGCCAGAGACTACATGTGTGCAGAGCTCAGCTGCTTCCATAACTGTTACATGAATAAAGGAAACTCAGGACCAGATCTCTGGGAAAGGCTGAGATATCAGAGAGGAAACACCACAGTCAGATCTTACCCAACTGTCTTCCAGGTTCCTCAGCCTTCCTCCTCCTGGCTTCTTCTGCCTGCTCTGTCTTTCTATGTCTGCCTTAAATACTTTCTTCCATCAGTTAAGGTGTGGCACCACCACTGCCTGCCTGAGAGCCTGGAACTCCTTCTGTTAATAGAGATGACCTCAAACTCAGATTGGATTAAGGGCGTAGGTCGCCACCCCCTGGATATTCCCTGTGCTGGGATTAAAGGTGTGAGTTACCACTGTCTGACCCTCCTAGACTGACTGTGGGTAGATCCCTCTGATATCTCCGAATGTTTTTATTATATTTGAAAATATCCCCACACATAACAAATAGCATTTTAAGAAGTTACATTTTATTTACATGTGTGTGAAAATATGTGTGTGTGTGTGTACATGTGTGTAAATTTGGAGGTCAGAATATAACTTTCAGAACTTGGTTCCCTCCCTCTATCACATAGATTTCCAAGGATCTGACTCAGATCATCAAGCTTGGAGGCAAGTGTCTTAACCCTCTAGACATCTTCCTAGACCCCCAAATTGGACTTTTAGAATACAAACAATAATGATAATAATAATAACCATGTCATGCTTGTAGTAACTATTCAATAAGTAGAGGTTATACAGCAAGCTATCTTGTTCTATATTTTACATAAACTTCTTTTCATTTTTTATTTGCATTTCTTATTTCCATAGGCTTAATTTTATGGGAACGATGATTCATATTCCAGACTCTTATTTTGAGAATTTGTAAGGTTTTACTGCTTTCCAATGACAATATCTGAAGAAGCCTTGGTACAAGTGATTATCACAAACACTAGGCCCAATTCTGGGAGCTTTCTAGGAACCTGGACACATATTTACACTGACCTGCCTCCCTGTAGGAGATGAGGTGGGGGATGATGAGGGGTGAAGAAATAATGATAGTGATAAGGACATCACTCTGGTTGTGACAGTCACACTATTCATTGGTCCTGCTTCCCAAAGGGCACACAGGGCTGATAGACTGGAAAGGTGATAGTGACCATGACCATGTTTTCATCGGCGTTCCTAAGGGTTTGTAGACAATGCCAGAGATTTTTTCAATGAAATAATGAGTGAGGTAAAGGAAACAGAAAGTCCTCAAAAGTAGGTTTGCCCCTAGGTCGGTGGCCTCGTCCTGATCAACACCCAAGTGGTTTTGGCTCCACAAAGGCAAGATGGACACAAGTGCGGAGGGCAGTCACCAAGGAGGCAGAAGTCTTGAGGACTGGTACTGTTTTACGATTCTGGAGGAGCGTGGACACCATCACACCCTTACAGCACCACCCGAACCCTACATTTTCTCTCTGTGTCTTCCCCACAGAGTCTGAAGCCTCCAACAGATGGGAATAAAACACCCAGATGCAGGTCTTCTTCACGGCTCGACACACATTGCTGTGCTTAGATGCGACAGACACGATTAGCAGTTGTGATCTTTTTGAGAATCGAAAACGTGTCTCTCTTAGCCCCTCTGGTTTTAAGATTTCTACTGAAAATCAGCTGTTATTGTGAGGGCTTGCCTTCATATAAACTTGATCATTCCCTTTTCAATATTATTTCTTTGCTCTGTATATTCAGTATTTTTAACTATAATGTGACATGTGCAATTTCTTCTTTGTTGTTGTTTTATTTAGAGGACCATTTGCTTTGTTTGAGACAGAATCTTATTATATAGAGTGAGCTGCCTGGAACTTGCTATGTAGACCAGGCTGGCCTCAAACTCACAGAGATCCACCTGCCTCTACCTCCCCAGTGCTGAGGTCCAAGGTGTGAGACACAGCAACCTGCCCATGAAGAATCTCTTTTCTGGTCCTGTCTATATGGTGTTCTGTGTTTGTCTTATATATAGATGGACATCTCTTCCCCTAGATTTGAATTTTTTCTATGATTTTATTAAAAATATTTTATGTCTTTGGCATTAAATTATTTTCCTTCTTTAAGATTACATTCATAATCTTTTCTGTTATGGCTTCCCAAAGACTTCAGGCTCACACATTTAAAAAATTATCATTTATCCTAATGATCTAATTCATCTGTCTTTTCTTCAAGCCCTAAGATCATGTCCTGCGCACGATGCATTCTACTGGGAAGATCTTTCTCTAAGCTTTTTATTGGACTTATTAAAAATTTCACTTCTAGAGCTGGAGAGATGGCTCAGAGGTTAAGAGCACTGGCTGCTCTTCTCAAAGTCCTGAGTTCAATTCCCAGCACCCACACGGTGGCTCACAGCCATCTGTAATGGAATCTGGTGCCCTCTTCTGACCTGAAGGCATATATATGCAGACAGAAAACTGTATACATAATAATAAATAAATGTTTAAAAATGATTTCACTTCCGTCATCATTTCAGTTTGTTGGGTTGTTTTTGTTTCTAGTGTTTCTATCTCCTTATTGACTTCTCATATCTCAAATTAACTTCCTAATTTCATTCAGCTCTTCATATTCTCTTGGAATTTATTCAAGAATTTTTTCTTGTCCTTAAGTTATTTCAACATATTTATAATTGTATTATAAATTTATAGTTGTCCTTTGCAGAGAGTAAGTGAAGTCCTGAGCAAATGCATATTGTTGACCTGGGCACAGTCATGTCAAGTCAAAGACCAAGACCTCAGACTCGTGGGAAATCAGCAAAGCCTTGCCCATATGGGTCAGGATCCACATGGGCGAAGCCTTCCTCTGGTCCAAGGGCAAATGGTAGCAGGGTACACAATACAAGTATTAACAAACGATTGACTTGTGAGGAAAAGACAGCTTCCTCCCGTAGCCTACAGAGACCTACCTAGAGATTAGCTAACCTCTCCCCAGTGCTGAAGTTTCCAGTTGTCCCTCGGTTGCTATCAGTCCCCAGAGTGTGCACAACCCACCTGTGTTGGTTTCCTGTGTGAGATCAGACACACAATACTAGATGCCACACTAGAGTTTATCCAGGGGAGTTGCTGAGCAGGTACGAGGGAGAGAAGTTTCTTTTAAGAGGGTGGGTGGGCATGGATTTATGTAGTCACACCTAGGGGCGTGTCCTCCATATATGGCAGGTTCTGCCGGCACCATGTTGGGTTTACCATGTGGCTGTTATGTTCCAGGAACCCTTACAACCTGACCCCAGCCTTTCTATACCTCTGTCTACGTGTCTTCCCTTTCTCTGCTCACTTGCAGCCCCAGTCAGGTTTCCACACCCAATCCCTGTGGGTCACAGTAGAGCGTTACATTTTTTAAGATTTGTTTATTTTTTTATGAGTATTAGTGTTTTGTCTGCATCTATATATATATGCACTTCATGCCTGCCTGGTGGGAGAGAAGACCAGATTCCCTGGAACTGGAGTTAGAGACAATTGTAAGCTGTCATGTAGGAAATGGGAACTGAACCCAGGTCCTCTGTAAGACAAGTAAGTGCTGGGTCATCTCTCCAGCCCCTGTAACTGTCCTTATTTCTGTGTCTAGAATTTCATTTCTCATTGGGGGTTACCATAGGACTGATAATTTTTGGAGAAGACATACTGTCGTGGTTTTTCTTGTCACTGTTGACTAACTGAGGTCACTTTTCTCTTTCAGTAGGTGTCTGCAGAATTCAAAGATTAGTCTGAGTGGAGCTAAGGTGACTTTTTCCTATTTTACACTGGTGATTCAGAACACTGGCTTCTATCTGGAGACTCTCAGAGTTCAGTCCTGTCACTATCCAGCAGTAAACCACCCTGAAAATAGCACAGCAGCTGATGACTGAAGAACCAGAGGTTCCTCCATCTTAGAGTCAGCAGCCATGTTAGCGAACAGGTCAAGGAAAGTTCAGCCTAAATCCCCCTCAGTAGTTCCGAGAAATTTGCAAAACGTGTTATCCAAAAGAAGATGGGCCAGGCCCTAGCCTAACTACAGAATGTTCCAACTCTGGGGCCGGTCAATAGACCACCCTCACCCACCCTGACTAACCCTCATTTTACTTCAGTCCACGGGTTTTGCCTATAAAAGATACATGTATTCTCAACCTGGGAACTCCTCCTGACCTGTTGTACCGCGTGGACGAGTTCCCTGCCTGGCTTGTATTGTGCACTCAATAAACCTTGTGTTTGCATTTTGGATTCCTTGGGCTCCAGTGGTCTCTCTGGGGGATCATTCTCTGAGCCGAACAATGACAAAATAATCATTCTTTAATGGGGGAAGGGGTAAGAGAGCTGGGGGTGTAATGTGCTCAGAATGCACTACATGCACGTAGGAAACTGTCAGATAATAAATTTAAACAATGAAAAAAAAGGGGGGGGAGCCTGGAGACTTAGTTCAGAAGTACAGCATGTGCTTGGCATGTGAGACACTGGATTGACCTCCAGCATGAAAGGACAAATTATGTAATGTGGCAAAGTATTAAAGACTGGTGGAAGCAGGTCAAAGGTTCACTGTACTTCTCAATATATTCTTTCAGCTTTTTTGAGTTTGAGACTTTCTTGCTATGACAAAATACTTGATATGAACAACAGAAGGAAGGTTTACTTTGCTTCCCAGTTTGAGGAGATACAGTCCATTATGGCTAGAAGGCTTGGTAACAGGAGTGTAGGCTGCTGGGCACATTGCTGTCAATGGTCAGGAAGCAGAGAGAGAGATTTGCTGATTTTCTCCAGTTTTCATTTTTATTCAGCTTGGGACCCCACCCTGTGAAACCATGTCTCTCGCATTCAGGGTGGTTTCCCATTTCCACTAAAGCTCTCTGGGAACACTCCCACAAACATGCCCAGGGGTGTGTCTCCTAGGAGATTCCAAATTCAGTCTAGTTGATGATGAAGATGAGCATCAAAGCAACTATCACTTTTCGTCTTCAGCTTTTCAGGTTTGGAAACACTGAATGACTCTTCCCCAATGTCTGCCGGTGACTTACTAGCTGGGGACATCTTTTCATTAATGTCTTATTTCTCCTGTGGTGACTAGCAAAGCCCAAATACTTTTCTTGTTTGCAAAGAACCTCTAAATATTTCCTTAAGCTGACAGCATGGCTCAGTGGGCAAAGGCACTTGCCACCAAGTTTGAAGACCTGAGTTTGATCCCTGGGGCCCACACAAAGGTGAAGAGACAACACTGACTCCTGTAACTTGTCTGACCTCCACATACAAGCTGCACCCCCTCTCCCTCACTAAATAAATGGGGAGGGGGTCTTAAATACAACATGTGTTCTCACAATTTAAGTAATATAGGAAAACAGAGGAACATTGAAGTAATATACAATCTTCAACCCAGAGAAACTAGTATGCATATTTATGATCATTAATTAAATTATGGCTACTATTGAGGGAGTCTATATTGTCTTAGTACCTAGTCAGCCAGAACTCATTCTAGGATAGAGCAACTGAAAAGCTCTTCCCTGCCATCTACAAGCATCCCTTTAATTGACCAATTTTGAAAATGCAGACAGCCACTCATGGCTGGTTGCCTGCCACTCCTCAGGTCCCCTCTTTTACTTCACCTACCCCATCTAAAGGTGACTTTCAAAATGGAGGAGATTCTAGTCCTAGGTGGAAGGACCCAGTGCAGTAGAACTTAGTGTACCTGCCTCCACGTCTGCGAGACTGTGTTATCTTTTGATCTTGCTAGCCCATAACTTCCCTAAGCAAGAACATTAGAGTTAGAGGTTTATGGTCCCACCTTCAGGAAGCCCACTTCTAAGAGTTGTCAACAGAAGTTCAAGGTCATCTTCAGCAACAAAGTGAACTCAAGATCAGCTTGAGATAAATAAGACCTTATCTCAAATAATGGAAAAGAAAGGTCAATATATTTGAGTTGAAATGCAAATTAAAACTGGACTTACAAGTTAAACTGATTGGGATTGAAATCCTAGATTTACGACTTCCCTATTATGATCTCTGGTAAAGTTCTTTAGCTTCTATTAGTTCTAGAGATGCTTGACTCTCCAGGTCTTTACAGAGACTGGAGGTATCAGGTAGCTCAAACACAGAGGGTTCTCCCAAATAAGATTCAATGTACCACTTCTGTTCCCCTGGTCCAATGCTGTTTTGTCCGCGTTTACATTTTCCATGGTTGTCTGCTTTCAACAAAATGCCGTGTCATCAAGACTCTGATATTAGATTGGGTTGTGATGTGGGTTAAGCTCCCAGGCGGAGTCCATTGGCCCAGGCTTCCCCTACGTGCCATCTGCAGTCTCACGGACATATTTGGCTTCCTACTTGCCAATTTTACTTGATTGAAAAGTGCTCTGGTTCCAGGTCAACCTACCATAGTCAATGCCAGTGTTTGTTTTGGTCTTAGAAATCTGCTATAACTGGGTCTGGACAACCATTCTGTAGTCGTTCTGCTCTCAGGCTGTGACTTTCTTTTCTGTGGTCAAGCTATAGTGATGGTCTGTGGATTGGTTGGAATCATATTCCTCAACAAATAAAAGCCTCCTCAGAAGGCTTTAAGTAGTAGCAGGTTTCTGAAGCCTATTGTCATTTTAAACCAGGCAGTTCTGGGTTCTTTTGTCCCTGTGCCAACCTACTTTCCAGTTCCAACTTGCAAAGGACACGTACAACACCAGATCCTTGACCTTACGTTACCCGGGAAGCAATGTTTACAGAAAAGCAAGTTCTGGCAATTTGATATGTTTACAGAAAAGCAAGTTCTGGCAATTTGATATGTTTACAGAAAAGCAAGTTCTGGCAATTTGATAGCCCCGGTCACGATACCTGGATGGGTTTCCCTTTGACAACAATTCCTTTCCTTTCACTTAATCCACAGCTATACTTTCTGTTAGAGATTTTTGAAACTCTCTCAGCCTGAAAGGCGTTGCTTAGCGAAACTTTGCACCCCACAGTGCATCATAATCCTCTTTGAATGATGTAAAGGATCAAGTCTCATAGCTCTGCTGTGTGCCTTCACAGCAAACCCACACACAGGGAGATGATGCAAATACATGGTGCCCTCAGAAGAGGAATACTCTGAGGGACAAGGAGGCCCCTGCCCACTGCTGCACAAACTGGTAATGCCAACAAGACTGTTATTTCTTGTGCCTCTCCCCTCACGCACTGGCTATATTACTAGAGGTTTGCTTTTTGGGGTTTCAAGAAATAGGTCCTAGCTCCTAGTCGTCCTAGAACTTTCTCCTTAGAGCACATTGGTCTCAAACTCAGATATCTGCCTGCATCTGCTTCCCAAGTGCTGGGATTAAAGGCATTCGCCACCACTACCTGATGAAGACTGTATTTTTAATAGGTACTCACAACTTATAACTTTGTGATTGAAATTCATTGCAAAGCCAAGAACTCTTCCCCCCCACCATAGATTTCATGTATATGTATGTATTTGGAGAGGGGGGGTATGAGTACATGCAGCATATATGTTTCTTGGTTCTGGAGTCCAGATCCACAGACCTGCCGTGACAGACCCTTTAGCTGCCCGCAGCTGATCAGGTCACCAGATATGATTCAGACGCTTATATTAAGTTCATGCTGTTTGATCTACAGCTTAGGCATATTGCTAGCTTGCTCTTACATCTTAAATCAACTCAGGGGAGTCAGAAGTGGGTAATGGACCACTTTGGTCAAGGCATCAGGCAGAAATGTTTTATATATATATATATATATATATATATATCTTGAACAAGGCCCTGAAACATGGTTGGATTTAGACTGGAGAAGAAAAGGATAACATTCAGGGAAGAGAATTTGCATCAGGGCTCTGAGGTGGGGTGGGGGTAAGGGAGATCGACCTTCCAGAAGCATGGGACTGACTGTCCTAAGAGAACAACAGAGACCCCTCAATGTGAGTCAAGTGCTGAAAACCATCCTCTCAAGACAGCTCACAGGCAGCTGAGTGCTAAACCTGGAGCTCTACCCAGCTGCAGAGCAACTCTGCAGGGCCTAGCACCCCATGCTGTCTCTGTAGTATCACATGACTAAGACGCAGTGAGTAGCCTGAGCACAGAAGCAACTATTCCAAGGAAAGGGGGCTTTTTAAAATACAAAAAGAAAACGAACAGGTACTATTTACACAACTGAATACACCACTCCCTGACCCCTATGGTTTGGATGTAGTTGGTCACCAAAGGGTTCATACATTACGTGTTGGAACTGTGAGGAAGGTCAGGAGGCATAGAGGTTACCCCTGGGACTCAGGTAGTTCTCACGCGATCCCTTGAGTTAAGATTGTTGTTTTAAAATCCTGGCCTCCTGAGTGCTCTGGTTTCCTGTCTCGCTGTGTGATTTCTTCCTGAACATGTTCCTCACTATGAATCCTTTGTCAGAATCCAGCTAATGTTGGAGCCCTGCTTGAACAGCCACAAACGTTAGCTGCATAGACTAGTTTTCTTTGTATAACTGCTTTAGCCTCAGCAATATTGTTACTATAATGAAATGCAATGCACTGACTATTCTTTGAGACTTTGTAGTGGATTAAACACTAGCAAATATTTTAGGGCCCTGACTCTAATATTCTGTTCCTGCCTCTTCTCTAAACAGACTAATTGATAATGTACCATTTGTTCATTTATTACTTACTCATAAATTGGTTACATCTACCAAATAATTGCCACTAATTCCACATCATACTAAGAGTTTCCAACATCTGACTTGATAATACTAAGACAAGATCTTGCTGTACTATAATCTTCTGGCCTTTATTTCTCCAGTGCTGGCATTTAGACCACCAGGCCCAGACAACAATATTATTTAACTTGTATGTATATGATAGAAGTCAATGCTGCTTTTAAAATCACTTTTAAACCAAGTCTTCAGAAAGCCTGTCTCCCCTAGAAACTCAGGTTCCTGACATTGGAGAAAATGCCCAAGATTACTGAAGCAATCTTATCTACCCCTACAGTCTTGGTTGTAGGTTCAGGTGATATTGAGCGAGACCTAGAGGTGTGGCTTTGAGGTCTTGAGGACCCCTGTATGGGATGTGGCCAGACCCCTTTGAAGACTGGTTACATGTTGCCTGTTCTTTGTTTGTTCCCATGTTCTTGGAGGGCCACGTGGGAAATTTCAATTCTCCAGGAATTGCCCTAAGATTCAATCTTGTATTAGTGAGCGTTTCAATATAAACTCCTTAATAAATATTAGTTATTTTATATAATCATCAGTAAATAATAGTTTGTTTTGGGAGAAAATAGAGTATAAATAAGGGATAGAGTTGCAGGACTGGGAGCAAATGTGGGTCCTCTTTAAATGGGGTTGAGAATAGAGGTGCAGCTTAGTGGGCAGGGCATGGACTTCAGCATGCACGAGCCCTGAACTCAGTTTCTAGCACAAATTAATTGAGGTGGTAGGTGGGTTTTACCAGGCAACCATAAAGAACAATAAATATTAGAACTGAGATGACTGTGACAGTGTAGACATTGTCAGAAAATGTAGACCTTGTCAAAATAAAACCAAAGATTACTCAAGAGAACAGATGATGAAGCTTCAAATATATACATACATATGCATTTATGGGATACAAAAATAGATATAATTATGGATGCCTTTAATAACATAGCATTATTTTTTCTGAGCATATTATGCTTTTAGTTTAAAGTGTTTTATGATATCTGAGTCAGCTAACCATTACTATTTCAAAATATTAAGATAATCAACTTGTAAGAATTGTATTTTAGCTCACTAAGGGGTCTGAAGGAGAACGGCCTCCATGAGCTCATATATTTGCATGCTTCATCCCAAGTTGGTGGAACTGTTTAGGAAGGATTAGGAGGCATGGTCTTGGGGTAGATGTGGCCTTGTTTGAGGGGTGGGGAGGGTGGAGAAGAGGGAAGGGGGCGTGTCACAAGGCATGTGCTTTGTGGTGTCAAAAGCCCACACCAGGCCTAGTCCTCTGTCTGTCTGTCTCTCTCTCTCTCTCTCTCTCTCTCTCTCTCTCTCTCTCTCTCTCCCTCTCTCTCTCTCTCTCTCTGCCTACAACTTGAGTACAATGAGAGTTCTTAGCTACTGCTCCAGCACCATGCTAGCCTGCCCACTGCCACGCTTCCTGTCATGATTGGTCATGGAATAAACCTCTGAAACTGGAAGCAAGCCCCCAAATAAATGATTTCTCTTTAAGACTTGCCTTGGTCATGGTGTCTCCTCACTGCAGTAGAACAGTGACTGAAACACTCACAGCTATAAAAGTTTTAATCTGTGACAGGTTGGCCTCATTGCTTGAGGCCTTTGGTGTCAAAAATAGTGGAAATGACAGCACAGAGCTGTGCACTTTGGGCATGGAAAGATACTTAAATGGATAAGAGGGGTTAGCTGCTCCTGCAGAGGACCCACATTTGGTCCCAGCACCCACCTCTAACTCTAATTTCAATTCTAAGGGACCTGTCCCCCTCTTCTGGCCTCCACAGACAGACATATACATGAAGAACACATACACATGCACATGTACTCATAATTAAAAACAAATCTTTTCTTTAAAAGAGGTCTGTGCCTTATGGTGGCTAGGGATCAAGAGAGAGATGAAAACGTGGCCACAATGTCAAGATTGCCTTCACAGGCCCCCAGTGATGGAAGACTTTAATATATTTTTCCAAAAATGTTTATTTGAGTGGCCTGGTCAAAGGGAGATAACCCATGACAGGTTTCTTTCCATAATTCTGATCATAGTTTCTAGGCACTGAACATTGACTCATCAAGAAAAGAGGGTAATGTGCTGGAGCTGGCTTCCTTAAATGATGGCTTCTTTGCCATAAATCAAACATGCGTATAAGTAAAAATCTCAAAACTCAAGTTTTTGGAGTTTGATTTTAAGAGCTCAGTTGCACTTAGCTAAAAAAATTTTTTTGCTTAAAATCATATCAAACAAAAACGCAGCCGTGCTAAAGGCAAAAATGCATATGGAAGGGACACTTGCACACCTGTGTTTATCAAAGCCATGTTCACAGTAGCTGAGACACTCCTTCAACACAAGTGCTCAGTGGTGAGTGGATGAAGAAATGCGGTGTATGAACATGATACATCATTATTCAGCCATAACGAAGTGCAGAATCATACAACATACAGAAAAATTGATGGAGCTCAATGGGAGGGGTGAAGTGAGCAAAGCCAGAACAAATGCCCCTTCTTAAAACACTAGATTTGACCTGGGAGGTAGAACAGAGATTGGGGAGGGTGGGCAGATATGGAAAAGGTGGGGGGTTAGCTTTGATCACACTTTATGACGTATTGAAAAGGCACATCGAACCCATCAACGTGTACAGTTGGAATATATTAATTAAAAAAAATGTAAAGTTGGTCTCTTGGGGAAAAAAACAGGCTTCTTTTGATATATCACCAACTCCTCTATTACAGTGTAATGCTATTGAGAAACTTCAAGTTGGTTTGAAAAACCCACTAGGAGGTAAAATAGAGATGGCAGGAGCCTGAGGGTGAGTTAAAGGGAAGAGGAAAGGAGCCCTTAGGTACATTTCCCAACCCTTTCTTCCTTCTGATCACTGGTTTCATTGGAAGAGCCTCTGTTTAAGTACCTTAAAGCTCTGAGATGTTTTGGTAACTCTGTCATGAAGATGTGTTGCATGAATTCGGGTTGTATTCAATGAAACTCAGAGCCAGATATTGGGGAAAAGCTGAAATATCAGAGGGAGGAAACACCACAGTCAGATCTCACCCAGCTGTCTTCCAGCTTCCTCAGCCTCGCTCCTCGTGGCTTCTACTGATTTATCTGTCTTTCTACGCCTGCCTTAAATATTCTCTTTACGCAGTTGTTTCACATCCAGGTTAAGATTAAAGGCGTGAGCTACTACTATTTGGCAGTTAGGCCTTGAACTCAAAGAAACACAGAAAGATCTCTGTCTCTTGATTTATGGGATTAAAATAAAAGGACTCCCGGTCTTTCCTGGTGCTGGGATTAAAGGCATGAGTTACCACTCTCTAGCCCTCCTAGATTGACTGTGGGTGGACCTGTTCTCTGATATTCAGACTGGTTTTATTAAATATATAACATATCCTCACAAAGATGGATGGTTCTGGAGTCTGGGGATCCCAACCAGGGCTTCCTTGTTGCACAAGTTACTTAACATCTGACTATATGTTTCCTTGTGAGGAAGATAGTCTGGGTGCTTTGCAGACCTTCCTCAAGGATGCTGTTAGTTACAGTATGCTATCTAGTACATATTACATGGGCTCAAAAAAAACCCACATAATTTTCTTTCTCAGGGGTACCTTTAAGTCACAGAGCATGCCCACACACATTATTGCTTCACTGATCCCTACAGAGAGGTATTATAATCAATATACAGAGCTGAGAAATAACTTGCCCAAGAGGTCTTCATCTACAATTTGGATTCACCTGCTACAATTTGCCATGATCATGCAAATTAGAGACATAGCTCTCTTTATGTAGAGTAGACAACCTACTCACAGGCTGAGCATCTACGAGGTACATAATGGTACTCTAGCAACAGGAGACATCGCTCTCACATCAGTCTCCTACCCACTCACTCCCCCCCCCCCCTTATGGAGTTCTCACATGAATGTTTAAACATACTGGTTTGTTTATGGCAAGCTATACTCTCCAGTAACTAATCAAAGGTAATATAAAAACTAATGCAGGGAACAACGTGGTTTAAGGTGAGTATGAAAATAGAAAAAGGCTCAGTATTGGGAAGAGAGAGCTTTAAAAGGAACACAGCCAGGCAGGTTTGGGTGGAGTGGGAAGAAGCCTGTGGGACAACACCACAAAAATCAGGAAGCTGTTTTCAGAATGATCTAGTTTGCTTCTCTAATGTTGTCATAAGACACTGACCAAAAGCAGCTTGGGGGAGGAGTGGGTTTATTCAGCTCACAAGCTACATACACACATACATCATGGAGGAAAGCCCAGGCAGGAACTCAGGACAGGAATCCAGAGGTGGGAATAGAGGCAGAAATCACAGAAGAACCCAGTTGACTGGCTTGCTTCCAAAGGCTCAGGCTCAGCCACCTGATACAGCCCAGGTGCATCGACCTGGGAAGGGTCTGCCTTTTGGATACAATCCAAATCCAAACTGCAGCAATAGCCAATGCCTGTAAACATGTGCAAGCTTACATTATGACATATCACTGCATAATCCTTTTCAGATTCCCATCCGTGATGACTGCCATCCGACTACGAGAGTTTGTAGAGCGTCGCCCAGTGGCTCCGCCTAGGTAAGACTCATCCCAACACAGAAACCATCCGAGCTGAGGAAAGCATGTGCCCAAGGGAATAGAATCACCTACCTGCTGCCAGAAGGGTCTAGTGAAGTGTCCTTGAGTTTGGAGAAAACTGGGTTGTGTTTTTTTAAAGACTTTTTAAAAAGTGTGTATGCATGTTTGTGTGTGTGTGTGTGTGTGTGTGTGTGTGTGTGTGTATGTGTGCGTGTGTATATGTGTGCATGTTTTTGTGAGTGTGTGTGTGCGTGTGCGTGCCACATGCAAGGGTCCTCAGAGGCCAGAAGATAACATTCATCAGGTTCTGGAGTTGTAGTTACAGGTGACTGTAAGCTGCCTGGTATAGATGCTGGGAACTGAACCACAGTCCTCTGGAAGAGCATCAAGGGGTCTTAACCAGTGAACGAACCAATCTCTAGCTCCCAAGTTTAGAGAAAGTTGCAAGAAAAGAAATTACTTCTTTGCAGAATCCAAGCAACCAGGAAACTCCAAAGACCCAAAATAAGAGACAGCTGGTTTTTCTCCTGGGAAGGGCTCCATCAGAAAAGATGGGCAACTCAAACCCAAACTTATAAGCCAAACTATTTGTTCTTCATTCCTTCATTCCTCTGCAATACAGGAGTTGATTGTATAGAGAGAGACCAATGGGGACCTTCATTCTCCAAGGCCATCGGTCACATGAGAATAATAAGCCCTGTAGGCATGCTTCACTGCTGACTGTACCTTGCAGGGAGATGTTGAGTATCATCCATAAATCCTAAACCCTCTCTACCATCACCCCCTCCTGCGAGATCTGCAAAGATTAGAAACTAAGAATCTTGGGTCTACAAGTCCTCTGGAGTCCAGTCTCTTTTTTGTTTTTAACTTTTAAAAAGTATTTTTAAGTTATTATAGAAAATAATAGGTTTTATTATGACATTTGCACACACATAAATCACTGCACCCAACTACCTCCCTCTGTTCCCCCAGCTCCCACTGGTGCCTTTGCTCCCTGCAAACAAGCCCCTCTCTGGTTGTACATCATGTCGGATTAGCCCACTTCTGCATTTGCATCAGACATATACAGGTTCAAATCTAGATTGTGTCCCCTCATGACACCCCTTCTTCATCCTCTTTCTCTCATCTCATAGTTGGGGCCAGCCTCTCAGAGCCCCAGTGGCCGGGTGGATTTGAGCAGGCCTTGCTTTTACCTTCCTGATCAGTTATCTTAACAGTGTTTGGCTAATGAAGAACAGTCCTTTTGTTCCCAGAAATCACTGCGGGAGGGGTGAGTGGAAGGGTGCTTTTTTCCTGGATATCTTAAGAATCCCCTTGTCATGGAGCAGGTGAGATGCTCATGGCTCAGGGGACAAAGGCTCTTGTCACCAGATCTGAAGACCTGAACCAAGTTCTACATGTTGCTGCACATGTGTGGGTCCCCACACGTGCACAAACCCACATAACAGGTAAATAAATTAAAAAAAAAAAAAGAATTTTCCATCAGAGCAGGCACAGACCCTGCCCTCTATCTCTGAACTTCATCCCAGGAGAATGATGGAGAGGAATCGGGATTGGCTTCTGCATCCACTCATCCCTTCCTCCATTCAGGCTCTTGGTCCTTCCTTGTATGAGTGAGATCACTCTGTCAACTGTGGAAAAGTGGAGATAAATTATTGGCTGCTGCTCTGGGGAGTGCTGGGCAGCCAGATCCATCACTGTGTCCTGAGGCAGGCAGGTCCTGGTAAGCTCAAGGATTTGAACAGGACAGTGTGCAGAGTACCATGGGACCTCTGGCTGTTGGTATTCAGCTTGCTATTGCTTCTCACATGAAGGATATCCCCACACTTGCACTAGATTTGTGCCTTACCCTCTGCTGCAGTGTGCCCTTTGAGGTGGCTCTCTGCTCACTGTAGACCTTGCCAATAACAGAGTGAGCTCCATCAACTCTGGATAGTTCTCCTATCAAAATGCTTGGACGTTAGTCAGTCTGGCCCTGTGGCTCTGGTGTCACAGAGCAGTGTGCTAGCTACTTTTCTCATTGCCATGACAAGATAAATGACAAAGACTACTTAAGAAAGAGTTTATCTGGGCTCATGTTTTATGGGTGGAGCCCACCGTCGTGGCAGGGAAGACATGGCACCAGGAGGTACCTGGTCACATTGTGTCTGCTGTCAGGAAGCAGAGAAGTGTGAACATGGACACTCCACTTGCTTTCTCCTTTTTATTCAGCCTGGATCCCTGCTCAAGGGCTGCCAGGTGCCTCCCACATTTAAGATGGATCTTCCTATCTGAGTTTAACGTCTCTGGAGATAACAGAACACACCTATAGTGTGCCTTCTAGACTCCCCTTAAGTTAACAACCAAGATTAACCACTATTAGCTGCATGCCTAATATCACCCAGGAAGCAAAGAGGAACGAGGAACCTAACATCCCCTGCAAGGTGACATCTCCAGTGACCAATCTTCCTTCTAGTAGGTGCTACCTCTTAAATGTTCCTCTATCTCTTTAGCACCACAGCCTAAAGATCAAGCCTGGAGCACATAGGCCTTTAGGGACCATTTCAGATGCAGGCTGTGTCCCCAGCTCACTGTCTCAGGGGGTTCAAATTACTTTGTCTTTCCCTGATCATCTGCATCAATGCCTACACTCATCCTCCAACAATTTATTCTCTAGCTTGAGCTTTATAAAGTGAAAATTAGATCACAACCCTCTTTGAAATAAGCTCCTCAGCCCACTACACCTGGGATTGCTGTGTCCCACAAAGCCCTGGGAGCCCTAGCTCTCCCCTTCCTAATAGCTTCAGTCCTTGGTTTTTCCTCAGTTCCTTCAGGAGGCCATGCTTCTACATCCCAGGCCTTTGGGCAGGTTCTGGCTTCTCCCTGAACCATGATAACTCCCATCCTCTTTCACACAGCATGTCTCAGCTTCCTTCCAGCTAGTTAGACAGGCATTTCTTGAGTACCATGGCCAGCAAAAGACGACTTCTTCTACCCATGTTCCCTACATCACACCACTTAAATTCCCTTATCATGACTTCAGTTTTATTTATGATTTATTTCCTACCCATTTCATCTCCGGTATAATAAGTTAACAGGCAGATCTTACTGCATGTCAGCATTGGTCTTAGTATATATTATTTTATTTAACCTTTATAACACTTGTGAGTTCCAGATAAGGAAGCTGAGGTGTGATATGGATAAATGACTGTCCCGAGATCCCACAGGTCACAACTAGTAGAAATAGAACCTGGATCCATTAGTCCAGCTTCACTATGGCTCTATTTGGGTTAGTCCTCACTTTTGCATGGAACTTACTTACCCATCTCTGATAATCTCTGCCTGGTAGTAGTGACAAAGCAGAGTAGGCCTTCTATGTACTGTTGTTGAGTAAACCAGAATTAATGAGCAACAGTATTTATTGGTGGTCTGGCTCAGGTCACTGACAGAAGTTAGGTCTGCCCTTCTGCTGTTTGCAGACACATTCATCCATCTTATCCCTGCATGCCCAGTCCCAACGGCTAAACTAGTGAAACTGACTGACAAACCAGTGTAGGCACCTAATAAAAAGTTCCTGATTAAAGGTTCAGACATAATCTTAGTGACCACATAAGAGTCTCACTAGAAGAATTCAGTTAGAGACAAGTGCTAGCCAGTATCACCCCCAGGCCAGACTGAATGCCTGGTATTTGCTGAATAGGGCTGGGTGCTCTGTTAGTTTGTGGAAACCAAGATATTCCTGAAAAGATCCCCAAATGGAAGGAAATCAGTGTGGTAGGGAAGATTGAAAACTCGGGGTTGTGACATTAGAAAGATGGATGGTTCAGTGGCTAAGAATACTTGCTGCTCTTTCAGAGGACCGGGCAAAAAGTGCCCATACATATAAAACAACAACACTATCAGCAAACATCAATTAGAGATAGCATTCAGTGGGAGAGCATGGCTTGATGTATGCAAGGCACCAAATCCAGTCTCCTGCACCACAGAAATAAATATTGTAGTGGTTTGAATGAGGTAGGCTCCCCAAAGGCTCAGATGTTTGAATGCTTCATACACAGCCAGTATTTGGGAAAGATTAGGAGGTGTGGCCTCATCACATGGGCTTTGGGGATTCGAAATCCCATGCCAGGTTAAGTATTTCTTCCTTACTGCCTGCTGCTTCTGGACAGGGATGTAAAGATCTCATCTACTGCCCGGGAGCCATTTCTGTCTACTTCCCGCCTTGATGCTCATGGACTAGCCCTCTAAAACTGTAAGGAAGCTCCAATTAAATGCGTTCTTTTATAAGAGTTGTCTTGGTCAAGTTGTCTGTAAGACATAAGTCGGTACCATGAGTGGAGGATTGCTGATCATGTTGTTTGAAGGGTATGGAAGACTTTGGACTAGAAAACCAGCTGAAAGCTTTAAGGAGGGTGGAAAGGGCAAACCAAACAGGCTCACAATAGTGCTAAGGGTGATTTTGATGATGGGGGCCCCTGGCTTTTAAAGGGGAAGAATATTAGTAAGTGGCCTACAAACCACTCGTGTGATATTTTGGGCAAAGAATTTTGGCTAAATTGAAGAGTTTTGAGTTAGTTATGTTTGCAGAGGAGATTTCAAGACAGCCTGACTCTGTCATGTGGTTATTAATGATCATGATTATGTGTGTCTATAGCCAGAAAAGAGAAGCCAGTGGTGAATAGAGATAGTACAAAATGTACAGTCTGGGGAGAAAAGGACCATTAGGAAATGTAAGGCTCCAGCCAAGTCCTGGGCCAAGGAGATAAATAAGACAGGCCTAATTCAAAATTTAATAAAGGGAGTGGTGCCCTTCGGGCAAGACCCCACCCAACTGAGCTTCCAATTTGTGTAAACAAATTAAAGCTTAATCAGCAAATTAAACCATCAACAAAGCTTATGCAAGTATAATTCAAGGAAAGGGGCCAAGTTCCAGCCCCAGAAAGCAGAACAACCTGGCAGCTTTGGTCACCTGGTTCTAGATTTGAAATCAAGAAGGACACAAGAAAAGGACTGTGGAATCTTCCTCCAAAGTTAAGAAAAGCCACCCAGGCCAGGTGTGTATTAGGGGAGTCCCCATGTAGAAGCCCAGAAACGCCATTGTTTGAAGCTGTGAAGTTAAAGCTTGGATTACACTGGAGACCCCACGATGTTGTCCATGCCAAAGTGAAGGAATACTTGCCAAGGAGAGCTGTGCACAGGAAGTGGAACCAGCCCAAGAGGAAAACGCATGATATAGTCAACAAAGCTGGAGATGGTGGGACACATGAATGGTCATCTAAACCCTTGAACATCAAACACAGAGATACAGGACTTGGAATTTCCCCCGCTGGTGTTCAGTCTTCCTTTGATCCAGCATTTCCTCAATATGCACCCTTTCCTCTCCTCTCCTTTGGAATGGTAATGTATGTTCTATGCCATTGTAGTTTGAAGTATATGATGTTCTGCTTGTGACTCAAGGCAATCTCTTAACTGCAATTTCCTATAGAGTCTTAGAAGAGACATGAACTTTGGAGTTTTAAACAGTGTTGAGACTGTGAAAGACTCTGGGAACCTTTGAAGTTAGGCTAAATGTATTTGCTTTATGATATTGCCACAGTCCTATAGAGGCCGGGGAGGAGATTGTGGTAGTTTGAATAAGAAGGGTACCCAGGAGCTGGGCGGTGGTAGTTCATGCTTTTAATCCCAGCACTCAGGAGGCCAGCCTGGTCTACAGAATGAGTTCTAGGGCATCCAGGGCTACACAGAGAAACCATTCTAGAAAATAAACAAACAAAAAGGCCCTCATAGGCTCAGATGTTTGCAGTTAGTGGACTATTTGTAGGGATTAGGAGGTATGACCTTGTTGGAGGAAATGTGTCATTAGGAGTGGACTTTAAGATTTCAAATTCCCTCACCAGGCCTAGTCTCTCTGTGCCTTCAGCCTGTGGATCAGGATGTAAAACTCTTAGCTATTGCCCTAGTACCATGCCTGCCTGCTTCCCAAGATAACGATCATCGTTTAACTCTTTAAAACAGTAAGCAATTAGACACTAAACAAGTTGCCTTGGTCATGGTATCTTGTCAGAGCTATAGAACAGTGACTAAGACAAATACCAACTGTAGCATCTCTTAACACATCCAGACACCACCTCAGAGTCAGACCATTCTACCTAGAACGATGGAAACATCTACCAAAGAGGAGAGCTTTCAGTCTCCAGCTACAAGCGTCCCATACTCTTTTCCGTTGTTGATGAACTTAGAAGCTATTATTCTCATTTTCCTGATGAGCAAATGGAACCTGCTTGCCCTCCCACTTCTTGAGGAAATACCATGGGGCCAGTACATCCTGGGAGGTGAGAGGAAGCACAGTCATCTCCTAGCCCTGTCTTTAACCTCATTTTCTATGTTAGCTCACATCCTTAGCTGAGATCCTTAGCCCCAAGCTTCACTTCTCCAACATGTTACAGCATCTGCCACTGTTGTTAGCCTATTGTCTAGAAATGACTTTCCTTACCAGGGGATAAACTCTGGGTGAGAATGCCATACCTAGCATCAGCACACCCCACGCCTGAACACTGAAGATATATGAGTTTCCCAATAGTTCTTTTGGATGAATCAAAACCAGTTTACCCTGGCCCTCTGGTATATTAGGTCTGCTTGCTGAATGTCTACAAGTGGGAGAACCATACAATCCAAACAGAAATAGTGCCCTACTCCTCTGGAAGACAAAAATCATGCATACGCTGTAGATGGCTCTGAGTAAAACATGGAATTTAGGGACTGGGTTTGCTTCGTGGCTCTGGTATTCACTAGCTGTGTGGTATTCAGAATGTCCATTTAGCTCTTTTTGCTGTTATAAAAGTTATAAAACAGGGAGTTCGTATTTACCTTAATAGGTGACTGAGAATTAAACAGGATCATATCTTTCCAGCTGGAGGCTTAGCACAGGTAACTCTAATGGGCACAGATGGTATTCCCTCTGGCGGTGGGTAACATATAGACAGAAAACACCCTTGATCTCACCCATGCATACTGAATGTTGCCTGTGGCTGAGTCTAGATCTTGCTCTGGTTACAGTCATCTCCCAGGAGACAGATCCTCTCTTGTGTAGCTAAACTGTCAGGGGCATGCAAATAATGCACAGTGGAACCAGATACACTCATGATGCCTTCAGAGAGCTTTCTATGGAGGATTCAGGGGTCGGTAACATGTAAACAGAAACCTAGCATAAAGCATGGGGCATCCCCACTCATTCATCCTTCCCTTCAAACTGAACCTCTGAGAGAAGCTGAGAGCAAAGCCTGTGGGCAAGCCAGGGCAAGCATTCGAAGCTAATTTAAAAAACAAGACAGACACAAAAACCTCACTATTTTAAGGGCTGAATCAGAAGCTTCCTCATGTTCCACGTTAAAAGTCACATATGAGAACTTGGAAAAGTGCCCAGAGTCAGAGGGAGCTGGGCATGATGGAGAACACCTATAACCCAAGCATTCAAGAGGCAGAGGCAGGAGGATCATGAGTGTGGGAACAACACAGATAATGTAGAGAAACCCTATTTCAAAGTAAAACAGGAGCTGTGACTCAGTGATAGAATACATGTTTGGCACGCATGAAGCCCTGGGTTCAACAGGCGGCACTGAGCATGAGGGGAAAGAGTGGGAGACCAGGCAATGCAGAGGAAGAGAGAGATGCAAAATCTCCTACCCTCTCTAAAACAGTTTTCTATTCATTACCTGTGTCCAGCCAGCCAGGGGCCTCTTCCAGGGACTGCAGAGGCCAGTGGAGGTGGCTCCATTCTCTAAGAGATGACTAGAGTGGAGTGAGCATCTCCAGTGCCTCAGCAGGCTTTGCTGTCTGCTGCAGACAGCAGTGCAACCTTGAGAACCAAGTCCTGGGTGCTTGTGATTCTCACCAACTGGTAGCTTGGCTCTAGGGGGCTCCTTCTACACCAGTGCTCAGAACTAGAGGCTGGCCTAATTAGCACCTCTACCTCCCACACATCCAGCTACGTCATTTGCCCCCTATTCCTGTGCCAACTTCTCTTATGACTTATCCCTCACTGTAAACTCAGGGCTCGGTTCTATTATTTTAGCCCGACAGGCCCAGACACCCTGTGGTTATTCAGAAAATTAGAGTTCTCTGAGGTCTGTTTGCACCGACAGACAGAACCTGCCCTGCCCAGCACTTGCCTTGATTCACACTAGACAGCTAGCCCTACCCTGACCCCTGGAATCATTCAGATCTTAAATGGTCCCCAGAGGCCAGTATGTTGAAGGACTGGTCTCCTCCTGCCAGTGGTGCTTTGGAGGGAGGGCAGAACCTTTAGAAGATTGCACTCCGCTATGATGTTTTGTGTGACAAAAGCAACAGGACCAATTAATTAGTTACAGACTACAACCATGAGACAAATAACCTGTCTTGTTTTTAAGCTGATTTATCTGACATGTGCTATAATAACAAAAAGCTAACGCATCCACACACACTCTATTCTGAACTTAATTATGATTATCGTGGCTTATGTGATTTCCTTCTTTTAGCCTATGCAAGGTCATCTTGCCTTAGTGTCTCACCAGGTCTTCCTCGTCCCGGTCAATAGGTTTCTTTTATATGTTAATCTTACAGCTTTTGTGTAAGGTTCTTGGACTTTTCTCCCCATCCTTATTCTCCTGCCTCCATTACCAATGACCTAAGGTCCTCCCCCAAACCCTATCTCCTAAAGTTTGTGCCACTCCCCAGTAGCATCATCCTGGGGGCCAAGGCTTCAACACCACAACATTCCAGTTGTACAAATACATCTCAGATATCCATCTTCTGAATCCCCATGGGAGTAGCTCATGATATGCTTCAAAAGGACAACCAAGGTGATGGCATCTTGAGTTGATGGACTCATCAACTTGAGCTTGAGCTCCCAGCACTGAGGAGCTCAAACAGGAAGGTGGTGATAAGTTCAGGGCCAGACAAGGATCAGACCTGTTCTGCCCTTCTTCACAACCCCACAACCCAACACGTCGAGGTGAGACTAGACTCCTTCTACCAGACTTACTAGTGAGATATGCTTTGACATCACAGTCCTATATAATCAACTATTACATTTAAGAAAAAAAACCCAAAAAAACAAACAAAACAAAACAAAAACTTCCTATGGAATTGTATAATCATTTTGAAGGTTAAATAATAAGGGATCATCTTTTTTCTATTCCTATGTTTTAGCAATTACCAACATGTTTCATTGACTTCCAGGATTTTATTTATTTTATGTATATGTTCCTGAGTATATGTGTATGTACTGCATGTGTGCAGGTACTCTTGAGGGTCAGGAAAGGACATCATATCCCCTGGAAGTAGAGTTACGGAAGGTTGTGAGCTGTCAGCTGTGAGTGCTGGACACTGATCTAGGTCCTCTGCAGGAGCAGCCAGTGCTCCTAACTATGTCTCAGCCTTGTCACTGACTTTGCATTTGTCCCCTCCCTCCCTCTGCCCATCCTTCTTCCCCCACTCTCTCTTTTCCCTATTTTGACCTAAGATCTAACATGCTAAATATTTCTTTATGGTTCCTGAAAATAAATGACATTCTATTATACATTTTAGAAATTACTGGGGAAGAAAGACCAGTTATGACCACAAACTCCAGTCTGATGAAGTCACTCATTATGACTAATAACCAACATGATTGGAAAATCCAACTGGTTTCAGTTGCTTGGAATAGGACACAAAGTCCAAATAAATTACCCATCTCACAGCAGCTGGTGCATTTGTGTAAGGGACTGACTGTGATGACTGATTGCGTCTCATCTGCTCCTTCCTCCAGCATATTTATCTGTCACCAAGGAAAGGACATCAGAGGCTATTACCCTGGGCAACTGGCAAGACTGCATTTTGATCACAGTATGAAAAGGGCTCCAAGGTGAGACATATCCCTAAATCTTAATTTCCAAGGATGTCACTGAAGTTAAAACGATAAGTAGGGGAAAGCTGACTACATAATCTTTTTAAAATATATTTAAAAAAAATTTCTATGTGTATGTGTGTGCATGTGGGAATGTGCACCCAAGTACAAGAACCCATGGAGGTCAGAAGCGAACGGCCCCATGTGGGTGCCGGGAACTGAGCTCGGGTTCTCTGTAAGAGCTAACCCACCTCTTCAGTCCCTAGCTACACAATCTTAGCAATAACTGTAAAGTAATGTTAGTCACAAGTGTTACCCAATGGCTAGGAGAGTGGAGGGATGCACACCAAACCATTAAAAACCTTGGGACTTCCTGGCTTGGGTTTCCCAGGAGGACTTTGGGTGCTGAAATTAAATCCAATGCCTACAGCTCCAGCCCTGGCGATATCTGGCTTTGCAAATAAAAATATTTCCACAAGTTATTATTATCACTACTTTGTATTCTTTTCCTCTTTTCTCTAGTTTACAGATTTTCTCAAAGGAATATATTGCTTCCACAATCAGCAATAAAAATGGACTTTTTATTAAACCATTCATGGAATTTAACTTAAACTTACTGGGATTCCATTTCATTCTCAGTAAAGTTTTAAATTTGACTTACGTGATTTCTTCCTTTCTATATGTGGCTTTCACTAAAAGAAAAGCAAAACAGTAGGCCTTAGACACCTTTTTTCCTGGTCCAGAGAGGCTAGAAACTGTAGTCAATAAAAGTGTCAATTTGAGAAACTCGATGATGTTATTATCACATTCTGAGTATCTCACACCCAAATAAAGGAACTGATATAAAATTTTAAGGCATATTAGAATTGCTGTCATTTG
This sequence comes from Phyllotis vaccarum, assembly GCA_033318265.1. NCBI lineage: Eukaryota > Metazoa > Chordata > Mammalia > Rodentia > Cricetidae > Phyllotis > Phyllotis vaccarum. Next base: position 17,045,080 of record JARWLC010000017.1, on the reverse strand, counting down.
AATTTATCATCTACTACCTATTTCAATTTCTTTTCTCTTAGCTAACATTCATCTAGCCAGCATCCAATTACCCTCATACAGGGTGGGAGTTGGCAGGCCACCTGTATTTAGAACATTATAGTCTATATTTAAATTGTGAAACTGGAAGCTGCTTTGGAGTCATTCCGATCTATCTGCAAATACAGCACATGAATGACACATCTTTAGTTATTAAATTTATCCACTGTGGGCCTGCCTGCTCATGACACAGTGTACATGTGGAAGTCAGGAAACCATCTTTTAGAACTTTGGTTTTTCTCCTTCCACCAAGAAAGACCCAGGATAAAGCTCAGGTCTTTGCCCAATGAGCCATCTCGATAGCCCAAGTAACGTGTCTCAACCAAGGCCATAAATTACTGTAAATGTTAGGTTTTAAATTTTAATCCATGGTTCTGAGTACTAGCTCAAGGTTCCTAGTACTAAATCAAGTATGTGCTTAGAGTAACTTCCGTTTTTGAAATCTGGGGGATAAGATCTCATTATGCTACCCAGGCTGGTCTTAAACTCAAGCTGAGCTCAAGAGCCTTTCCACCGAGTCACTGAAAACTATTGGTGTGTGTCACTATGCATGACTTAATACTTTTCTAAGAGCTAGACAGAGTTTAATACTCCCTCGACACTACCCCGTCATTATTTATATCCTATAGGGTTAATGCCAACTAGAGGATGGCTCTGCTAACAGTCCATTGGCCCTAATCAGCTTGAGCTTTCTCCAGATTAGCATTGAGATGCAACATTGATCCATATATGTGTCATGGAGAAAGGACTAGGGAGGGAGCCCTGTGGTAGTGCTCGCCTAGCATGTGCAAGGCCTTGGGTTTGATCCTTAGGAACACAAAAAAAGCAAACACAAAATAATATAGTTCTAAGGATTATATGTTGTTTAGTGCCTTGTTGGAGAAAATTTTTCCAAAAATAGTGAATATACCCAATCTTATTCCAAGGTAGGGAAAAGAGTCCTGAGGCGATGAGATGCATCTTGAGTTTATGGATGGCCTTTGGGGGTCATGTTTGCCACTTCCAGTACCCTCTTTTTTCAACATGAAGGTCTTCTCATTCCTTCTATTAGGGCAAATGTCCCTTGATGAACAAGATGCTTAGTCTTTGTTGTCATCTTTAATTGCTAGACTTGTTGAGACAAAATACACGCATATTTTGAAGGTCTCGGGTACACGCCATCTAGTGCCCCAGTGTACTTATGTTCATGCCTCCAGTGTGCCATGTCAGTGAATCAGCACTTCCAGGAGTGAAGGTGTTGACCATTACATCTTGACTTCTCATTGCTTTCATCTTTGAGGATAGTTGGAGAGGGGCATGGGAAGGTTTACAACAGGTCTACAGAACACCAAGATGCAGTAGGGGTTAGTCTAGCTAAAACATTGCCCTGATTGCAGCTCCTGAGAAAATGGACCAATTCTCCAAAGGTGTTCAGCAAACTATTTTTGTTTCCATGTAGACCCCTCATAGACTTGGCAATTCCACCCAAGGGCAAAACTCCGTATCAGCCTCAATTAGACCAACAAACGCTCATTCGATACATTTGCTCTGGAAGATTGTCAAGGCCTACAGACACATGGTATAATCAAACAACTTACCTAAGAGACTACTCTCTGCCATTTTATCACTTTGGTAAGTGCTATCAACTCTCAGATATGTCAAGATCAGCATATCCTGGGGCTTACTGCCTCATGGGACCAGTGAAACTGGGGACAGAAACAGATATGCCGATCAGGGAGCAAAAAGAACTTAGAGAGCCCAGGACTTCTTTCTTTCCAGCTCTCTCCATCTGAGACTGAAAAGCTGAGAACCCTTGATTGTTTTCCTAGGAGACTGATTCTCTGAGCAATGAAAGCAAAATCTTGAGTGTAACCCCATGTTCTGCTAGGGAACCTTTCTTTTCATTCTAGTTTAAATGTCTATGATTGATCATTCACACCACGGTTCACACTCTAGGCTCCCCTTGTAACATATCTGTATGCTATGGCCTATGTGAGGGTGCAGAGGTGGATAGAGGTGATCCTGGGTATTCATACAACACCCACTTAAAAGTTACCCATGTCATCACAGTCATTGGTACTTTCCACTCTGGCTCATTGAGTGAACTGCTGAGACTTTCTTAAATGAAAGATCCTCCAATTTTTTTGGGAGGTGTCTCACATTGTAGCAGGTACATAATTAGTCCTTAGGCATCTCTCTAGGGTGAGCACTGTTGCCTGTAATTCCAGCTCCTCTGGGGCTGAAACTTGAGAACTGAAAGTTCAAAACCAGCCTGGGCTAAAAAAACAAGTTTAAGAATAGTGGATTGGGAAGGATCTCCTCTGTCTGGAGGGATGGTGTGTTAAAATTTCAGAGTAAGTAGTCCCCAAAACAAATCATTAATCTGTTTTAAATTCCAGGTTCACATCATAAAGCAGGCACAATTTCGTCAGATCCTAGACCACTTAACTCACTACCAGAAGTCTACTGTTGTGACAAGAGAAGAGGCTTTGTATGAAACACTTTTTAAAACTAACATAATCGTGGTATTCCAAGAAAACAACTTTGGGCACTTTTTAGTGAGTAAATTAATGGTAACAGCACTACCTTTAAGTGTGTATACAGATGGATCTAATCCTAAAATATTCTGTGTTGCATTCTCTTCAAGAAAAATTGGTCAGGAAATCAAGATCCAACCTGGAGAACATTTGTCATCTGTTGAAGGGGCTGTGCAGCACAACACTTACCTGCAATATCACATGAAAAGGAAAATAAAAATAATAAAAGCACGCTAATGTCATAATCTGTCATAAGCTTTTAACATCTTGCTGCTGATGCTGACTAACTTCTTAGTGCTCATCCATGGGATCAGAGATTATACAGTAACTGTGTGTGCTTATAATTGTGCCATTATTACACATGCACACACAGGGAGAGGGAGAGGAAGAAAGGGAAGAAGGAGAAGGAAAGAGGAGAGGGGGATCCAGAGGGAACTAGCCAAGGAAGAAGACTGGAGACAACTGTAGGTCTGCAGTGGGATGCAGGACCAGTCAAGAGGGGAAATGATGAAAATCTGTTTCCAGGATTAATATCCTGCACAACTCTTCGGGAAAAGTTATAGGGTCTCAAAGAAAAGAAATAACCCAAAGAAAGGAATCCTGCATTCTGGGAAACACTTCCCAATACCCAACACATCAGGTGGCTTCTTAGTCCCTCAAAGTAAAGCCTGTCTGTTAATAAATTTCCTCCAAGAACAGAGTTACATATAGTTTCAGGTGCCTTATTTAGTCTCTAACATGGTCCACTAGGTATCGCCAGGGGATGTGAAAACCAACACAAGACTAAAGCCAAATGAAATGGACTCCAGTCCATGTGAACTAGAATTCAAGGGATACAGAGGAAAAGCAAGCTAATGAAACAACTTGTATGGAAGAAATAGATTTATGTATTGTCATGGGATTATGTTCTTGTACATTGTAAATATTTGGTTTAATAAAGGACTAATTGGCCAGAAGGCAGACAGGAAGTATGGGTGGGCTACCAGACTAAGAAAACTCTAGGAAGATGAGCAGAGCAGAGATGCCAGGGAGATGCAGAGGAAGCAGAATGCTGCTCTGAGAAAAGGTACCAAGCCATGTGGTTAATCATGAGTTAGTTTAAGTGTTAGCAAGTAATATGCCTGAGCCATAGGCCAAACAGCTTGTAATTAATATAAGACTTTGTGTTATATTTTGGGACTGCTGGTTTAGATCTCGGGGCCAGGCCGGGCCATAAACTTCCAACTGCAATGAATCAATGTTATATGTACAGATTTATGATGGACTGGCTCATGTGCTTACAAGGGCTAAAAAGCCATGTGATATGCAGCTATCCACAAGCTGGAGTGCCCCCCCCACCCCTACATGAGAGCTATGAGTTCCAAGAACTCATATGGAGGATGCTTGTTAAATCTGAAGGCCTGGGGTAGCCCAAATGAGGCTCCAGCATTTGAATACTTGGTCCCCAGTTGGTGTCCTCATTTGGGTAGGTTTAAAACATGTGGCCTTACTGGAGAAAAATAGTCACTGACTGAGAGCAGGATTTAAGGTAACCCTTCTCTTAAGGGTTATTGTTCAAGAAGGGAACTCTGAGCTTGCTGCTCCAGCCTCCATGTTTGCTTGTTTGCCACGCTTCCCACCAGGATTCGTGTCCCCATCTCAGCTAACACAGTAACTTGGTACTTAGATCAAACATTCAGTGTCTACTGAGGCACAATGGCAAGCCATGAACTCTCTGAAAAAGTAAGTAGCTATTTGACTCCCTGTTTCAAAGGCCTGTTCTGTGATTCTGGATCTACCAATGCCTCTATTGTCCTTGTCACAGACAAATCCACTGAATCATGTCTCCCAAGTGGTGGGAAGCTTGTAGAATAGCTTTGGGCCTACTGTAGAGCTTCTCTCGTCATAGCCCAACTCAGAACCATCAGCTCTTGGTAGGATGCTAGGTCTGTGAAACTGGGGATTCCTTTATTTCAATCATTCATTTGGCAAAACTAGCAGCTTGGTGATATGAAGAATAGGTTGTATATACATAAAGAGGCCCAGTAGGCATGGTACCTCTGTTCTGGTTGTGGGCAAGGCCAGATGCAACAACTTAATCTTTCCTTTAGGAGGCTATTATTTTTAAGTTTTGCTAAAAATCTTATTGTATTTTATAATTTTTTTATTGTGTGTTCATGTACATGGGATTGACAAATATTTACAACGGATGTCAGGGATGATGAATTTGCTTAAGCAGTGGATTGTATATGGCATACCAGCTACAACTGTGGAGTCACCAGTAAACGGCAATCCATTGTGGTTCTCCCAAAACCCACATGGGAGAGATGCATGGGTTGCTGAGGAACCATTGTTCTTTTATCTTAATGTGTTAGAGACACTTCTAGTCCCCAGGGATACTTATCCCTTGGACTTAGCATTTCCTCAGGCAGATCTCTCCCAATCAACCAGCCCTCAGCTCAGAGGTCAAAGCACCAATATGGGATTCTTCCAAATGCTAACTATAATTCTCATCAATCCTTCTGGAACAGAAAGAATGGCATCATAGGTTTAGAATCATGAGACACAACACTGAGTCACACCACAACAGATCCCAGTCTCTGTAAGCTCTGCAACACCAGTTTCCGATCTGGAGTCAGCCAGTTCTGAGGCAGTTTCCACAAAGGTGAGTCATTTCTTTTCCTCCACTGCACACAAACAGTAAAAGCCTACATGATCCTGGCGGGGAAGCCACATGCTTTGGGTGATGAATTAGGTCCTCCTCCATACAGACAGTGCTGAGGGTGAATCCACGGTCTTGAACATTCCATGAAAGCGCTCACTTGAGCTGTATCTTCAGGCTTCGTTCTTTTAGGTGAAAGGACATCACTTAGAGTCTGACCTTTTCAATGTCTTTACCAATCTTTATAGAGTTTGCCCTTTTCATGTCCTGTACCTTATTTTTGTCATTGTTTTTGTGTTTTTTGTTTCATTTCTAGGCAGGGTTTCTCTGTGTCCTGGAACTCTCTATAGATCAGCCTGGCCTTTTCTACCTGCCAGATGGGCCACCCCTGCCTGGCTTCAGATGTTTCTTAAATGATTACCATAGAAAATACAAACTCATGTCCTAAATCTAGATTTAACATCAATTTAGCCATCAATAATATACAAAAATTCTGGTTATGGCAGCAGTTACCCCTGTTCTTATTGTCAATTTTTTATAAAATGTATTAAATACTATAAATTGTTAACAGTCACCTGTAGTGGAGATCTTTGGGGCACATTCTCATGTTTCATAGCAACTATAGTTTGTTTAGGTTTACTCATTTTTCTACTAGCTTTGTTTGTGGCATCCTCGGTATTTTAAGAGTCTGTATTAAAATCGCTTTAAGGGTTGTTTGTTTTTTTTTTTTTCCTCCTGGGGTTTTTACAAAAACCTTGGTTTTTTTTTCCTCCTTGGGTTCTTATAAAAAAAAGTCTTCATCTTTTCCCACGATAATGCCACATATTTTGATTATAGTAGTTTTTTAACCAAACAACTGGTGAAGGCAAAACCTCTTGAGCCACATGTGGTAGAGCACACACCTGGTAAGCAGAGTTCTGAAAGATCAGTACAAGGTAATTCTGAGCTACATAGTGACTTCCAGGCCAGCCAGGAAGTCCAGTATAAGACCCTGCCTCAAATAAACACAAAGTCACATTTTTTTCAAAACTGTCTTATGTCCCTGCACCCCTAATTCTATAGCATTAAATTAATATCAAATATGCATACTAACCTTTACTGCAAGTATCTTGAGCTACAGTTGGGTAAGCTAACTCTGTGGTCACTCCCTCTTGCAGTTATTCAATAGTCTACTAAATTTTAAAATTTAAGTTTAAAGATATCTATGTCCACCACATGAAGGCCAAAAGACAGCACCAGACACTCAGACCTGGAGTTATAAGCAGCTGAGATCCACATAGTGTGGGAACTGAAGTCTGGTCCTCTGAGAAGACAGCAAGAAATGCTGAGCGTCTCTCCATCCCCTAGCTCAGGTCTTCTGATTCCATTCTGTTGCAGCTTAGCTGCATTACATTCTGACCTACAGGATTCTCTCAGATCAATGTGTACTGATTATTTAGCGTCCCTCAGTCTGAGGCCAATCTTATCAGCCCCTTGTTAATTCGTTGTTTTTTTTTTTAACTTTGAGATTCTTTTAGTCGGGACCTTACACATTTTCCTTCATGCTAATTCATCTAGCCAATATATATATAAGCATCCCCTAAGAGCTTTCTCTGGTCCTTGTCAGACATTTTAATTAGGTTCCATCCATTTCATCACGCACTGTTTATATGGAGCATATAACAGCATTAATCAATGTTTACCATGCTACTGCTAAAGTTTCAGTAAGACTACATTTGTTCTATATTTGGTATCTAGCAGAATATGGCACATGCAGCCTTGTTAAATAAAATTGTAATAGTTATCAATGGTTTGAAAGACAGCTTTATTTAAGTAACAGATCATCACTCCTAATCAACCAACTGAAAGCTCATATCAAGGAAAAACTAAATTATCCAGAGTGCTTTAAAAAAAATCAGTAAATAACAATAATCGAAGACGTTCGGGTAATAGGAAAAATTCCTGCTTGAATAAAAATGAGCTTATTATTGAAAATACGTTTCAACAATACAATGTTTATAGACAAGGATACAGATCTTCCAAGACTTTCAGTTTCCAGGGGGAGAAGCAAGATTTAATAGTACTGCTCTTTTCTCGAGTTACAGAGTGGAATGGGTGGAATAACCCATGTTTATCATTGATTTCAATGAAACTGCTCCTGTTTTACAGTTTTTCTTGAACTATGTATTAATAAAAATACTTCAGTGATTAGACAATTTAGTATCTCTGCCTACCTTGTCCCCATGCACTGTATGGAACACCATTCCACCACATTAGTATTATTATGAACAGAAGGAAAACAATACACAAAACATACTAGAAATATTTGGTTCTTTTTAATCAGCTATTGATGGTTATAATAAAATAATTTCAAGTGATACCTAATTTAAACATTTAACAGTTCATGGAAGGATCATCTACAGTACAATGTACAGCCTAACTGTCAGACAATACCTTTTTCTTTAAGAAAGGAGAGACGACAGCATGATTAAAACTGTGGCAGACAATTAAGAGGTCATAAGGGTACTTATGGGTCATTTTGCAGATATACTGGCAGACACAATGTCGAAAGCCAACTCACTGTTCTTAGAAATAACAGTATACTGAAAAAATAAGAAAGGAAAGATATACATTTGAGCCCATATCTAAAAACAAAGAAAAATATCCAAACATCACATTTTTTTTTAACATTAAGATTGTTATTGTAGGGAAACATGAAACATCTCTTCTTTTTGAACACTGAATTAAATGTCCATTGTATTAAATAACTGTAGAGAGAACTAGGTTCTGTGCTCTACATACATTAAAGGTCCCATGAACATATTCCTCCCTTCCAACCAAAGCTCAATTTTGCGATGGTCTCAGCAGAAAATAAACAGTTCACAATTTAAATAGAATCATAGCATCACAAAAGCTGGCAGACCCTTATCTTTTCATTTTTTTTCTAACAGCAAAAATTACAATGACAGAATTGAATGATCAGAATGTAAAAATATTTGTGCAAAATTGCATTAATTGTTTTCACCATCTAGTCAGAATAAAAACTCACACAATGACAATAATGAAGAAAAACCTCACTGAAGTTTTAGATTTCAAACAGGAATTATACAATCACTAAACATGGAAACTGTGTATGGCACCATGAGCAGCAGGAGCGACAGATGTGGCGGCCACACCAGCTGAAAAGCTAGATGGGAGGCGCCAGTCTATCCATGACAGCTATCCATCAGAGACTGCAAAACCAACGCCAGCTTAAAACTCATTTCAATGTCTTTATTCTTGAATTTGCAGATCATAAAAAAATGTGTAAGTATTTTCCCTCCCTCTCAAGGAGTGTCTTGAGCTCTGCTGGCAGTCCTTAGAAAAGCTGAATCATAGACTCTCTGGATTTACCTACACCAATCCACTTAACTGGAAAACAAAACAAGAGAATAGTATCAGGTCCTTTGTGATATTCAACCTTGGGATGAAGAGAGGAGAGCCCCGCTAGGCAAGAGCTAAACTCCCAGGTACCCTATATTTTAAGATAAAAGCAATGTTATACTTAAAAAGTAGAATTTCAAAAAGTAAAGTATCAGGTTTTGCTCCAATTAACATTAACCAATACTATGAGGGATTGACATGGATTTTAAAAAATTAATATTTAGTTAATATTATTTCTTAAAGGCAGAAATAATAAATACTGAGTATCTTTAATCTCAAAAATAAATCAGAACTATGGGTATAATTCTGTTAGATAACATAATAAGATGACACAATATACAGAGAACACTGCCATGTTTAGACAAAGTGACTTGAAGCAGTGATTTGACTTCTTTTAAGCCATTAGAAAATTAGGTTGCAAATATTTCTGCTTCAGATTTTTTTCTCTAAGATTTATTTATCAGACAGTGTTTAAAAAATCATGAACTGTCATCTTTAGTCTTTGGTTTATGATTTACAAATGTTCCCTGTAGAGATATACAGGATGCTCAATTTTGTATATTTCCATTTCTGGACCACAAAGAAACTACTATTGCCATTCAAAGATAATTTAAATTTATAAAATAACTATTTCAATTTTGTTAACAAAGGTGAATTCTAAGTATTTATAAAATAAAAACTTGATTTTATGTCAGAAAGAGAGGCAATCCTCTACTTTTTTTCAGTGTTGCTCTTTCAGCAACCTGCCCTCATTTTTCTAGAAAGGACACACCTTTGAAAGGATACAGCACAGGCTAATCTGTTTTCATTATACAGTATTTATCACTTCTCCACCTTCAATGATAATGACAGTAACATCTTGGTCAAAATTAGCAGAAACATCAAAAAACTTTTTGTAATATTACTAATAGAAAAGATAAGCAAGTGTAAAAATCCACTGTAAATTTAACACTAAAGTGTATAGAAATATCTCAATTTTGGACTACACTGCCTTAGGAGCAGCCTAGTATCCAAGTCCAGGGGAATGATTGACTGATCATCTTTGCCTCACAGTTCTGATTATTTATAGAATTAGTGGCAGGAGAACCTTCATGGTATTTAGAGGACTCATTAAGACTCAGCTAGGGAGAAACTAGCAATCTGGGACCAAGGAACCATGTCTGAAACGAATCATGACTAAAAATGAAACACAACAGAGACAGTGTAAGTACATAACATGTTTCATGTGGAAAATACCTTCCACCTACTTTATCTCTAGTTTCTATCAATGTAAAGGAAAGGATGAAAGAAAAAAAGCAATCATGCACATAACTTCATTATGCCAACTCTGACCATCTTTTAATTGTTTATATAGGTGTTATTTCCATGTCTCATTCTTTTGTGGTCTTTGCTGTACTCTGACGGGGTTTCATACAGCCCTGCCTAACCTAGCGCACTCAGCAATGTTCCTCTGCCTTGGCCTCCTATGAGCAAGGACTACATGAGTAAGCCAATTCATTCTTTATTATTACTTTAAATTTCTTTCTAGTAAGATGGATGCACTGTCTAGTTTTATGTCAACCTGCTATAAGCTAGAGGCACTAGAGAGGAGGGACCTTCAACTGAAAAAATGCCTATGTAAGACTGGGCTCAGTCCCAGCTGTAGGGCATTTTCTTGGTGACCGATGGGGAAGGCCTAGACCACATCAGGTGGTGCCAGGCGCAGGCAGGTAAACAGCTGAGCAAGCCATGGAGGGCAAGCCAGTAAGAAGCACTGCTCCATGGTCTCTGCATCAGCTCCTGCCTTGAATGATAAGCAGTGATATGAAAGAGTAGCCAAATAAACTCTCCTCTCCCCAGGGTGCTTTGGACAGTGTTTCACTACAACAACAGTAATGAGGTATAGCAATAGACACGAGATGTCTTATTTTATACTCTATCATTTCCTAACGTTTATCTAAGATTTCAACTCTAAGACTGCTTAGACCAGATGATAAAAACAACCACCACAACAAAAAGCATTTTCTGATGACAGTAAAAGCCAAAGAACTATTAGTCAAGAGAAACGACATAATAAATGTCCCAGGAGGAAAATCAAAACTAAAACTAAACAAACAACCTCCTCCCCCGACCCCTACAGACTAACAGAAAGTTAAAGACAGCTGCTCATAAAGTGATTACCTGGTATCTGAAGCTCATCTTCAATAAACCGAACATAATTTTGTGCATTGACAGGGAGCTCCTTAAATGCCCTTGCATTAGATATGTCTGTATTCCATCCTGGGAAAGTCTTATACTGAACTTCCACTTTACTTAAGACTTCTTGGTTTGCTGAAAGTTAAGCAGTATATGTGTTTATGGAACACACGCCTGCTGCCAAATTACTTTTTTGTTCTTTAGACATAGTTTCTCTTGTCCAGGCTAGCCTTGTGCCCTGGCAACCCTCCCCTCAGCCTGCCCAAGCTCTGGAATTAGCAGCTCTGGACCACTACACCCGGTCTAAATGACTACGACAAAACAAAATTCAAGAACTCTTAGCAAAATTCTCAAAACCAGCTGTGTCAGAAAAACGAACACCAGCAAACACACCCTCTAGGCGGGTATTTTATAAACCATTTCTTCAGCAACATATCATGCACTGTAACTGGAGAGAGAGTATACAGTTAAAACGGCTGGTTACAGTAGCTGGTAAGTGAAGTGGGCCAAACTTTAAGTGGTTCTGCTTTAGAAGCATTTTGAATTTCTGTAAGATTAACTCGCCCCCCCCCCCCCCCCCCCCCCCCCGCGTGTGTGTGTGTGTGTGTGTGTGTGTGTGTGTGTGTGTGTGTGTGTGTGTGTGTGTGTGTGTGTGTGTGTGTGTGTGTGTGTACAACAGCAACTTCACAGCTGGTACATCTTCAATCCTCTGAGAAATCTACTGTGGATAGAAAATTTCTTTATTATTCCACTCAATGGTGTTCTCTATACCCACTACTGGAATCTGCATGCGCACTACAAATGATGAGCAGTTTCTCAGACTGCACACATGGTGGACAGCATGGTACACTATTGGGGTTTCCCTCTTCAGAGTACAGTCTCAAGAATATGAGACCACATATCGGCTAGAGAAGTTTAAAACATATTTCCATAAAAATATTAACACAGTATAAAATCAAACAACACAGTTCAATATAACCATCCATTAACTCAATGATCCTAAAGGAAGACTCCGTAGCACTCAGAGGAGGACAACAGAATCGGAGTCTCTATAACCCTCTGAAATGTCTAACACTCAAAGGAAGCCATGAGGCACAGGAACAGCATCAGCTATACGACGGGTACCACTGCTGTCATCACAAGCAGTGTTTCTGAGAATATTCTACAACACTTCTTCGATGAAAATCTCTGTTTTGGAGTATTTCTGGGTGAATCTAGCCCAAGTCAGCTTAAAAATACAAAACAAAAAGCATAAATTTGACAAGTTTATCTGTTTATGAGTTCTCAGTATTTTAATAAAAGGAAATTTGCTATACAGTGATAGATCTTGCCAAGTGTCACCGTATTTGATTGTACTAGTCTTCTTTGGTACCTACCTAAACTCTTAAAACAACCAGGACATAACATATATTTGAATAATCAGTTTCTAAGTAAACACATCCTAAAATGATAATAAATGCCTGTTTTTCTGTAAGAGAAATTAGAAAATGACAGGATATTCTCCACAGATGTCTAGTCTCAGGGTCCTAAAACTTTCCAGCCTGCCAAATTTCATTAAGGCTGTCAACATTCCTTCAATTGGCACGTCCTTGGTGTTTAAGGAAAACTAACCTGAAAAACCAGAAACTTCTGTTTCTAAATCTAGAAGTATTTACTGAATTCCTGAGTAAGGAAATCCTGTGACTTAAGACAGGTTTCAAAAAAACCCACACTGCCTGAGTAGGCAGGCATCTCCTCCACCTGTACACTAGGAAAACTCACTGGCTTGAAGGACAGAGTAAGCTCATGTACCAAGAAAGAACACACCACATTCAAGGACCTTTTCTTTTACCCTTTCATTCCCCAGGAAGAAAGAACTCCTCCATGAAAATCACTGACTTTTAAAATCATCTCATCTTTTCATTTTGATGTTGCTATAGAAAGGGGTCTTGCTATATCACCCAAATTAACTTTGGGCTCAAGTGGGAGTCTTGCCTTAGGCTCCTAAGTAGCCGGGCTACTGGCATTCATACCATACTTAGCTTGTGTATGTCAATCTTAAGTTTAAAAAGATGAAACCCTGAAGCAGTATGGGCCAAACATCTTTCCTATTTTGAATTTAAGTACTTGCTTGTGACCCAACTTTGAAATTAATACCAGTTTGAACAAAATGCTAATAATAAGTGAATATTTCTGCACTATTAATAAAGTAAAAAAATAAGCCTGTGAAAGATATATAACTTATAAGCAGCAATTACATATCATAAATAGTGTATAGTTAAATGGTTATATTAACAGTCTTATAAACTTTAGACATGGCCTTAAAAAAAGTGCAAAAGAGTAAAGAGTACCTGGGATGTGAGGTATGATTTCCCCATCTAATTTGTAAGCAACACCAACTTTGATTTCTGTAAACATATCCAAAATATCCAACTTGGTAAGGGCCAACCTAATTTTGAAAAAAAAAATACACTGTTGAAACAGCAAACTTGCAATCTCCAGTTTGATATAGGAGAAAGGGAAAGTTCATGCAAAGTTCAAAGCTCCAAAGCAACTGGTTAGGATTGTACTGGAAAGCAAGCCACACACAAAACAGCACAGTGATGAGGACATGACATTGACCTATGTTCTTCATACTTTCTAGTAATTACAACAGATTTTCACTGTGGCTTTACACTTGCCCAGCTTTCTTATGAGGGATGACTTGTGGGAAGGCTGCCTGGAGTTAAGGATGCACTTTGTGTGTGAGGGACACAGCAGAATGCACTGTTCCACATAATATCAAGATATTAAGTACATTTCCACACATGCTACCATCACCAATTCTTCACTCTGTTAACATCACCTCCTCCCTTCTGGTCAGAAACTGACACAGTGAGGAAACATCAAGGATCTCTTCTTGATACATCAAAGTTTTCCGAAAACTGACTAGAAAACAGGATTTTAAGGGAAAATCTGTGGAAATTAAATAAAACACTAGGTTTGGGATTCTGATCCACAAATCTTGGGGGAGGGGGGGGTCTTTTGTTAAACAAAAAAGAACTTCCTTTCTTGTTAGAAGCTCAGCCTATTAATGCAGATACAAACACATTTAACTTTACTGAGTGTTCTCAGTGAGCAGGACAGTATGCCTACACATTATCCCAATGGTTTTATAAATAAGTTTTTATTTTTTATGTATATGGTGCTCTATCTGCATGACAGAAGAGGGCATCAGATCCCATTATAGTTGGCTGTGAAACACTACATGTTTGCTGGGAATTGAACTCAGGACCTCTGGAAGAAGAGCTAGTACTCTTAACTGCTGAGCCATCTCTCCAGCCCCCTTACTTTGATTTTAAAGGTGATGAGACCAAGACTCAGAAAGGTAAGCAAGTCCGGTCACCAGCATAAAGCAAGAGCCAACATCTGAGTCCAGGAGGTCAGACACTAAGTGTGTGCACTCCATCCCCATCCAGCACTGTCTCCTTTCTGTATGCACACTGTGTTCATCCTGTCCATCTATGCAGACGTCACCTGATACCTGCCTATACCACCCCCACACACACACACTGGAGTCAGACTACCATGGTTCTTTCTAAAGCCTTGGGCACCCAAGAGACTAACTTCGGCATCTCTTCCTCCTATATCTCATTCCATTTTTAAAACTATGATTTCATTTAAAAACTCAGAGCTTTTGTTAGTGAACACTCAAGTCCACTTTGTACAAAATCAAATTTATAGCCATCAACTGTCTACTATTTCCTGAAATAAATGTTTCTGAAGAACACTCACGCAGTAAATCCATTGATCATATGAGCATATTTGAGTAAAACAAGGTCCAACCAGCCACATCTTCTTTTCCTCCCAGTAGTTACTCCAAATTCTCTACCCCTTGTTTGTAATAATTCTCCAATTTCCTGGATAACAGAATTTATAAGTTAGAATATCAGCTGTGTATCAAGGAAATTATACTAGGGATTATATAGTAAACAATATCTTTTGATAAACATCTTTCATGAAATAGCTGGAGACAGGGATTCTATGGAAATGACATTACTTGGATGTATACAGTTTTGATTTCATTTCTAAGCTGTTATAAACAGGTCAAGTTTTGATAGACACATAAAAAAAACGAGTTCCTATCAATAAGAGTAAGTTATTACAGTCTTAGATGTGTCCCACAAAAGGGCTCATGTGTTGGAAGGCTTGGTCCTCAGCAGTTTGCAATACTGAGAAGTGACTAAATTACAAACACACTAATGTTATCTTTCAGTGGAGTGTTTCAGGTTATCTCATCACTATGTGAAATGTATCTATTTTTTAACCCCACCTGCCTAAGGACCTGACTGGTTCAGGGGAAATTAAGCAGGTCATCCAGGCAGAAAGAGGAACTCCGGGGGATGAATCTAGGTGGGTGGAAAAACCAGGAGAGGTAAAGAGTCACATGGCAGGATGTAGATTAATAGAAACAGGTAATTTAAGTTTAAAATAGCTGGTGGGAAAAGCCTAAACTAGGCTAGGCTTTCCTAATAAATAAGTCTCTGTGTCATTATTTGGGGGTAGGCAGTCTAAAGAAATCTGATCTCTTGCTACAGATGAGTTCATAGCTGGACTATTAACAACAACAAAAAAATCTTTCCTCTTTTACATTTCTCATGTAATTTTTACAAGTCATTAATATTTAAAAGGTAAACCTAACCAATCATTCCAAGAACTAAAGTTATATAGTTTTCCTAAAAACTTTAAGGCTCATACATCAAGAGCCTCTTAGGGTTGGGGTCAGGAACACAATTTTTCTTTCCATACTTTAAAAACTGAATTATTAAGAAATAGGCTTACATTGTCTTGCTCTGTGGGGAAGGCACCAATACCAACTCTAGTGGCATAAGCTTTTACAACTCCATATACTTCTCCAACATTCTGAGGGGGCATACCCAAACCTGTACAAACACCTCCAACAGTACAGTTTGAAGAGGTTACAAAAGGGTAAGTTCCTAAAAAGCAGAAGAAAAAAACAAAAACCACTAAGATGAACGAACACATGTACACATACACTGTAAAACAGAGTCACATTAAGACCATGCATATGAATTTACCCCAGGGATGACAGACTTGATCATAACTGTAACTGCTCCTTCTCAGGGTCTCAATGTCTTAGGCTTGCTTCTCTTTGTAGATGGCTAGAGCTTTAACTGCAGCATTTTAGCTACAGAGAAACCCAGAGTGTGTCCAGTACCTAACTTGGCTCTGCATAGTATGCAAACACTATTGTGAAGAATTTTATACAGAAATCTACCCACATATTTTGATTAACTCCTGCTAATCCCTGGGGCAACAGTAATTTTGTAGTGTTCAATAATTTCCCAGCCTTTGAACTCTATTCAGAGCAACCTTCATTATGAGGGTGCATTTTTCTCCCCTTTATACTTAATTACTCACTTTGCTAATTATACACTTTCTTTCTAGATTGAGAAGGCATATTATAAAATAAAGGGGTAAATATATCTATTATAGAGAAATACATTCTAATTAATTAGTATCCAAAGCTAATGAAATATCAAGTGGCTCAAGGGATAGCTCAGCAGTTAAGAGCACTTGCTGCTCTTCCAGAGGACCCAGGTTTGATCTTCAGCACCCATATGGTGGCTCACAGCCATCTATAATTCTATTTCCAGAGAATTCAATGACTTCTGGTCTCCAAGGGCACTGCATCCATGTGGTGTACAGACACGCATGCAGGAAAAACACTCAAAACACATAAAATGAAATAATTTTTTTTAAAAAATGAAATGTCACCTAGAACTGTTAACACCGTGGAAAGTATATTTAGATATAATCACCAAGATTAATATGATAGTCATCTGAATAAGTTTAGCTTAACCACAAAGATAAGGAAATGCTGAACCTACCATGAAGATCTTAGAATACGTTTAAGTCCTAATTTCAATTTTTTAAAGACTTAAACGGGAAAATTCTCCCCAAATTGATCTTATCATTTTACAATTCTAGAGAAATAGGAGTTGAATAAATCATGAACCAAGTAATGAAATTCACAATCTGCAGAACTCCAAATTCACAGAATTTAAACGATTCCATTTTTCTAATGAAGTGTAAAACTAGTATTGTGCTTGCCACAATTTTCCTTTGCCTTAAGATGACAAGCTATCTCAATCCTGAATACAAATGCTAAATGAACTATTTATAACTCCCTTAATGTTAACATTAATATTTATATCTAAGTACTTTCAGCTCAGCCAAACTCCCTATGAATCATATCTCACTTACCAAAATCAATATCTAACAATGCTGCGTTTGCACCTTCTACCAAGATTTTCTTGGGTGGTCCATGGAGGGCCTCATATAGGAAATAAACTCCATCTCTCACCATCGGTTTAATCCTTTCCATATAACCCTACACAAAGACAAAAACCAGTTTCCATGTGCACTAATACATTATGACACCAGTCAAAGTGTAAACTACTTGGCCTTCGACAAGTGGAAACTGACAAATCCGAGCAGAAGGCACTGGTGATAGAGCTCATACACATCTTAGTGTAACATTTGGATAAGCTCTGGTCTCCCAAAAAGGGGATATGGCGCAGTAACAGAGTACTTACCTAGTATGTGTGAGGTCCTGAACAACACACATACACACAAGCACTATGATATTTAAAAGTTCTATAACAACTTCAATGGGAACAGAGCAAAGTACTCACTTCACAAGCTAGCTTTCAGGGAGAATAAAAAGAGCTGTTGGTTTATATTAGATGGCACTTTGTCATTTTTAAGCTATTTGAAAGGCTGGTACTTATAATTCACATAACCAACAATTTTCAAGTTCAAATCAGAATGATACAAAAATGTAAAGTACACAAACTACACTGGCGAGCATGCGCATGTTAGTGATGGACCGCTGTCCTCCTTCACAGTAACACCAGAACATGTCATCAGTTGACAGCATCAAATACCAGCATGAGGTGCTGTTAGTAAAGTTTCACTTGAGAATTCAAGTAAAAGTACACTGAGGGCTGTAGTACAGCCACAATAAAACTACAACATCAGGAATGGTAATTCTAAAGGCTACTTACCAGGAACCCATATGAATATATTGCATCCACTAATGAATGTCTGCCTGACCCCTCCTTAGCGTTTGTCTTTAAATCTCTTACTTAACCATATTTCAGTCCTTCCTGTGCGGCTAAAGTGACTCTGTAAGTCCTGGTTCAACACATATCACTTGTGAAATCTTGTTTCTTTTTTCTTTTTTTCTCCCTCAAGAATGATCTCATGTAGCCCAAGGCAAGCTCCAACTCAGTATGTAGGTGAGGATGAACTTGAACTTCTGATCTTCCTGCTTCTATTTCCCAAGTGATAGGATTACAGGAGTAGGCCACCACACCCAATTTATGAGAATCATAAACAGACCTAAGGTTTTTCTAGAATGACATATGATAATGTAGATTCTTCCTCAGCTCTGCTAACAATAATACCTTTAAAGAAGTAAACAGCAGGCATATAACAAATAATGTGAAATACACCAATGACTGAGAAGCCTTCTGCTAACTCAGGCACCACTGGATATAACAGTTACCATTAGTGAATTATTTTTGGTGGCCAGTAAAGTTATTTGTCTCAGAAAAAAATGCTGAAGAAATTGACTGTTTATCAACCCTAAACCAACCTGCTGACGTTACAAGTCACTACACTGTCCCTTTCTTTACTGACCTACACTTCAGTAGCATGTGTGCTTTCTTCATAATTTAAATCTGACCTTCCTTCTGTTCAAAATTCTCCAATTGCTTCCCACTGTCTCCAGAATAGCAGCTAAATTTCCTGCAGATGCATCTGACACCGTGATCTGGCTATTTTCACATACCATTCCTTTTCCCATCCAGTATTCCATCTAGACTAAACTGTAAAATTACACAAACAAGCTATGCCCAGGAATGACTTGTAAATTCTTTCACTAGTTAATACACAAAGCTGGAATGCATGAAAAACCTATATGTCACTTTGGCAAATAAGCACATCACTGAGCTAAGAAAGCATTACCTTAAGTTTCTGTAATTCACCTTCAATGTCTATTTCCAAAGTAGGGTATATAGATTTGTACTGGTTAGCTAGAACTCTGAACCTGAGAAATAAACAAATCAAGGCAATAATTATCTTAAAGAATACTTCAAATAATATCATTCAAATCAAGTGATTCCTGTGCTTGTAAATGGTTTTAAAAGCAAATTAGTTCCGAAACCGATTACTTTTTGAGAAATAAAATTTAATAAAGGAGATAAACATATGAATAAATTGTACACTTAAGATACATTTTTACACTTAAGACAAAATATAATTAAGGTGATGTGTAGTTGGAGAAGGGATAGAATAACTAAAATCTGAAACTAGGAAAGACAAATCATATTATACTGTGTAAAAAAAATGAAAGGGGATGGTTTCCATGATACTCAGACACTAGCAACTGATCTACGGGACTTTTCAGTGTAGTTGCCTGCCAATGTGAACAAATGACTACACTTTCCAGAGAAATCAGTCTATAGAATATGTCAGTGCAGCATTTCAAGTTTTGAAGAAGTGAGCAAACAATTTACCAAGACTTGAGAAGACATAATAATGGGGTCCTTGAATCTGAAATACCAAAGATGAGATCCTAGGACATGGTGAGCACATCAGTACTGCCATAATAGGAACCTTTCCTTTCACAGAAAACTAGCTCACATATCAGTCCTTAAAAATGATATGGCCTTATATTTTTAGGACACCATTTTTACATCATCATCATGAGCTTATTTTTCATGACATCAGTCTGAATACTAATGCTAGGTTTTTAAATATTTATATTTTATGCACACTGGTGTTTTGCCTGCATGCAAGTCTGTGTGAGGGTGTTGGGTAGCATGAAACTATTACAGGCAGTTACAAGTGCTGAGAATTGAACTCAGATCCTCTGGAAGAGCAGTCAATGATCTTAACTACTGAGCTATCTCTCCAGTCCCTGATGCACAATTTTGCACTCAGCTCTAAATTTTTTTTTTTTTTTTTTTTTTTTGAAAAAATAAGTCTGTTACCTCTCAGAGAAGCCATCAAAGTCAGAAACAAGATCACACATCCGAAGTCCACTCCGAGCAGCTTTGGAGGAATACACTGGGCCAATACCCTTTTTTGTGGTACCCAAACTTTAAAAACAAACCAAAACAAGCTTCAGGTTACAGAGGGAAGTAAGTCAGTCTGTGATCAGATCTTTCCAAAGAAGGAAGTTACATGACTGTTACTTATGCAATTTTCTGAAAGGTTATTTGTATAATCTAACTAGTTTCTCTGAAACCTAAGTAAAATTAGCTTATATATCTATTCTGGGTTTTGTTTTGTTTATTTCTGGCTCTTAATTTATACATAAGAATATAGATGTGCTCAAACTACATCAAAGTTATATCTATACATGTATGTATTTATGTATGCGCGCGCGCGCGCACACACACACACACACACACACACACACACACACACACACACGTCATACTTTTTTCCTGCTTGTTCTTGTCTCTGCTGCTCCTGGATGCCATCAGCTGCTTGGTGAAAATCAAATACTTGAAGAGAAATCAAACAAATCACAGTTGTTATTCAAAGATAACAGACAAGATAAAAATGTTCTATTTCAAGTCACTAAACTAGAAACCATGCCAACCTTGCTTCTGATGGACTATGAGTACACTTCTAGAAGCCCTAGGAGCAGCAGCTCCCACTTATAATCTCAGCACTAACCAGGCTGTGGCAGGAGAATCACATGTCTGAGACCAGCCCGGATCAGTGTTTCAAGAATATCCTAACCTAATTCAGTGAAGTTCAATGCACAAAGATTATCTTTTGGCAGGGGAGGGAAGGTTGTTGGAGACTGGCTTTCTTTCTGTGTTAACAGTCCTGGCCGCCCTGGAACTCAACTATAGCCCAGCTGGCCTCGAACACACCAAGATCCACCTGCCTCTGCCTCCTGAGTGCTAGAACTAAAGCATACGCTACCAACACCCAGCCAAAGGTAATTCTTCTGTTTCTTCTCTGTCTTCAAGGTCTGAACTAGGAGTCTAGGGATTACTTTGACACCTCCTCTTTTTTCCTCTCTAGTTCCAAACTAACCTGTTCCTCTTTCTACTCTTGGACATGGAATCCAAATTATTTAACGCATCCAAAATTTTTTTGCCGATACACAAACAACTCATCACATCCTTGTCTTTAGAATTAATGGCTCTCCACAGCTCTTAAGGAAAAATTCTTATATGGCAAACACTCTTCTGTTCATATCAGCATCCCTTGCAGTCCTTGCCCACAACTCTACGCTTCCTGTGCAGTGTGCCTACATGCACCTATAGGCATATTCATACCTGAGTATGACACCTTGAGTAGTAGGCCAATGTCAGTTTGCTAGTTAATTTCTGAACCAACAAGTGCTCTAATATTTACTGACTTACTACATAAACAGCTCACAGACAGGAAGACCCAGGGTTTTGGTTTCTAAACTTCTAACTAAAGCTTATTTACTTTTTTTTTTTTTTTTCAAAAAAAAAAATTAACAGGCTGTAAATTTTTAAGTATACAGTTTAATGATTTTTATCATATTATGCCATGATTCCTTTCCACCAATTATGTTGTTATTTCCAAATAAGTTGTTAAAAACAAAATGATCGCATTCTCAGAATTAGGAGAAGCATTTTGTTTGCTCTTTTCAAGATAGTATTTCTCTGTGTAGCCCTGGCTGCCCTAAAACTCTTTCTGTAGACAAGGTTGGCCTCAAACTCAAAGATTCACCTGCCTCCCAAGTACTGGAGTTAATTCATAGAACAATTTGATAAAATCCAGATTGACACTGCCCTCTCATAAACCTTAGCCTCCAAAGATATGCAGAAAGTGTTTTTGCCCTAATCTCTTGCTTTTGAGACTGCACAAACTACAAAAGGAGCTCCATCCAAAGCCCTGCTTAGCAAAGTTAACAGTTCCGCATGGTCACCAGATTTCTCCTACATGCCTTGTGAGTTTTGAAATTTTTGTATAATGAGTTACATTACAGATGCTGAATTTGCAGTGTGTGAATCAATATATGTCTCAGTACCACACAAGTAGGTAAATGAGTATCCTTAAAATTATACTGGGATATTACATAGCAAATGACAGCTATAAGAATGTCACAGTAATGCTATTTTTAATAAACCAATATTGGAAAAGCTTAATTTTCATCAATAGTAAAGGGATAAAAGCTTGGTATATTTATAATAGTTAACAATTTTTTTTAATAAAGGAAAAGCTTTTGTTTCAAGAAGCAATAACAAAAGAGTTGTAACAACTATAGGCAGAATGTTCAGTGAGGCAAGATGCAAAAAAACAGTATCAACTATAATTTTAAATAAAGTTCCAAACAATAGACTATATAAGTATGAACTGATAACCTTTGATCATGACTCAGAAAAGTCATCATGGCAATTTTTGTATTTTTTTTTTTATATAAATTTCAGTATATCATGTTGCACTTCAAATTGCTATCACATGATTAGTTTATTATCATGTTCCTAACCTGTTGCTCAGACAGTAGCCTTTCTAAATTATTTCAGGGACCAGAATTATTCTTAAGAGTTGTCTCATTAAATCTCAACTTAGCAAGTCAGTTATAATACAACTGAGATATCAGAATATGCCATACAATTTCTTTTGCATAAAAAATCATTTGCATTTAAATACCTATCTTCTATTATCAGAGAAGTTAAAAGACAACTAAAAACCACAAATAAATGGCTAACAGAAAGCAATGGAACTGTATTTTCAAAGATTAATTTAGTACCCTGACACAAAGCTACTGGTTTCCCAGGAAGTTATTAGTATAATCAGAACAATGACTTTCATGGTGTAAAACCTTTATGCTTCCCAATTACTTTTGATTATACTCTCTCTAAATTGCTTTGAATATTGCTCCTGATTTCTACAGAAATCTAGACAACAAAGGAAAAAAAAAACTATCTTGAGAACTTAGTCTGATTTTTTAATTGAACAGCAACTGTACATCCTTAGCAGTTCATTAATACCACTGTAAGAAAGTATTGTTGTAGGTAAATTTGGCTGAGTTTTACTTATCTGAATATTTGATACTAGTAACTACTCAGCATTTTCTACCACTCAACTACACAACTAGTACTATATTTAGGTGTTATTAACACAATGATACAATGCTTTTGATGTTACCCATAATACAACTAACTCCTTTGCTTGCTTTTTCATGTCTCATCTCTACTGAGGCTTCACTTCTCAGTGAATCCTCACAAAGCACTTTATAATTAACGTGTTCCTACAACTCTTCCAAACTACCTGCCCCTACTTAGGTCTGAGTTAGTAACACACAGCTTCACCTTAAAACTTAGCATTTTGTAGCATGGCACATTGATTATATATTTATCTGACATATTGTATTCATTACTAAGCTTCATTAAAGGATTTTTTAAGATATTTTCTTTGCTAACACTCTTGAAACTTCAGTGTCTGGGATCATGTCTAGCACAAGGTAGGTGTATTCACTAGCTAAATAAAAGGACAGACAACCAAGAACTGCATTTGAGGTGCTTATAATATTTAAGTCTTCTAGTTTTCTCAGGCTATTCTGAATAAACATCTCTTATTATTACAAACTCTGTCAGTAGGGCAAGACAAAAAATGATACCAAAAATCTGCATTAAGTTGCTTAATTTTTAGTTTAACAAGTTTTTAGCCAGGCAGTACTGGCACACACCTTTAATCCCAGCACTCAGGAGTCAGAGGCAAGTAGATCTCTGAGTTTGAGGTCAGACTAGTGTACAGAACCAATTCAAAAAGACAGCCAGGGCTACACAGGAAAACCCTGTTTTTTTTGGGGGGGGGGCGACAAAAAAAACCCTCTTAGATTTAGTCATTTTATTTTATGTGTGTTTTACCTACATGTGTGTTTAGTGCCCACAGGTAAATAGGTGAGAAGAGAATATCAATTCTCCTACAAGTGGAGTTCCAGGTGGCTGTGAATCACCATGTGGGTGCTCAGAATCATACCTGGGTTCTCAGCAAAGTAATGAATACTCTTAAGCTACCGAGCCATCTCTTTAGCCCTGCTTTTAAATTGTATAGCATCTTTATCATTTTAAAACTTCTCTTAAGCAAAAATGTTGACACTGTATTAAATTTGTACCATAATGTGGCCATGAAGTATATGACAATAGCAGAAAAGTCTGGTCAAGAAATGGAAGCATGCTAGAGCCTTTAGAAACTGTCTGACAGCATACTGTTAAAACAGAAGGTGAAGGAAGACCACACTTGAAGCCAGACTGGATACAGTGTAAGTTCCAGTCCAGCCTGGCAACTTGGCAAGACTCTGGTTGATTCAAAGCCAAAAAGAAAGAAGGGTCTTTCTGTCTGACATTTACACCACCCCTCCCCCAAGCATCCTCCTTTGTCCCTAGCAATCTAAAGCACCAAAGTAATTCCCCAAATATGGAACCTGCATTCTCAAACAAAGTGATGAACTTAGAGCACTTGTGTAGAAAATCCTACTTTGAGTTTTTGAAAATGTCAAAGTATTGTTGTATTTATCTAGTCATATCAATAGCTTTTGAAGTCTCAAGTACAGACTAAGGATAAGTAGTCCACTAAAAATAAATCATACAGGATATTATTGACATACAAATTATTGTGAAATAGTACAAAATTGCTTTTTATATTTATAGATTAAGAACTTCATGAACAATATAATAAGAAAGAGGACATTCATATTAAAAACATCTGTATGTTAATTCAGTTCAGTTTTCCTCAATTTTATTTTTACTTTATTACTGTTTGTGTAACGTACTTGTATGGGTACAGATGCCCAAGGAACTCAGGTCATCAAGCTCACAGGGCAAGCACATTCACTGGCTGAACCATCTTGCCATTATTTTATTAGCTTTACTGAGGTGTTACACAGGGCTCAAATCTGAGCCTGTTATGGGGACACTGTTACTTGATTTCCAGTTTGATTGAGCTTTTTAAAAAGAGAGCAATGCTAAAACTTTAGCAGCTACTCAAACATAAACTTATTTTGATAGATTCAGGTTCATATCAAAGTTCTCTATCGGTTTATACCCCCTATTTCTCTTTTCGGGCTATCATCTTCAATCATGTTGCTGCTAACCCCACCTCTGGTGAGAGCTGAAATTAGTTTCAGAACGTAGCACTACTAACAAAGATTAGTCTGAATGAAGGGCAGTAAGTAATTCATCATGTCACAACAGTCGTCCTAAAACCTGCCACAGGACAAATGCATTCTCACAGGAATACATGTACAAATAAATGCCCTCTATCTTGATGATTTATTCTCTGCTGCTTATGTTACTCATTTGCTTAGCTATACTTGTCTTCAGAAATGAGTGTATTTCTAGTCCCTGTCAAAAAATAAAGATCTTATGTATTTTAACCTCAACTACAATCCATAAACAAACATAAGAAATAACTCATTTCTAAATTGTTTTCACTCAATACATTTGATTAAAAGGTAGTTAGTTATAAATAAATACAGTATGGCCTCCATACCAATATGAGCTCTGTCCGATATGATAAGCCTCTTTTCCCAGCCATCTAGACCTAGGAGAGAAAAGATACACTTTTTCAAACATTTTGTGTAGCGACTCCTAAGACTTAACTTCTTTTTGAACAGAATGTTTTATAAGAGTGTTTTGACTGAAGGACTCATGTTTGTATCTGTTTTTCTGTGTGGAAAGCATCAAGCTGATCAAGGTTGTCACGGGTCTTAACATACAAGCTCATTCATGCTTTTATTTCCAGATATTTTGTTCTAAATAGTTCCTGTCTTAAGGCAGTCATACTCACCCAAAATACTCCTAAGAACCCCTAGAAAGCAAACAGCAGAAAAATATTTTCCTAGACATAAGAGTGGGAATCAGAAAAACTGAAGAAGAGAGGGAAGTCGATCTTAGCAATGGCACCCTTCCCAAAATGTGATCAGATAAAATAATGATTTCCCCAAAGTATTGTTGTTACCATACTTAGGATATGAAATGGTAATGAAATAGATGCGTCTCCCATGTAACTATGAGCTGCCAAGAGCAGGGGTTGTGAACTTTCATACCTAGATCCCATCATGCAATAAATTAGGGGGAAATGATTGCTAGAGGAACAAACAAATTCAAACACCTAGTTTCTTTTATATTAGTACATTAAAAGTTATATGTGTTCTCAAGATAAACTGTTTTCAAAACTTAACTCATCTGGAGATTAAATCAGGTTCAGGAGCTAGGAAAGTTGCCCAATGATACAACACTTGCCTATCATGTGCAGGCACCTAGTTTCAATCCCCAGCACAACAAAAGTTAAGTTTCAAACATTAAAAAAAAAAAAAAAAAGCACAGCACACACTTCTAATCCTAGCGTGATACAGGAGGCAGAGACAGATAGATGGATCTTTGTGAATTCGAGCCCAGTAGCCTGGTCTGCAGAGCTAGTTTCAGGACAGACAAGGCTACAAACAACAAAAAAACCAAACCCACCTCAAAAAACAAAAATAAATGTTATCTTTGACAAGAGCCACAATTGGATTCCCTATAGATTAAAGGGTGACCTTCCCAGCAGAGCACTAAAGGTGCAGTACTCAAGGATAAACCAAAATTAATAAGCTTCCCTACTGTTGTTTTTGATATGTAATCATGTATTCTAGATTGGTTTAGAGGATAGTCTAAGGAAAGCATTACAAAGAAACTAAAAAAAAGTAGATTCAGCAAGTGAGGTGCAGATCTTAGTATCATTCACAATGATGAGTCAGACAGAAAAGGGAGGTATGGTAAGAATGAGATTAAAAAATAATAACATTTAAAAAAAAACATATCAGTTAAACTCATTCATTCATACCTTTTCCCTTTTGAACATTTTTCTCCGCTTCTTCAAACAATCCAGGAAGATGAATTACCACTCCATTTCCTAAAAGAAACAAACAATCCTCCACCTTAAACACCTGTAATTATAATATAGACATACATATAAATGTTAAAATGTAGACATCTATAATAACCATCTATTTTGAACAGAAGAAGATGTTGCATTTGTTAACAGGACATTGCATTTTATTAAGGAACCACCACAGAAATTATTCAAAGTGTATAATATGTATAAGTGATAGGAAATATAAAACACTAAAATTATGTTGAAAACTTGGAATATCTTTGAAACAAATGAATCATGTTCTGAAAGAAGCTAACACAGCAGACCTGGTATAGACCAATGTCATTCAGAATCACACACTGCTGTGGTCACAAAATCAATTTATCATACAAGCAATTTTAAACAATGGAATACAAATAATCAGATTATTCTATAAGGGTTTAGAATGAAATATTTCTTATTTCATGGTCTCAGTTGAAAAGTCATTAGAAAATTGACTTGGTAGTCAGAACTTCTTTATGAAATAAAGACTACAATGTTCAGAGATGCTTGCAAAGTGAACATCCTGGGAACCACTACAGCAAACGACCAGAAATGGTACTGTCCTATAAGGTATTGTGGCCAAAATTAGTGACACACCAAGGAGCCACCTGGTTAGTAAAAGTGAAGTCAGTTTTGATACTGAAAATTACCATCACCAAGCAGTTCAGTTTGAACACTTACCAATGAAGGCAGTAACATTTGGGTTAATTATTCCACTAGGTAAAAGATGAAAGTCATATTCCACAGAATCTACAACAACCGTGTGTCCAGCATTATTTCCTCCCTGAAACAGAATAGAGGAAGTTGAGCCTGATAATAAATATGGTGCAGGTGATGATTCCCCGGCAGAAGCAAGCACATTTCTGTGAGTTCAAGGCTAGCCTGGTCTACAGGCTCCAAAGCTACAAAGAAAAACCCTGTGTTGGGGAAAAATAAATAAATAAAATAAACAGGGTAAATAGCATCTGGGAGTGGTAGCTCACACCTTTAATCCCAGCACTCAAGGGAGGCAGAAGCAGGTGGATTTCTGAGATCTGGAGGCCAGCCTAGTTTACTGAGTAAGCTCCAGGATGGGCTCCAAAGCTACAGAGAAACTCTTGAAAAACAAAAGAACAAACAAACAAAAACAGAACAACGAAAAATATATAGTAAATAGCTTAACTAATTCCTAGCGCTATATAGTACACTTGAATGATTACTCTGAAAGGATCAAGAAATTGATCAAGAAATTCAGGCTTCTGGGAAACAGGAAGTCACATTCCTTTTTAAGAAAGGGTAGAAAAAGCTCAACTCATTTAGTCTGTTAGACCTTCTTTGGTCCTATACAAGACATGTATCAATCTAATTATTCATGATACTTTATATAGACATACTGTGTAGACCCTGGATTTGGGCCCTCATACTACAAAACAGCAACAAAACAAAATATAAATATGTACTTTTATGCACAAAGTATCGTCAGAAGAATATTAAACCTTGTGACTGGGTACCAAGTAATAAGCGTGTGAGAAAGACTTCACTTTTAGCTGCATGTGCGCTTTTGTGGTTGTTTCCTGATGAAGAAATATGTGGTTTGTTTGTTTTTGAATTCACCTGTTCCTTTTAGATGCTCCTAAAGCTGGATTAAAGGTATGGGTCGCCCCTCCCTGACCTGGCTTGGTTCTGTGGTTAACTCTGATATTCCAGATAAATTTTATTAAACATATCACCACAGTCACTTAATAGTCTTAATATCTAATTTTTGTAATTTGATATTTGACACACTTACTGTTTTTTGATTATGTAGACATAAACTTTAGGAATCTTCCCATGACTTTGACTATAATTCTTAACAGGTACACACAGCCACACATCATTTTTACAATTTCCTCATGATTGCATTCTCATTGTAAAAAGCACTGACTTTCACACTTACCAAGTATTTTGACTATATTCACTCCCCTCATCTCCTCCCCACCCAGTTCCTTTTCCAAATCGTCAATTTTCATGTTTCTCATATATGACTGTTATATATGCAAATGATGTTATTTCATTCTTCTTTATGGATGAATAAAATGTCTATTGACAAATAACTGCATGTGTTTATTTGTTAACGTTAAAGACCACTTCATAACCTTGCAAGTAAAACCATTTCAGTCTTTTATATTCTTTTTTAGCTGTACATATAATAATTAATCTGGTCCACAATCAAAGAAATGAGCTGTTTTCAGTTTTCTGTCATTATAAACAATACTGCCATAGCTTCCTGGCATGCATTATTATACTCATAGCAATTTATCGCCATTCTGGTAGAATCCTAAAATGTACATTACATTCTAAGAGCACATTATTTATCATAAGTTAGTCTTTCTTAAATAATACAACTTTTATCTGGATTTTGATCTCTTTACTCCACAGGCCAAGCAACCTTTCTAAATAACAAAATTTTTTGTGCTTGAGAAAACATGTCTCAAAATGTCAAGAAAAATCTCTTGAAATGAACACATTAAAGTTTCTAAGTTCCCAAGCAAATTGTCATTACTACAATTATTTAATTCTAAATTGTTATTAAATTTAATAAATATTTACTATGTTCAATGTATTGTTAATTTTGAGACAAGTGATCAGTTACTTATTCTAGGTTGAACATTCATTCCTAATTCCCAAAGCCACAAGCTGGAAACACTGTATGCTGACATAAACCATTAGTGGAAAATTCCACACCATGAAGCTTCCATCTCATGCACAAATTAAAAGCCTGAAATCTCCAACATTTCTGGGTCACAAACACTGTAGATGCAGGATATTCATTTTTAAAATTCCAGTTGCTAAGTGTGAAGTAAATTGTGATCTCAATACCTCTTAATAAAACCATTAGATTAGCAGACAGAAACCTTCCCAGGCAGGAGAATGCTTCCACTTTTTTAAAGTGTCACCTGTATCTTTCTCTTTGGATGTCCTGTTGCCTAAGAAAATGTACTCTAAATCTTGAAAACTTCTTAAGTGGTTTAAATTTGTTTTCACTGCTTACAGCAGATTACTAGGCATCAAAGATTCATTGCACTATGAACAAGAGCCTTATTTTTAATTTCCGTGTAATTCTGCAAAAGTATACAACGTGTGGGTGTGAATCTTTTTCAGCTCAAGAGAATAAATGTTTACAAATGAAAAAAAAATAAAATAAATAAATAAATAAATAAATAGATAGATAGATAAATAAATAAATAATGTGTTGTGGAGCACTCCTATAATCCTAGCCCAAGGCAGGAAGAGGCAGAATTTAAGTCATCCTCAGCTACTAGAGGCTAGCCTGGGCTACCTAAGACCCTGTCTCAAAAGTGCCCACCCCCAGTCCATGATTTGTTTAAAGAACTGCCTTAGTATAATTATTACATAAGAATGTTCATGTTGTGTAACAAAAGCCTACTCTCTTAGCAAATGTTTTACCCAGTCAGGTAGTAATGACAACATCAACCACAGTCAAGGATGAAAACTGGCATATACATTTTTAAAGGCAGATGGTTATGAATAATAATTTAGGAAGATAAATTAGCTTATTTCCTAAATTCGTCTAAGTTAATATGTAGTTTGGGCTAGAAAGTTCAATTATAAAATATTAGAAATTGCACTTACTATAAAGCTTGTTCACCGAAATACTAACCACTATTTTTAAATAACTAGTTCAGTTTAAATATTTAAGTTTAGTTGAATGTGGGAATATGATTAAAATATCCAGAATAATCTTGGATTTCCTTATTAAGTGAACTAATCTTAAAACACAATAAGGTGAGCTTCATAGGTGCCACACATAAGAAGTTTGCTAATGAGGTAATCTGTGAAAAAGTTTTAGTACATGCTCGTATTTCATAAAATACAACAGATGAAAATTCAGATTTGAAGTGCCTATTTGGATGTTAACCTAAAATATGCATGGACTGTATGTAAAATGCAAACTTCCCACCTTGAGAGCTCAGGCAACAGTCCTCAAATAGACACTGACCAAATGGAGAGGTGGCATACTTTAGCAGATAGCAAAGCCAGGAGGTTATCACCCGTGACCTCACCTGCAAACTGTAAGAGATGAGAGCCACTTCCCACACAACTCTATGTGCTAATGCCAGATGAACCTCAAATGGCCTTGTTTATTTTAACTTACATTTAATTTTAAATATACCAACTTATTTATGGCCATATTAAACCTAAACACGCTTTCTCGTTTCCTTCCAAAATGAAACAGAAATAGTCTGAACCCAAAAGTACTTTACTATATATTATGTTTGAAGATTATTGGGAAATTCTAAATCTGAAAGCTGTACATGATTTAAAGTAAATACCAAAAATAAATGCAAGATAGCTATACTAAAATGAGTAATAAATACAAGAAAGAAAATCCAAAGACCCTCACATAATATATATCCCCTAATAGGTACATATTACCAGTTTTCCTTGACTGTTATTCTTATATTGAGATTAAATATCTAGATGCTGGTGTGGTGGTTTGAATGAGAATTGGCCCCCTAGGTTCATAGATTTGAAAACTTGGTCCCCAGATAGTACAACTGTTTGGGAAGAGCTGGGAGATATGGGCTTGTTGGAGGAGATGTCACTGGGGTAAACTTTTGAGGTCAAAAAGTGTGATTCTTATCTTTGCTTCATGGTTGAGAATTAATATGTGAACTCTCAGCTGGTTCTTCACTCCGCCATCATGGACTCTAACCCTCTGAAACCGTAAGACACTTCCACACTTTCTTTCTTAAGTTGCTTTGGTATGGTGTGGTCATGGCAACAGAAAAGTAACAAAGACAGAAATTGGTACCAGGAAGTGAACTATGGCTATGACAGACCACGTGCTTTTTGGAAGAATGTGGAAGACTTTGAGACTGGGCTAAGAAAACATTGAATGCTGTGAGCAGTGTTATACAAATTCTGGTTGTGATAAAGGAAACTCAAAGCCAGGTATGGGGGAAAGGCTGGAATATCAAAGAGAGTAAACACCATAGTCAGACTTCACCCAGCTGTCTTCCAGCTTCCTCAGCCTCTCTCCTCTGGCTTCTACTGCCTGCTCTGTCTTCCTACACCTGCCTTAAATACCCTCTCCATCCAGTTGTTTCATATCCAGGTTAAGATTAAAAGTGTGGGCTACTACTATATGGTAGTTAGCCTTGAACTCACAGAAACATAGAAAGATCTCCTGTCTCTGGAGTTATGGGATTAAAAGCGTGGGTCACCACCTCTGTTTGTGTGGGAGCCTGGAACTCCCTCTGTAAACCAAACTAGCCTCAAACTCAGATCTGCTGAGATTAAAGATGTAGGTCACCACTCCTGGTCTTTCCCATGCTGGCATTAAAGGTATAACTCACCACTCTCTGATCCTCCTGGATTGACTATGTGGTTAGATCTCTTTTCTGATATTTCAGACTGGTTTTTATTAAATATACAACATATCCCCACAGAGCAGAGCTTAATGGGTTATCCCAGTAGGATCCCGTTGAGAGCTATACAGACTATATGTGGAGGCCCAGCTCAGGAGGTTCCAGGGGTAAACCATAATAGTAACTGGGCTAGAGAGTATTCTTCTGAAACTTTGGCAAAGAAATGTGGCTTTTTTCCCTTGTCCTAAGAAGTTGTCTGAGGCTAAATTGAAAAGTAATGGGCTCTGAAACCATAAACCAAATTAAATGCTTTCCCTTACAAGTTGCCTTAGTCATGGTATTTTTTCACAGCAATAAAAAATGTAACTGACACAGCTGGAGAGAGATGACTCAGCAGTTAAGAGGACCCAGGTTCAGTTCTCAGTCCCCACATGGAGCTTATAACCATCAATTCCAGTTCTAAGGAACAATGCCCTCTTCCCACCTCCACAAGTTCCAGGCAGAAACACAAGTTGTACATAGCCAGACATGCAGACAAAACACTTATATTCATAAAATAAGCAAATCTAAAAAGAAAATAGTATCTTAGCCAAGCATGGCAGAATTCTGCAATCCCAGCATTCAGGAGGCTGAGACTAGAGGATCATTAAATTCCAGGCTGCCAAAGCTACAGAGTGAGACTCTGACTCAAGAATAAATATTTTTTTAATTAAGTTTCTTAATAAGCTGGGCATCACATCACAGAGCCATGCAATAACTAAACATAACAAAACAAACAACAAACAAAAACAAAAAGCCTCAGAACAAAACTTCATGTTTTCAAAGCAAAAAAAAAAAAAAAAAAAAAAAAAACCAGTTTCTAGCGAATTCTTTTTGGCCTTTACAAAAAATACATAGCTAATTTTCACTTTTTTTTAAAGAATTAAAATAATAAAATAATTTGGCTCCAAAAAGTATTTGTTCCAGAAAAGAAGAGGTCTACAGTACACTGGACTGTTGAAAAATAATTTATGAACAAGAACAATCTCAAATTTTCTGGATATTTTCTTCTGTCTTGTAGTCCCACACAAAATTAACTTCAGGTCAGCTTTAAGGGTATATATTCAACTCCCCTTCTTTCCCCTTACAAGTCGAAGTAAACATGTCCCTGGCCACAGTATTGATACAGAAATCCAACCTGAGCCAATCAGCTTCAGAAAGGCAGAATTTAAAGTGCTAGAACCCATAAAATGCTGAGATAGATCCCAAAAGCAGCCCTGGTAACCACCACCCTTCCTCCACCAGACAAATCCTCACCTTACTTATTACAGTTTCTTTTCACTGTCTGTAAGGAAGAATGCACAGGATTCAGGAAACAAACCTATTACAACACACTAAATGTACCCCTTGCTCTTGGAGTTCACATCTTGCTCTGGTAATAAAAACGTACACAAGATTAAATGCTGAATTTTAATAACATTTCTAAGGTGTCCAGAACAGTATTTTAAAGCATGGTGCTGCAGGGTACTGGGATGCAATGACAATACTTAGTCATCTTGTAATTGTTCTCAGACTTCCCATGAACAAACACCCTTTCTTCCTAACTGGATCTTAAAGAAGTCAGAAGACAGATGCTTTGAATATTTTTTTCTGTACTCTTCTTCAAAACAAGAGGCCAAGTCCAATTTTATACTCTAAGTTCAGACCAAATAAAAATGACTCCATTCTTAGTTTAGCTTGCTATTAGGCCTTTCTATCCCCTCAAATTACTCCCTCCTTTTTAACCTTTAAGTGAGTTAGTTCCTGAGGAGATAGAGATGGAGGCAACACTGTTAACTTCTTTTACTGCAGCAAAAGCCCAAGAGTCAAGGACTAACAATTTCATGCACAAGCCCCAAAGGCACTTCTCAGACCCCTTAGGCCTTAAAATACTGTCTTCTTTGTCTTTATTGTTTAAATACATGGACACTATCATAACCAACAGAACTCAAAATGAATGGAGTGGAGTTCCCACTATAGATCAGACAAAGTCACATTGCCTCAGACCCCATGCCCTTGAACTGTTGCAAAAACCAAAAAGTTTTCTTGTCTAGTGCTTAAACTTAAGAACCTGTCAGTCTGATTCAATGTTTACTATCAGTGATAGTTTCTTGGTACTGAATCTTCACTTTTCCAGATTAACTGTTTCACCAAATCTAATACACCTGTCACCCCGAAACAATAAGCACCCTTTTATGCACTAATTTGAATTGGCCTGTGATTCCAAAGTTGACTATTAAGTTACTAGTAGTACATTGATTAGACTACTCTACATAACCAGATACAGTAGATATGAAAAGAAAATACACAAGGACATCTATCTGCATTATTTTTTAGTAAAGATGTCCAAGTTTTGGACAATCTTTGGAAAGTTTAAAGCATCTACTTGGCCTTTCACCATTTAGTTACTCTCAGTTTCAGACATACAAATATGAAAATGATGACAGGGTCTCGGGTTTTGTTTCATGCCTTAAGTTTCCATTATGAAACAACTCATGATGAAAACATGAAACAGCACTGCCTTGAAGGTTCTTAGTTAACAAGTTTGGGAAGGGAGGGGAAACAAGTGGGTATGTTTACAAAAAAAAAGAGAAGGCAGGAAAGAGGGAGGGAGGGAGGGAGGGAGGGAGGGAGGGAGGAAGGAAGGAAGGAAGGAAGGAAGGAAGGAAGGAAGGAAGGAAGGAAGGAAGGAAGGAAGAAAAAAGACAGACTCTAAGTACCAAATTCCAACATCTAGCTTTACCTGATCATAGGCAAAGCATGGCTGCCAGAGTAGCCAAGATCACTCTCAGACCACTAAATAAGGCTGGTAGAAACTTCTCTAGTCCACTCATCTCCGTAGTTTTACTCAGCTAATAAAGGAAGCAAACATAATGTCTTACTGGAGAACAGTAATAGGTTTACTAACAAGCTACTTCTGTGTTGTCCTGTTTCCACACACTACTACCTCCCTCCACCCTGCCCTGGCAACAAATCTATTTACACAGCAGTGCTTTCCTAGACTAGGACTTTCTTGTGAGCACAGGCTCAGACATTTTGGCATTTCCATTGCAGAGCTTAGTGTTGTCCTGTAGACACAAAATAGGTGTTTCCTGGATGAATCATCAGTCTACAGCTGGCCTTCTACTTATTATTGATCTAAAACTAAAGGCAGCACAGTAGTAATAACCATCCTTTGACTCAAGTCCTATATGCCTGTTTATGATCTGGAGTACCTACATACTTATAAATAACTATAATCCCAAATTGGAAGGCAGGCCTTAAGTGCTCCAATGGTGAAATGTCATTAGCTTTGCACTTATTTTTCCCCAAAAGGTATCTTATTTATTAAAATATAGAATAGTTATGAAATAGTCACCCTCTTTTCCCTCCCTTTAAAACTAAATTTTTATCTACATTTTAAACATGAAAGAATTATTCTGTGATTCTATTTGAAGTATGGATACACACACATATGTTGATTTATATGTATTTATATATGGATACATTATATATATGTATAAGGCACTCGAGGAATGACAATATAATTATAACAAGGAATACATTTTATTAACATAGACCTGTTTAAATGTATACTTAATTAGCATATAGTAATCCTTATGACAAGTGCATCGATAGCACTTACATATTTACCACTCTCTATGACTCACCCCCTTCCTCATCCCTGACAGTTTTCCTACTTTCATGGCTTTTTTAGTTCTCTCTCTGGATGAGAACAAGCTCTATCAGCTTTTCAAGACCTGACTTATCACAATGTTCTCCCACCCCACCTACTTGTCTATTAGTGACCTTCTTTTTCTTTACGGCTAAACTCAAAATTACTTTTCTAACACTGGCTTTCTACAATGCCTTCAGTATTATAACCTAGACCTTCATAAGTAGATTCTGGGTTCCTAGTGCTGGTCAAGTAAGTTATTTACAAAAATGAATCACCAACTAGAAACACTAGAGGGTTATAGTAGCTGGAGCACCTGGGAGGCTGAGTTCAAAGCCACTGCTTTACATCTAGTTCCAGAACATCTAGGGCTACACAGAGAAACAACCAAAACCAAAAGAAATGCTTAAGTATTTTTTACCTATTTGTAGCTAATGAGAATATTAAGAATCCTAATGATGGGCTCTTAAAACACACAAGAAAAAAATGTAAGGACTATACATACAACTTTTCTAAGTGTGAGGAGTCTGACAATTGATCACTTACTTCTCTACTAGCCTCAGCTAACACTCGGAAGCCAAGCACGGCTTCTCCCCGATCATTTCTCTAGAAGTTCCAAAGGCCTGTTCAGCCTAGATACATGACCTCCCTTAAGAACTATCTGGTAACATTAGTAATAGCTTCTAGTCTACAAACTGAATGTATAACTTATAAAAGGTATATTATACTGAGAACCGTTTGGATAAATGCTACAATGGCTACAACCTTAGAATCTACAATGCAGCTGGACCTGTGAACTATTTCGAAGAAAAAAGTCAAGCAGGCCTCCAATCCACCCTTCTTTCTAACCACCAAGAGTTTTGGCACTTTTCTAAGTCTTCAGGCCAGTGTACAAGATCTGATTTTAAAACTAAACGGTGAAGGCTTTACTTTGGAGCACTTGCTGTGCTAATGTGAGTCAGGATTCCCTGCCAACACCTTTGAGAGCACCATCAAATATGCATGCTGCCAGACAAGGTGCAGGAACAGAAACAGGTGAAATAGGTGGTAAATCGGTAGTTGGTGGTTAAGCTAAAAGGGTAGGTTTCCGAACGCAATAAAAAGATTACCAAAGTCAAAGCATCTTAGCTTCTTACAGAGCTGTTTCTGCACAGGTTTCAATTTTAGGTAGAAAGCTTCCCATGGGGTCCCTCGAGTAACTGAGACCTGCGCATCAACACACAAAACCATGCACCTTTAGGAAAAAGAAATATTCTTAGAACCTAAACACGCTACCGTTAACTGCAAACACTACATCTTGTTTTAAACATGAGTATTGCTCATCTATTTTGAATTCTGAAACTGGGAGATAGTTTTCTGAGAGCCTTTACAAAGGCCTCGTCTCTAGGCTGCTTCAAAGCAAACAAATAGGAAAAAAGCTAACACTGAAAACCACGTGTCTCTGGGTAGGAAGCACTCGATTTCCCGAAAGTCAACTTTTTACGTTAGCCAAACACGGTAAATATTTCTAAATATCCAATCTGAGACCTCTGTATCTACTTGTTTCACACTTTCCAAAAGAGTGACGATTCCTTCTTTAGGGTCCAATGAGTTAAAACAAATCTCCCCTAAATATTAATTTATGGACTACAAAGAAAAAAAAAAAAAAAGAGGACCCTAAACGGTCCCAAAGCTCCGTAGCGGAATCTGATGTCAACAAAATGGACCGAAGGAGGAGGAGAGGTTGTGCGTGTCGGGGGCCTGCAGGTGGGGTAGCGGTGATTCTCGATTTCTGGGAATTTCGGAAAAAGGACCCTCCCTTGGCCGTCCGGCTGGGTGGGCCTCGCTGGGTCCTCACGAGTCATAGCAGAGTCGGGAGCAGGCCTCGGGCGGTAGCTCCCTCAACTCCGTCCCGCTGCGAACCGCAAGTCGGGTCCCCAGACCCCCAAAACGCAGCTCAAGCGTCGCACATCCTCCAGAGCCACCCGGACCGTCACTCGAGACTGTAGGGCAAGGGTCCCCCCCGCAGCAGCACCTCAAGGTGACACCTCACCGCGCCCGGCGTCCCGGGCCAGGGCCCGGCTTCCTCACCTGGCAGCGGCACACGATGTCGGCATCCTGGGCCAGCAGATCCACCACCTTCCCTTTGCCCTCGTCGCCCCACTGCGCGCCCAGCACCACCGTCACCCGGTTCCCTCCGGGCGGTGCCCTGGGGCGGCCGCAGTCGCCGTTGGGCAGGGAGGCGGCCGCCGGGTTGCTCTCTGAGATCGACATGGCTCCGGTCAGGCCAGAAGAGCCTCGAGGAGACGCAGCGAGCGGAGGGAGCGTGAACCCAACTGCTGTGTCGCCGCCAGCCACATGCGGAGGAAGAAGGAGCCAGAGGCCGGCCCCGCCCCCGCCCCGCGGGCCGCCACCCTCCCGCCAGGCCCCGCCCCGCGCTCCGCCGCCCGCTCAGGGCGGGACCGCTTTGCGCTCGCCCCAGCCGCAGAACCCGCCCGCAGGCGCCGCGGTCTCAACTGCCGCCACCCCAGGGCCCAGGCCACACCTCTTCTCCGGCCCGCGCGCTGCTCTGCCGAGAACCGCGCGAGAACGGAGGGGAAGAGGGCGGGGTTAATAGAGAGCCCCGCCCCCGCGCCCCGCCCACCGGCCCCTCCTGGGGCTTTCAAACTCGGGAGGCGCGGAGGGGCGTGAGGGCCGTGAGGGGCGTGAGGAGTGTGGGACTACAACTCCCAGCATGCAATGCTGCGAGGCAGCCGAGGCGTGGCGCCGTGATGTCACGGTCTACGGGTTTCAATCTGTGAAAGCCAGTTTTGTTTTTTGTGTTTAAAGACTTGGACTTACAAAACACAAACGGGAATTTAAAAATACATAGAATCTGGGACGGAGCCGAATATATTTAGAACTAAGGAAAGGACTAAAGGGCAGTGAAAGTAGAGGACACTGGGAAATCTAGAGATCGAGTCCTAACGCTTCGCATTTCACAGTACCTGAGGCGCTGAGAGGAGTCAATTACCCACGTCACATCCGTAATGTACCTGAGTACTTTTGATCCCCACAACCATATTTTATAAAATAAAATACACCCTTTCTACAAAAGAATTTCTCTCCCTCTGCCCCCATCCTCCCGCCCACACTTTCCCTCTTGAAGCGTTGGAGATCAAATCCGGAACCTTGTAATTTGAGGCTAATACTCTACCACTGAGTTATTCCCCACAGGCCTTCAGGCTTTTATATAGGGCTTAACTTGCTCTAATGGGGATTGAAATGGTACCGTGGGCAATCTGTTTGCAGACTCAGTAAGTTCATGGGCTTCCTGCATATTCTGCACTCGGTGTTGTAGCTGATTCCAGAGTGTGCCCACTGTATGTAATGTGGGTTTTTAATTTAGTGTGTGTGAAAGAGAGAGACAGACATTGAGAGACAATGACAGAGAGACAGAGAGAGAGGTGTGCACATCCTCCTGAAGGCCAGAAGAGCATCAGAGCCTTGGAGCTTGAGTAACCGGTTGTGGAGAACCATCTGGTAATAGTTGCTGAGAAGAGAATGCTGCATCCCCTGGAAGAGCAGAAAATGCCCTTAACTGCTGAGCTACTTCTCTAGCTCTGATCTAATGTTTTCACCACAACCCACCTTAATTGTGACATAAAATTTTGATTAAAATTGCTTTGAGATAACAGTAATAATAAAGGACTGGGGATATAGCTCACTGGTGTAGAGTAGTGATTGCTTGCGAGCACCTTCAAGACCCAGGATTTGAAACCCACCGTTACATACTACCCATTCTGACTACTCACTTGGTAGTCCTACCAAAAGCCAATCTGAGGCCAAGAAAGGAACCCTTTCTATACCCCCTACTTCCCCATCCCTTCATGCCCCTCTACCCCTTCACTCCACCATCCCCTCCCATCCACTTCCTTCCTTGGAACATGTCATGATGGCTCTAGTCCTTACAGGACCTCCCAGATCCTCCCAGCTAGAGAAAAATTATACCGTCTGAAGTCCCTCGTGGCTTTGTCTGTCTCCCTTTCTTATCCATCTTTCAGCTGACATCCCTGAATTTCAACTTCCCCAGACCTATTAGCATGTTTACACGTGAGTTCTACAGATGGGGTGGCTTAATGACTAATGAACTACACCTTAAGTCCAGCCAGCTTGTGACCTATGTTACAGTTAGGATCCCTGAGATTGATGTTTTATCTCTACCAGAATTCCACTCTCCACCTACAAGCCAGCACAATGTGCTTTTGAGAAACAGCCTGCCTCCATTTTAGGCTTTAAAACCAAAGCCATCTTATAGTAAAAACAAACTGTGGTGATATCTCTTATGTTTAATAAAACCAGTCTGGAATATCAGAGAACAGATCCACCCACAGTCAAGCCAGGAGGGTCAGAGAGGGGTGACTCACACCCTTAATCCCAGCACAGGAAAGACCAGGAGTCTTTAATATACCTTTAATAGCATAACTCCAGAGACAGAGATGTCTTTCCAAGTGGGTGGATCTGTTCTCTGATATTCCAGACTGGTTTTATTGACTATATCACCACAACAAACTAGGTTCATTCCTGATTAATTTTAAACTTGTTTTTGAAGGATTGAACTATGCACCACCAGTAACCTTAACTACAAATGGTTCGATATTGCCTGTTCCAGGAAACAGCAACAAAACCTTTGTCTCAAAAACTATAATCACTATTTTGCAACTCTATCTTTGTTTCAAAGGGTTATTCTGACCACCTATGACTACCTGTTGTTATGACTAACCTGTTGTTATGACTACCTGTTGTTATGACCACCTTGTTATGCCCACATTGCAATCACATCTTTGTTTCAGGAGGTTGTTAGGACTAATTTGTTATGCTTATGTTCTGTTCCTATAACCTTCACTAGTTTGCCACCAAATCCCCCATTTGGAAGCTATAAAAACCCTGAGCTATAAAAACCTCGTCTTCCAGTGCTGATCTCTCAAACCCTGCCTTCAGGAGGCAACCTGCATACACAAATAAAAAGCTTGCTTTCATTAATTTGGCCATGATGATCTGGGCAGGTGGTCTTTCTCCTCCCATCTTTGAGATTAACATGTTCCAAAACAGTCTCTTCAGAGACAGAATTCAAAGCATAAAAAATACACCAGCCCACACTTTCCCTAATGCTAAACTTTAGTTGTGGATGAAATAGCTCCAACTCCTCCAAATCATATGATGGAGATGTAGTGTTTCTTAATTGCCACACTTGATTCCCTTTAAAAGGATTGTGTCTTTCTGTTTAATCAATAAACTCACTAGCTCCTCCCCAAATTCTTTTCAGTGACTGCTTCACAGACAGAGGCTGGTGTACCTGCATGGTTGGCAATACTGTTTCTGCTTATAATGCCAATAGAAAAGAATGAAGATACTGTAGTGGATTTATGACACTGCATTGTAAATAATTGTCCCACCTATGAGTTTAATAAAAAGCGCTGATTGGCCAAAGGCAGACAGGAAGTGTGGGCGGGGCTCCCAGACTAAGAAAACTCTGGCAACAGGAAGCACAGAGCAGAAATGCCAGGGAGAAGCCAGTAGAAGCATAGGACAACTCTAAGAAAAGGTACAGAGCTGCATGGCTGAACAGAAGAAGCAGAGGACAACTCTGAGTAAAGGTACTGAGCTGCATGGCTGAACAGGAAAAGAGTCATGGGTTAGACTAAGGGTAAAGAGTTAGCAAGTTATATGCCTGGGCCTTAGGCCAATCAGCCTAAAATTAATGTAAGTTTCTGTGTTTCTCTGCAGGCCTGTGGGTCTGCACGTCTAAACCTTGAGGCTAGGCCTGAAAGCCTGGCCCAAAAACCTCTTACTACAAGATACGTTGCTGTCTTCAGCATGTAAACAAATTAAATGCTATATGAGAACTGAGTTTCTCTCCATTTTGCACAAGATTACAAACTCTAAGAAAGCAAGAACGCTGTCATATGGGTTTGGGTTGTAATTACAGGAATAAATAGGACATTCATTTCTGTCCATTTTTTCCTCTTGAAAATAAGAGAAAATGATTTTGCTCTACTCTTAACATTCGATGTAATGTTTTATTAAAAGTCTCATACATATTGTGCAAGTTACCTTTTGTCAGCTCGACACAAAAAGAGTCACCTGGGAAGAGGGAACCTCAATTGAGGAATCACTTCCAACAAATGGACCTCTGAGCAAGCCTGTGGAGCATTTCCAGGGTTAACCATTGATTTGCAAGGGCCTAGCTCATTGTGGGTGGTGCCACCCTTGGGCATGTAGTCCTGAGCAAGTCCCTGGGAGTAAGCCAGTAAGCAGCCACAAGGTTCCTGAGTTCAAGGTCATCTTCAGCTACAAAGAGTTTGAGGCCAGTCTGTGATACATAAGACTATATACGCGGGGGGGGGGGGGGGGGGGGGTGGTGGTGGTGGTTGGGGGGGGAGGGATGTCATCTATAGTTTCTCTTTATCGGGCCAAATCGGATTTTTTCAAGGTGGAGTTTTTGTACTGTAAATTGGGTGTAGGAATTCACCCAGTGGCTAACTTTCTGGTCACTCTAGGAGACGGCCCCACTAGCAGCGCATGCGCACTCACTCATCGGCGCTGCGCGTGCACAAAGTCGCCTGGGATCCCGGAGCGTGCTAACCAGGGTGGCGCTGTAGAGGCGGTTATTCGGTTGGAGTTGGCACCATGTTGGCCCGGGAAGTGGCAGTGCTGTTGTGGTTCCTGAGCAGCTGCAGCTTCGCCGTATGGAGGTAGAAAGATGCATCCCCTACCACTGGCCTTGCAGCTCCCCAGCAGATGGCCTGAGCACCTCTGTGACGCCGATTTCTGCAGAAGGCCTGTGATACCCTCACGTTGCTGCCTTAGATCATTAAAAAAAAAAAAGTTACTTAAATATAGAGATAGGTGGATGATAGAGATACACGCATGCACACATAAGGTCATTTATATGAACGTATATGATATATATTTGAGCACATCCTCCCATATTTGCTGCTGGGGTTTGATGCCCACCCCTCCATCCTCCTTCATATACATTCTTAAGTTTCCTTGTAGCTGACTGTACCCTTGTTCCTTCCCAAAGTAGAACCAGAGATGACTAGGGAGGGGCGTTTTATTTCTGACTTATTTTAAAGACGTTGAAGCAGACGGATTCGAGAGAGACTATTTACTAAAAGAGAAATGTGTAAACATAAAGTGATTACTTCACAAGTACTGGTTTGGAGACTGAAGATGTTAGGAAATCCTGAGAGATCCTTAATGCAGGTTTGTTTTGTTGTTGTTAGGTATTCAATAATCACCAGCTAGAAGGGATATCAGAATATTTTAGGTTTCAACACTGGTTAAAATGCACCTTTACCAGAAAAATCATATTCTTTGAATATGATATATAAAAGTAAGTATGACCCCTCCCCCAAATTAACATTTAACACGACCAACAAAAAATCAAATAATTATAAGTTTTTCCTTACACTGAGGAAAAGGGTTCTCTTGCATGTTATGTGACAGGTGAAGAATGGCCATAGGCTGACATGTTGGTGCATAGTGAGCCCCGGCATTCACAAGGCCAAGAATTCAAAGAAAACTTGAGCTAAATAGTTAAACTCTGTAAAAAAAATTTTTTTAAATTAAAAATAGAATACAGGGGCTGGAAAGATGGTTCCCTGGTTAGAAGCACTGGCTTCCAGAGGACCCTGCTTACATTTTCAGCTCACTGCCTGCTTTCAACGGTCTGTAACTCCCATACCAGAGGATTTGGCGCCCTCTTATGTCCTCCGCAAGCATTGCATGTATATGGTGCACAGACATAGCCAGGCAAAACAATACACATTAAAAAAAACTATTTTAAATTTTAAAAATTAATATAAAAAATAATAGCCATTGGGTCACATCAATGAGAAGGAGCAACAGTATTGTGTTCTTATAACTTTTAAGGATTCTTTTCACAATGAAGACAACA
The DNA here is from genome assembly GCA_033318265.1 of Phyllotis vaccarum. Classification (NCBI taxonomy): domain Eukaryota; kingdom Metazoa; phylum Chordata; class Mammalia; order Rodentia; family Cricetidae; genus Phyllotis; species Phyllotis vaccarum. The sequence continues at coordinate 17,001,399 of JARWLC010000017.1, read as the reverse complement.
TGTTCTGTGAGTTGAATGGAGTTTTATATTTAGAGTTCAGCATATGCTAACAATGAATCACCAATGAGACTTTGAGAATATTAAGGATGGCCTGTGAACGCAGGGAATTTGCGAGCTCTATTGAATTTTTGTTTGTTTGCTTGTGTTTTGTTTTTTCTTGGAACCAGAGAAGTCACCAAAAGACCAGATAACAAATATATTAGATGTTTCCCAGCCATAAAAATCTATACTATATCTACTGAGACCTCTGCCTTACTAGAGGATACCACTCTTGGAGTGGTTATATAATGATAAAATATATTTATTACAAGGTACAATTTTACTTCCAGGCTACAGTAAATCATCCATGCTCTATGCTTATTCATGATTAAAGAAATGGTAAAGTCCAATTCCATGTTACTGGAAAAAAATGTTTTTTCTTAGGGCTATCATAGGATATCTGAATTCTCTCTCTCTCTCTTTCTCTCCTGTGTGTGTGTGTGTGTGTGTGTGTGTGTGTGTGTGTGTGTGTGTGTGTATGTGTGTGAAGGAGCTGAAGCACAGTGATTTGGGGAAGAGTCTTGAATAAAATGGGAATGCCATATAAATGCATGGAAATATAATTTTCATTTAAGGCTTTGATTTGGAAATCAAAAGTTTGTGCTGTTCTGTCTAAAGCATTGTTCCCCTTTACTTAATTTGCTTAATTAATTATTTAAAGACAGGGTCTCACTGTGTGGCCCTGGATGGAATGGAACTCACTCTGTAGACCAAACTGACCTCAGATTCACAGAGATTCATCTGCCCCTGCCTTCAAAGTCCTGAGATTAAAAACAAGTGCCACCATGCCCAGCCAGTTACTTTTATTTTGAGTCTGGGTTTCTCACTGACCTGGAACTCACCAAGTGGTTAGGTCAGCTATCCAATGACCTCTAAAGTATACCCTCTAATATGGTTAGAAGCATGCCTGAATTTTGATTGTGTGGTTTCTCCTTCTGCTTGCAAGGCAAGCACTATATTAGCTGAACTATGTATCCAGCCCTAATATTATTTTAAAGGATGAAATTTTGGGTCTAGGAGTGATGTGTGATGTCTTTCTGTATGCTGTGAATATCATTTGTTAATAAAGGGACTGTTTGGGCCGATGGCGGGTATCTTAGAGGTAGGCAGGAAATCTGAGCATATATAAAGGAGGAGGGTAGATTCAGGAGACTCAATTCAGCCGTCCCAAGTAGCAAAAATGTAAAGAAATAGGTAAGCTACAGGCCACATGGCAAGACAGATTAATGGAAATGGGTTGAATTTACATGCAAGAGCTAGCTAGCAATATGCCTGAGCCATAGGCCAATCAGCATGAAGTTAATATAAGGTTCTGTGTGTTTCAGTGGAACTGCGAATCTGGACCATGGGCCAGACAGGCCAAAAACCTATTACATAGGGAGATAGCGTAATACTAAATATGTGAGGCCCTCAGTTCAAAAGTCACTGGGAAAAAATGATAGGTTTCCTGAAATGTAACAAAATTAATTTAAAACTATTTCATTGTTGGCTATTTTCACAGGTGTCTTGAATAGACTAAATTCTTCCCTGCCCCAAGTTCTTTCTTCCACATTATGCTAACATTTTGCTTCTTACCATGTTTGTTAAATAAAATTCACCGGATGTTCTTGTTTTGGAGTAAGTTCCTAAACTGGGCCAAACAGAATGAACCAAAACGTAGATGCTCATGACAGTGTCCCCATCTTACCAAACTAAACCCAAGTGGTTACTGAGCTCAGAAATCTGGAGAGAAAGGAATATTCAAACAAGTCAGCTTGAGTCAGAATCACGGGGGTGTACCCTCTGTTGTGTTCTTAGAAAAAATAACCGCAGCTGACCTCGCGTAGACTACCTTTACCTTCTGTTGATTTCCCTATTTCCTTCTTAGAGGTCCCAAACTACCACCCACATTTTGTCCTTAGGTCCTCCCCACCCTCTTCTATGATGTCAATCACTCTACTCAGCTTATCAGAACATGTCTGCTATTTTATGAAAAGAGGCATTGGCAATTCTGGATGCCTCGCTGAGACACTCCAGTTGCTATGGTTTTGTCCTTTGGTGAGTTATTAATTCCAGTGGAGATGAGTGTTTTCCTAAGTGATGCTAAGAAGTCCATTTCTTTTTCCATGTAATCTAGATCCATTTTAAAATTTTTTGAAGTTTACTTTTTATGCATATGGGTGTTTTGCCTGCATTTATGTCCGGGCCCCATATGTGTGCAGTGCCCGAGGAGGCCATAAGGGGGCACTAGATATCCTTGAAAGTTTAGACACTGGTGAGCCACCATGTGGGTGCTGAAAATCTCATCCCATTCCTGCAGAAGAGTCATCAATTCTCTTGACCCGAGCCATTGTTCCAGTCCCTAGATATATTTTAAACTAGCACTACATATCAAATAGTCCCTGTTTTCTTAATTGATTAGACATAGAATGTCTGCCCCACACAGATCTTCAGTGTAGACTTGGGTCTGTTTCTGGGCTTAATGTCCCGCTCTCTTTCATTGCTGAGTTTACCTATTGCCAGGGCCTACATTCTAGTGCTATCCTGTCATGAACTTGGATCTCTTCCAGGAAGGTCCTCCATTCTATGGACAGAAGTCTTAGTCACCATGGGACCTATTCACAGTCACATAAAATTGAAAATAGGTTATCAACTATTATATGAAAAATTCTTTTAGGACTTTTTAAAATTGGAATTGCAATGAGAATTGCCAGAGAATGACATCTTTAGAAATATTACATGTTGCTACTAAGTCAGCATTCTGTATCCATTTCCATATTCTGCAGAAATGGGTTCGGTGTTTTCTCTGCTCCTCTGTATCCATAATCCTTCCTGCTGCTGGGACAGAAAGTGTGACAAAAGCAACTTAGGAGAGTGAGAGTTTATTCCCTCACAGTGTGAGGGTTCGTTCCATCATACCAGGAAGCATACTGTGGCAGCAACAACTGGTCACACTGTGTCCACTGCTAGAGAAGATGGCTGATGGTGGTCCTCTAAGTTTCTCTTTTATTATTTAGTAAGGGACTACCTGAATTTACCTAATATAGATACTTCCCCACACCGTACCTAGAAATTTGTCCCTTACATGACTCTAGATTCTGTCAGGTTGACAATATTAAACCTTATACCCCCTTCCCCCTATTAAGGTGTGAACCCAGGGCCAGGGTCCCATGCTAAGCACGTGCTCTACAGCTGATCTGTACCCCCAGCCCTCTTCTCAATTCTATGAGTTTTACTTTACTTTTCTTACTAATTTTCCAGGATCTCCAAGTGATCTTTCTCTTACTCAAGGTTTCTGTTAGAATGGCAACTCTTATTTCCCTTGAGTGTAGGAAAGATGTCCTACCAGCAGGCAGGCAGTCTCTTACTTTTTGTTTATTTGTTTGGTTGGTTTTGGTTTTGGTTTTTTTTCCTTTTCAAGACAGGGTTTCTTTATATAGCTTTGGAGCCTGTCTCAAACTCACTCTGTAAATCAAGCTAGCCTCAAACTTAATCTGACTGCTTCTGCCTCCCAAGTTCTGGGATTGAAGGTGTGCACTACCACCATCTGGCAAAGACGCTTTTTAATGTTCCCATGAAAGCTTGTCTGCTGTGGGACCATGCTCTTGTACATTACAAATATTTGCCCCTGTAAATATTGGTTTAAAAAATTGCTGCTTGGCCAGAAGCTAGGCATACTGGAAGTAGAGGTGGGGTGACCAGACAAGGAGAACTCTGGGAAGCAGAAGAACAGAAGAGAGAAGTCAGTGAGACACAGAAGAAGTGGGATGAGATGCTGCACTGAGCAAAATGTACCAAACCACGTGGTTAAACATAGATAAGAAATATGGGTTAACTTAAAGTATAAGTGTTAGATAGTAATATGCCTGAGCCATGGGCCAAACAGTTTGTAGTTAATAGAAGCCTCTGTGTGATTATTTGGAATTAAGTGGCAGTGGGCAGGTCTGGACCATGGGGCTAGGCCAGGCCAGAAGCTTCTGGCTATAAATGGCACCCAATATAGGGCATGAACCCACAACTCTGAGATTAAGGGTCTTATGCTCTACCAACTGAGTTAGCACCTTTAATCCTAGCTCTAGAAGAGTTCAACCAGGAAGTAAAATAGCTGCGCAGGGAAAGAAATAGAAGGCAGAAGGCAGAAATTCTGTCTGAGCAACCAGTCAGGCTGCAGACCCATGAAGACAGGACTTAACCCTGTTCTGGCTGAGAAGCTGGGTCAGTGATAATTGGCTATGGTTTGTTCCCTCTCTCTCTGACATTCCAGCTCCCTCACCCCAAAACAAAACCAAAAAAGGCTAGAAGAGGTGGCTCTGTCCTCTGATATTTGACTATTTTATTAAATATGCAATACATCACCACACCTGTCATTTTTTCCATCTCTTGAAGCAATTGTATGAGTTTTCCCTCTTTAATATATTTGTGCTGTGTGTCAACTGTATCTTTTCCTAGTTATATTAACAGTTACTTACTTGGTATAAATCCAGCTTGTCATGGTTTGTTTGTATCCCTACCTTGTTGAATTCAATCTGCAAATATTTACTTGAGGATATTTGTATCTATATATTTTAGCTTAAGGGTTTTGTTCTGTTTGGTTTGGTTTTTAAAAAGAGACATGTGCTTTTATTATTATGTATGTGTCAAATATGTGTGGGCACATGTGTATATATGTGCAGTGCCCACAAAGGCTAGAGGTGTCAGATCCCCTGGAGCTGGAATTACAGACAATTTTTAGCTACCTAGTATAGATGCTGGAAAATTAACTCCAGTCCTCTGTAAGAGCAATATATACTTTTAACCCTAAAGCCATCTCTCCAGCCTCCTTTTTTTTTCTTTTTCTTTTTTTGAGATAAGGTCTCACTATGTAGCCCTGGATAATCTAGAACTTTCTATGTGGATCAGGATATGGCTTCAGACTCAGAGAAATATGCCTGTGTTTGCCAATCAATGGCTGAGATAAAGGACACGCACTAACAAGTTCAGTGTATCTTGGCTTTGTTATTAGTGTAACACCAGACTTGGGAAAACAAGCTACAGAATGTTGCTTCTTTTCCAGTTCTGTGAAAGTGTTTACCTAAGTCTGTAATAATTTATTTGGTGAAAGTTTTAATAGCATTCCTAGGGAAAGCCTCTGTGCCCAGTGTTACACATGAGATCTTGAACAGCTACTTTATATTCTCTGGTATCTATACAAATTTTTAGGATTTTAGTTTCCTCTTGAGTCAGTTTTAGTAAGATATAATTATTAAAAGCTCTTATTTAATTGAGACTATAATATGTGTATGTGTGTGGATGCATGTATAGTCTGTTCTTTGAAACAGTATCTCATTATACAGCCACACTGGCCTCAAACTTGACACTCAGGTTGGCCTCCAATCATGATCATCCTCCTGCCTAACCTCTGAAGGACTGGACCAATCAGTTCTCTCCTTCCACCTTGTTTGTTGCTGCTTGAGACAGGATCTCTCTTGTCATTTTGTCACTGTGTTGGATACTAGGGCTTTCCAGCTGATTCTCTCCCTGCCTATGTCTCTTACATAGGAGTGTGGGGCTACAGGCTAGAGCCACTGCATATGACCTTTCATATGGATTCCAGAGACTTCGGGTGTCAGGGTTGTACAGCAAGTACTTTTTCTCTGCCAAACCGTTGTGGTGGTTTGAAAGAAAATGACTCCCATTGGCTCATAAAGAGTGGCACCATTAGGAGCTGTGGTCTTGTATGTCACTGGGAGTAGGCTTTGAAGTTTCCAAAGTTCAAGCCAGGCCTAGTGGCTCACCGTCTCTTCCTGCTGCCTGAAGATTCAGATCTCAGTTTTCTGTCCAGCACCATGTCTGCCTTCTGGCCTCCATGCTTCCCACCATGATGATAATGGACTGAACCTCCGAAGTGTAAGCCAGACTCAACTAAGTATTTTCCTTTTTAAGAGTTGCTGTGGTCATGGTGTCTCTTCAAAGTAGTAGAACTCTAAAGTGGACAGCTATCTTACTGGACCACTGATTATCTTTATAATATCTGCTATATCTCTAATTATGACATCTGTTGGTTAAAATCACTTAATTGTATCATTTGAAAATCCCCCTAAGTCTTGTCATAAGCTTTCTTGACATACTCATGGACCTCTGTTTTGTCTTATATACATCTTTGTTTGCATTTTAAAAAATTATTTTTATACTGGTGAACTGATTCTAATATTCATTTCCTCTCTAGCTCACCCACATTCTCTCTCATTTTCTGTTTTTGAAGAGGCTTATACAGTGTTAGTCTCCGGATGAGGCTAACTGGGATGAGAGGCATATACCACCACATTCAGTTCTAAGGTCTTCAAGACAGTTAACCAGTAGTACTGGACCCATGCCTCTCCTCAGAGGATTCTGTGAAATATCAATTTCTCTTATATCATTGTTCTGCTATAGCTCCTTACATTATTCTCTATAACAATTGAATTATTTATCAATGTGTTTGTGGGGGATGGTTTTGATTTTGCTCTCTGAGAGAAAAGTCTCACTCATTAGAGCTCATGATTCTGCAACCTCAGCTCACAGGTGTAGGTCATCATGAGGAGTTCTAGCAGGTTGTTTGAAAATTACAAACATGTAAGGATTTTGTTTTCTTCTCTTGCATTACTTTGTTTTGTTTGGAGACAGGGTGTCTAAATAGCCCTGGCTGTCCTGGAACTCATTGTGTAGACTAAGCTGTCCTCGAACTCATGGTGTAGACCAGGCTGGCCTGAGACTCACAGAAACCTGCCATTGGATTGTTGGAACCACAGCCAGCTTTGTAATAACTTCTTAGTGAGGACATATAACCAGAGAGTGTATCTGTCCATGTGGTGTCTGTTCTGGAAAATCTGTTGGCACTTGCCTTGGGGCCAACTAAGTGATATATTGCTATAAATATTCTCTCTGTGTACTGGCTAGTTTTGTGTGTCAACTTTTCATAAGCCAGAGTCATCAGAGAGGAAGGAGCCTCATTTGAGGAAATGCCTCCATGAGATCCAGCTGTCAAGCATTTTCTGAATTAGTCATCTGTGCAGGAGGATCTGGACCATTGTGGCTGGTGCTATCCCTGGGCTGGTGGTCCTGGATTCTGCAAGGCAGGCTAAGCAAGCCATGGGAAGCAAATCAGTAAGCAGCTCCCTTCCACGGCCTCTGCATCAGCTCCTGCCTCTGAGTTCCTGCCCTGCTTGAGTTCTTGTTCTGACTTCCTCTAATGAACTATGGTGTGGAAGTATGAGCCAAACAAACCCTTTCTTTCCCCACTTACTTGCTTTGTGGTCACGGTGTTTCATTGCAGCAATAGAAACCCTAACTAGAACAGTGTGCTTCAGAAGAATATGTTTCCTCCAGTTGTCCACTAGGTGTATGGTGTTGAATCTGTAATGAATGGAATAGTTTTAGTCCCTAAAATGCTTTCTCAAAGTCATACACACACACACAGAGCTTGAGAGAAAATGGTTCACCCAAACAGCACAATTCATAAATTGTAGAAAATGAAAAAAAAAAAACCCTCAAAACTAGTAAAGGAGTTATCCATTAAGAGAAGGAAAGGTTAAGAGTCAGAGTCACTTAATGCTCTTTAATTTTTTTTTTGAGGGAGCCAAGGCTAGAAGTCAACGCCAGGGCCAGAAGCCACCTGTGTACCCCTCAGCTACATCTCCAACATTAACATATTAAATAGGTGACACAAGGAAGCAAGCAGGAGAGGGCATTGTCCTTACCAGGCTGTCTGGATTAGTAAGTTATATGTAACCCTTATAGTATCCCTAGGGTGAGGTGAAGCTGATGAAGGATCAGGTACCAGCCCACTTACAGGAAAGGGAACATCATCATTTAGCCTCCAGTGTGTTTAAAATTAAATTGCATGCTTTGTCAGTTAAAATGTCAAAACTGCCTCTCCCTAACACTTAAATATAATAAAAAGGATCTTATTTGAAATCCATAGGAAGTAGGAGATGTTTCATATTTGCTGGGGGAGGAGGAACCTATGATGAACATCTGTTTCATTTTAATTAACAGTGCTATATAAAAATGGGTGCTTTCTTATTTGATCTGTACATATCCATATAAAAGTGCAAAATTCTACTGGTGGTGGATCCATCAATATGACAGTTAGACACATAGCAACAAGGCTGGGCAGGGTTTCATTTTTGTCTTTATAGAAGGATAGACATAACCATCTTCAAAACCTCGAAAGGGTGCCTAGACGCCTAGGACTGAAAGGAGGTCAATTATGAAGAGATTACAAACAAAAACTATAAAGCCTATTGACACCAATATGCAATACAAGATAAATTCTCCATTCTCGTTGTCTAACATGTATATCTCTTTTTTAAAAAATGTGGTCCCAATTTAATTCTAAATCAAGCTGGATTTAGAATTAGAATAAATGGCTTTCTCCTTCTCTAAACCCAAGCACATTGGTAAAGAAAAATTTAAGAGATTCTGTCTCATATCAAAAAGACAGCCAAGATAAGTAGATTTATATTATTATAATTTTATTCCTAATCCTATCTTTCTCTGTATTTATTCTTTCTTAACCTATTAAAACCTTCTTTACAAACAATTTTCTCCTAAAAATGTAAATTCTCCATTTGATATTAATAATGTTTAGGTTTTCCACTGTGAACAACAAATTGTCCTACCAGAAATGTCCAAAGCATCTAAGAAGAAGGTGGGGCCTAACCATAAGGATTCCACCTGGTCTGTGATGAAAAAAAAATAATATACACCACTCACTAACTACTTTTAAAATACAGACTATTCAGGACAGTTTCAAGATAGCTCTCTAGGATTACCCTTCATGTCACACCTCTAACAAAAATTCCAAATGGCCTTACCCAATACTCTTAAAATAGTTATAGATGCTTATAGTCAAGTCCACTGAGACCTAACCACTATCATAGTTTTTACAAAACCCCACAAAAATACCATCACCCACGAGTCAACAAAAAACATTCCTATTAAAAAACTACAACCCTCTCCTGATAAGTTTTGTCTTTTAAGGATTATAAATAATTATCATTCTGCTAGAGTGGTTTTGAGGATAGAATAATATAGACTCAAAAATCCCTTTAAAAATAGATAAGATAAATATGTTATTATATCTACCTATAAGCAATTATTAGCCTTATATGAGCAATAGAAAATTTACACTAATATAAGTGCTTATATATTGATACAAATATAAAATTATTTTATGTCTATTTAATATAACTTATCTATCAATACAATTTTGAATCTAAAATTATTTTGTATGTCTGAGATAATTTATATTTGATACAAAGTTAAATCTATAATTGCCATATCTTGCATGTGCTTCTAATTCTGTTTAAAATATTTTACACATTAATGCATATTAAGCATATTATTGACATTTACACTATACAATTCTACCTCCGTTTAATTATAACAGTTTGTCTGCTATGGCAGATAATGGCCTATTCAACAAGAACTACTCTGGCCTCAACTGCTGACAGTAAATACACTGTCCAGTCCAGGTGATCCAGACAAAGGTTAAACACTGCTAAAACCTGCCAAGACAAGATGAGACACGTCTCCAAATACTCTGCTTCTAAAAAGAGCTGTCAAATATCCTAGGCCTGTAGGCAAAAAAGATAGATGCTCCAACTTTGAAAAAGAGCTGTGAAATATCCTAGGCCTGTAGGCAAAAAAGATAGATGCTCCAACTTTGAAAAAGAGCTGTGGCTGACTGTCCAGGCAGCTGACTGTTGCTGTTCTCTCTACATCTTAAAATCTACTTACTCTCTTACACTTCCAGCTTCTTCAGGTAATATATTTTCCTTCTCAGGTCTTTGATGGGGTTAAAGACTAAATAGTGAAAGTTGCTACCATCTCATATCTTAGCTAAAAGCATTCAGACATTAGATTCATATTATTCAAAATACCAACAACCTTAAAGTAATCTCTATCTATTACCACTTACCAATATTCTAGACATTTAAAATATACTTTATATTGTTGTTTGTTAGTTATAGCTTGACCTTGTTTATGTTATTGCCTTTCCCTCTCCTAGACATTACCTTATAATTATTCCTATTGTATATAGTCTTATACTTAAGTTAAAAACTCTCTTAGTTAGACAAAAGGGGGAGATGTGGTGGGATTCAGGCGTCATTGAGGGAGACCTAGAGGGGTAGCTTTGGGGTCTCAGGACTCTGGATGGGGAGTGCCCAGCCCCCACTGAGGACCCGGTGCAGGCTGCCCTCCTTCCTACTTGTTTCAGCGTTCTCAGGAAGAGGATTGGCACCATCACTGTGTGGGATACTTCCACTCTCCAAAAATTGCCTTAAGGTTCAATTTGTATCAATAAGTGTTTATATAACCCCTTAATAGATATTAATCTTTTATATAATCAATTGACAATAAATAATTCTGCAATAGATATCTGTTGAAATAAGAAGTCAGCACTATTGAGGCTTGTGTAATTTTGATAAAGGAACTACATAATGACATCCTAGCAACTTCCCCTTACACACAGGAAAGATGGTTTTGTAGTCTGAAAGATGGACTGTAGCTCACAGTCCAGGGGAATCTTTCCCACCTGTGGTCCCGCAGTCACTTATAAAATAATTATTCAGAGGCTAATAATATTAATTACAAACTGGCCTATGGCTCAGGCTCATTACCAGCTACCTCTTATAACTCAACCTACTTGTATTAATCTATTGCATTGCCTCGTGGCTCATAGCTTACTGTACTTTACATCTTGCTTCTTGGGTAGCTGGATCATGTCTCTTCAACTGCACCCATGCACCCTTCCTCTCCTTTCTCTCTGCTTGGATTTCCTGCCTGCCTCTAAGCTGCCTTGTTATAGGCCAAACAGACTCTTTATAAACAAATGGCAATCAACTATATTCACAGCGTACCGAAAGGCATATCATGTTTCTGACTTAAAATGTTATGGATAGACTCATTACAATGGCAATTAAATATATAGGGTTGACATGGAGTGGATTATCAAAGAAAAAAGGCAGAGGGATTTTAAGACATTTTATGAACATCCCTGACCACATGTGACTTGTAAGCTCTTAAAATTACTTCAAATTGAGACAGGCTTTAAATGCGATGAACACATCAGATTTCAAAGAATTAGGAAAAGAATGTAAAATACCTTACTAATCTCTATTTTACAATGATTAAATTTTGGGTTAAATATATTATGAAAATTAACTTTGTCTGTTCTTGTACTTTGTGACATGATACCAAGGCCATGTACCAAGATATTGTTTCAAAATCTAAAGTGAGTAAGGGAGAGGACTGACTTCTCATGTAATTTTAGTGTCTCATAAACTGAGTAAGCCCTAACTAGCCAGACAGGTTGGGTAGTGGCCATTGTTAATCTTAATTTTAGCTCTAAATTCATTTTCAGGGGATGGCAGAGCTCTTGAAAGCCCATGATATATAGAATCTATAATACATAGAGGAGATATTACTGTTAATATTCACATCTCACCTTTTCCTCCACAGATATTACATCAATAGCCCAGACTATTCTATTTTTAGTACCAGAAGTTCTGTAAGTATTGAATATTTTTAAAGAAAGTTAGTATTTTTTTTTGAAACTTCAAGGAGTTAGTCATACTCTGTTTTATAGCTGTTTCATCTGAATCTCATTTTTTTCTCATTGTTACCTCTCTGATACATGCCATTATGTATGCACATAATGCCATATCTCACACGGTTTAGATCTGGAACCCTGCCTCTTTTGGGAAAAAAATCTCTTCATTGTTTATTCAGTTGGCACGTGCATATGCTCATGTGTGTACACACATTTGTTTAGGTGCATATGTATATACATGTTCATATGGAGGTCAGAGGTCAACACTGACTGTCTTCCTCAATCAATGAACACCTTTAAAAAATGATTTGTTTGCATAAATGTTTTGCTTGTATGTGTGTATATATACACACACATATATACCTTTACCGTGTGTATGCCTCATGCCTGTAAACATCCAGAGGGTGTTGGGTCCCCTAGAACTGAAGTCATGGATGGTTGTGAAATACCACCAGTTCTTCTAAAGAGCAACAAGTGCTCTAGCTCAGTTGTTTTTTGTTTTTTGGTTTTTTTGTTTTTTTTTGTTTTTTGTTTTTTTTTTTTGAAACAGGGTCTCTCACTGAAACTGGAGTTCTCTGATTGGCTAGACTAGCTAAGCATCAAGTTATCAGGTATTCTTTGGTCTCTGCTACCACAATGCTGGGATTATAGATATTGTTCCCTATATCAGTGTTCAGGATTGAATCCAGGTTGTCATTCGTGCACAGTAAGCATTTTACTAACCAACTAAACCCTTTAACGAAATGTTTGTCTGTTTATTTAATAATTTTAAGTTTATGGTATAAATGGATGTTTCCTGTCCCAACCACCTGTTCCCAGATACCCAGCAGCTGCTTCTCAATTTACCACAAAGACTTATATTAATTATAAATGTTCAGCCAACAGCTCAGCCTTGTTAATAATTAGCTCTTGTATTTTAAGTTAACTCATATTCCTTATTTACACTCTGCTGCATGGAAGTACTTTTATTAGCATAGCACATTTATATTCTGCTCCTCTGCAGCTGGCTGGTGACCTTCTGATTCCACCCTTCTTCTTCTCATCATTCTCAGTTTGGCTCTCCTGCCTAACCTTATTCTGTTCAGCTATTTTATTAAGTCAGCTTGTTTATTAACCAATGAGAGTAATACATATTCACCACATACAGAAGGATTATTCCACAGCACTAGGAGAAGCTACAAAGAAATACAGGAAGTATTCTACACTTAGCTTCTCTCAATAGTAACATCTTGTACAATTATCATAAAATACTCAAACCAGGAACCTAACACTGGCACAATGTTGAATGTATCTAAATGTGTTTGTTCATGTGCTCATTTGAACATGCAGCTCAGTACAGAACTGACCTACTTTCTTCTGCTCTTCTCTTACAAGATACATTTGATACCTGCTCTCCAGTCCAGTTCCCACAAGCCAGTTCTTATTTTTTATATTTTGTTATACATAAGTGTGTAAAATGCTATATTGTAACACCTTTCTAAGATGGGATTTTTAACTACCATCCTTCCATTCAGGTCCATCCAAGTTGCACATTCAGTAGTCCCGTCCCTCCAGGGCCTCAAGTTATATAGCATTAAGCTGCTCTTTGTCCCATTTTAGCATCACTTCCTTCTTATCTTTTACTTATTTGACAGTCTCATACTTGTATACACTGCTATAACCATCCCAGATCCTACGGTCACTTCCTGCTGCTCCTCTAACATATTGGCCTACCACCTCCATTGCTCTTGATTCATTTTTTAAAACCCCACTGAGTCTACTTAGTGCTACCTGAAAGGATGTGTAGTGAGGATGCTGGCTTGATTTTTGTGCAGGGTAGCCATGACGACAACAGTCATGTCCAGAAGACAGCACTTCACAGGATTCCTCTCCACCTTCCAGCTCTCACATTCTTTGCATCTCTTCTTCCTCAATGTCCCCAGAGCTTGCAGGGGTTTGAGGAGTCCCAGTTAGGGCTGAACACTTTGAATCACTTGTGATTCTCTGCATCAGCCTCTGTTGTTGGGTAAATCTGTTCTCTTCCATAAGTATATTGTACGTCTCATCTCTTCTTTTTCTGACAGCTGTGGGATTTGACTGTGTTCCTATTCCTGTTGATTTTCCTCTTTAAAGGAATTTTATTTTATTTGTAATTGGGTTTGTTATTATATATGTGGGGAGGGGCACATGCTACAGCATTCCTATGAAAGTCAGAGGACAACTTTATGATTGTGTTGTGTTTGTGTGTGTGTTGGTATTTTTGGAGCACAGAAGAGGAAGTAGAATCCCATGAACTGGAGTTACAGGTACTTAAGAGTCTGGTGTTGATACTGGGAACTAAACCCCAGTCCTCTGCAAGAGGAGCCATCTCTCCAGCCTTAATGTGTTGACTGCTGATGTTTGACAAACATTCCTTGCTTTCTGACACTTTACTTTGCATAATATCAAAAGAACTGAATCTTAGTTGGTTTTTTTAAGCAATACAAACCAGATGATTGAACCTGCAACTGAAAACCAAGATGAACAGTGTTTGTTCTGTTTTGATAATATGAACTTTCATCTCATTTCTTAGATTGAGCTAGAGTATGAAGGAACATCTTTTTTCATGTGGGCAGTACCAAAAACTTGCAAACTTCAAAATTCAAGGTAAGATTTTTTGCCATGTGTTTATATCTCTATCTATCTATCTATCTATCTATCTATATATATATATATATATACCGATCTATCTCCATTCATTCCCTATGATGTAAAAAAATCATTTATTCATATAATGTGGATGTCCAAATTTAAAGCTCTGACTTCATGTAAATTTCCTTCCACTCGACACAGGCGAAAAGAAAGGCTAGCTTACTTCAAAAATAGAAGTAAAATGTGCTGTGGGGGTTTAAATAAGAATGCTCCTCCCCGTCCCTTCCAATAAGTTTGTGTATTTACATGCCTAGTCCTCAGTTGAAGTATTTGGAAGGACCGAGAGGTGTGACCTTGTTGGAGTAAGTGTGTTCTTGCTGGAGGAGGTGTGTCATGTGAGGTGGGCTTTCAAGTCTCACAAACCCATGCTTGGCCCAGTGTGTGTCTCTGCCTGCTGCCTATAGGTTGGGATATAAAGCTGTCAGCGACTGCTCCAGTGCCATGTCTGTCTGCTCCCAACCATGATGTTTATAGACTAATCCTTTGAAACTGAGCAAGCCCCCAGTCAAATGCTTTCTTTTATAAGAGCTGCTAAGTTATGGTGTCTCTTTACAGCCATAGAATGGTGACTAAAATAGTTGTGATATTAGGGTTTTGTTTCTGGTTTTTGTTGTTTTCTCATTTTAGCATACATTAAATTGTTTAAAAGTTGTGAGTGGATTTTTATTCAGCCTAAAATACATTTGTAATGACTTCCTCTTTTTTGTTCTTTTTTGAACACTAGTGTAAAAAGGACGAAAATACATTGTGCTTCTCCTGGCGTTCATATTATACAACCATTTCTCAGAGCCCGAGTAAGTTGTTTTTAGTAATGTTTTATTGAATCTTGAAAAATAATCACTGTGACATTCTCATTTGGCCTTTCCAACACAAACTGTTTTAAATAGTTTTACCCATAACTACAAATAAGGGCTATTTTAAGATTACTGTCTGTCTGACATTATTTTTCATAAGTTGTAAAATGATATCAGATTTTCAGTTTCCTTTTTTATTTGTTCCTTCATTCATTCAGGATGCTAGGGCTTGAACCCAAGGCCTTTTACATGCTTGGCAAGTACTGCACCTCAACTAACAAACACCTCAGCCCTACTATTTAGACTTTGTGTCAGCTAGTATGCTAGCATCCTGCGTGTTAATGGTACCTCAAATGAATATTGTGTGATATTTTGTGTTCTGACAAATAAAGCTTGCCTGATGATCAGAGGTCAGAGCTAGTCACTCAGTAACCATAGAGGCCAGGCAGTGGTGGCTCATGTCTTTAATCCCAGCATTTGGGAAGCAGAGACAGAAGTGATAAGATGTGGGGAGATAAGATCTTAGCCCTTGAGGTTAGAGAATCCAGAGAGGTAAGAAGTCTCTGGTGGCTGCTCTTCTGCTTATCTGATCTTTAGGTTATTACCCAGATATCTAACTCCTGGTTTTTATTGATGAGATCAATTAGATTATTGCTTTACCTAGGATCCAACTTTTGGGGTATGAATGTAGGAAAGAGCTATTTGCCTGCGGCTTTTGCACCCACCAGCATATGCTAGAGTTGGGAACTACTACTGTAGTAAACACTCTTCTGGATAGGGTTTCCCTTTTTCCACCAAGCCTACTGAGCAGGTCAGGAATTTTTCTATTGCAGCCTCTCCACAGCAAATGGCATAGGCTCTTGGACTCCAAATGCTGCTGAAATTTGCCACTTTTGCAAATCCCTCTTTCAATCCCCAGCACACAGACAGCTATTATTTTTGGTTCTTTATGGGTCATGGGCTTTCCCTGGACCAACTCCTCAGCTCACAGCTACATGATAACAGCTGTAGCTGTCCTCAGCCAGGTTGTACACTGCCTGTGTTCTCTACTCAGACATGCTATGCAGCAGCAGTCAGCATCACACTTCATGGTCATCACTGGCAGATTGGGTCAGACTATTGGGAATTCTTAAAGGGGGGAATTAAATTTTAAAAAAAGAAAGTTTTTGCCACATTAGAAAATGGGAAATGATATTATAATGAATGAATTAGGTTTCTGTATGATTATACACTGGATGGGTTAAAAATGAAACAAACAAGGGGATAATTAACTCAGCTGTGATTTACATAATTTTAATTGTAATCATTGTAAGTTTGATGATTCTTATTTTATTCCTAAAAATATTGGTTGGTACGAGGGCCAACTACTGATAGAAAAGGCCACTTCTGATAATATGCATACCATATTTATAGTTACTAAGGAGAATAATCCAATTTTAACTGATAACATAAAAGCTTTAGAAATATTTTCTGCTGAA
Source organism: Phyllotis vaccarum (assembly GCA_033318265.1). Classification (NCBI taxonomy): domain Eukaryota; kingdom Metazoa; phylum Chordata; class Mammalia; order Rodentia; family Cricetidae; genus Phyllotis; species Phyllotis vaccarum. Next base: position 16,984,864 of record JARWLC010000017.1, on the reverse strand, counting down.
GAGAAAAAGTAACAGATAATATACAAACCTTAGAAAAACTTAATATTAAAAGGTTTTAAGTCTTAGAAAAACTTAAAACAAATAATAGAGATATACAGACACAGATAGAGGAATTTAAAGGAGAACCAATGTTATTATTACAATATAAAATTAGAGAGGAACAGCCCAAGGTTATCACACAACCAAACTTAATTTATCCAGTCTCCTAATGGGTACAGTTGCCAACTGAAAGATATCCCCAAGCTATGTAAGAGCTGACTGGAATCCTGTGGGAATGTTATATTTGAGGAGATTTAAGTAAGTGATAGTCACATATTGTATGCATTCACCTTTTGTGAAGCAAATGTTAAATTCATGGTCATCAAGTAATATAATTTATCCAAAAGACGGAAAGACTTGGTTATAGCAGTGTTGGAACCTGACCCTCAATTACAGTGGTAGTGGTGGTGGGGCTTATAGAAAGATGAGGCCACTGAATAACAAAATAGGGGTAAAGAAAGCTATTGATATCTCCCAAGACCAACATATTGGAGAGGGTGATTATATGATTATACAGATATATAGAGACCGTTTATATATGATGACCACACCTTGGCTCTATGCCATGCAGCAACTCTGAATGCTTGGAACAGAATTGAAGAAGAGAACTGAGTTATTTACTAAAGGTATACAGGACCCAGAAGCAACCTTTATTCACTTTATTATTTATTTTTACCAAGATTGATGTGAGCTGTAAATAGAACGACACAAAATTCAGAAGCTAGACAAATAATAATTGGATCTTTGGCTTTTGAAAATGATAATTCACAATGAAAAAATGGTAATTAGGCCTTTAAAGGCAATATTAGCACCCATAGAGGAATGTATCTGAGATACGGTCAATATTGAGTCTCGTGACCATGATAATGCTTGGGTAGGAGAGGTGATTTCCAGAGGCTTGAAGAAAAATAAAACTGTCAGGTATTTCAGTTGTGGCAAACAAGGTCACCTAGAAAGGGACTGTAGACAGTGTTTCTAGAAATAACGTTTTTTTTCTAGAAATGATCCAAAAAGAATGCCCAGGCCTTTTGGATTATTCAAGGGTACAGCAAAGGTGAACATTGGGCCAATGAATGCAGATCAACATGGGACAGACGGGGTAATTAAGCCTTTGCCACCAGGAAATGCTTGGGGGGGGGGCTCTTGCAGGACCCCATGTCAAATTTGGTTTAGTCATTCCCTGTCACCATGGGGGAAACTCCTTCCCAGAGCAATTAAAGGACCTAATACGTATTGTAAAAAAAAAAAAAAAACAAAAAACAAAAAACCAAACCATACTGCTCTGAAAGATAGAACAGCTTTAGAAGATAATGTTGCACAAATTCCGGTTGTCTGTAGGAGGATTGTGTGTTGTTACATTGTAAATAATTGTCCCACCTACTGGTTTAATAAAAATGCTGACTGGCTGAAGGCAGACAGGAAGTGTGAGTAGGACTGCCAGACTAAGAAAACTCTGGGAACAGGAAGAACAGAGCAGAACGCCACAGAGAAGGCAGAAGAAGCAGAGGACAGCTATGCTGCTCTGAGAAAGGTACTGAGCTGCATGGCTGAACAGGATTAAAATCATGGCTTAGATTAAGAAAGTTATATACTTGGGCCCCAAACAATCAGCGTACAATTAATGTAAGCATCTGTGTGTCTCTGTGGGACTGTGGGACTTCAGGTTTGTGGGTCCTCAGGTCTGTGGGACTACAGGTCTGTGGATCCAAACTTTGAGGCTAGGCCTGAAAGTCTGGGCTAGAAACCTCATATTACAGTTGTGTTTTCATGGACTAGCAATTTCTATTACATTGTTAGATGAGCTGAATAAGTATAATACCTTGAATAATCATAGAGATACATGTGCAGTAACAAAATTAATCTCAACTTTGTTAGTCTACACAATTTGTATGCAATATACAAAAAATCCAGTACAATAAATATAAATAAATATTTTTAATATTTAAAGCTAGTAATTCCTTTTTAAAAGTAAATTCAGTAATCTACCCTTATATCCTATCATATATATATATATATATTCACTTTTTTTATTCTTTTTTTAAAACAAGAACCCTGAATCTAATCTCTCTTGTTTAGCTTTTTATCTAACCATAACCAACAATTTTTAACCAATTACCCTAAACAATGACAATCATTCATAACCCATTGAAAAACCAAAAACCCCACCTCTTAGGAATGTGGGTACCATGTTCTTAAATTTACTTCCTGTTATCTGGGGGGCAATGGCATCTTTTGAAGATCCTGAAAAGTCTTGTTAATTGTCAAGTCCTGAAATAAGTAGCTGTATTATTTGTTGTTCAGTCTCTGCATAGCAGGAAAGTACACAGCTTGTCTCAAGTCCTGACTATAGTAGTCTGGTTCATCTCAGCGAGCCACCTCGAAACTGTCTTGAACAGTTTGTAGTACAAATCTGATCTTTGGTTGGTGTTTGTCAGCCTAGTGGCTTTGTCAGAGTCCATGTGAAATCATCCTTGTGGGGCCCCATCTTCCTTTTGGATACTTCAAGTTTGCAATTAGGCATCGTCATGGATCACTGCAGAAAACTGATGAGAGACTGAAACCCAACACAATGTACAGGAAGCTAAATATGTAATTATTTATTCAGCATAGGATTAGTAGAAATAGAATAGTCCCTTATTTTTAGTGATTCTTCTGTCCCATATCAGGTGGCTCTTCTGATATAAAACAGGGATTTTGCATTTTCCTTTAACAAATATGCATGAGTTTAGAGAAGGAGAGAGCCATACTCCAACTCTAAAGCTAGCTTTGAATTACAGTTAAACTGGGACTTCAACTTACAAATAAAGATACACAGAGGTTAGGCAATGAGATTTTACCCTATGAAGTATACTGGTACCAATAAGTCCAATATTTTTTTGCTTGTAAATTTTTCTGTATAGCCTCCTTTCTGCTTTAGACATCTAGATGTCCAAGGTCTTTTCACTTCTTGAAGATGGCTATTTCTAGTTTTCAGTAAAGACAAAACCAAAAACCTGCCCCGACCCTTTGTTTTATCTTACAACTTAAAGAATTGTAATATGGGTGGATAAGCCATCAATTCTTCTTTTCATGAAGTTTCTCTGGTTCAAATCGAGTCTTTATTAATTTTTATGCTATCCATAACTTTTCTTCACCTGTAGAAACAAAAGCAAAACCCCTTCCCAACATAGAACATGTCCTGGCTTCCATTCTGAGGTCAGTACATCTTTGAGGTAGACAGGCTGATTTAGTTCAGCTGTTTTTTCTATAGTCCAATGCCTTTCAGCAGCTGTTGTTCCTTTCTCATTAGCATTGAGAAAATTCCAAGTTAATAAACCATTATGTAGTCTATCTCTAGGGGTCTTTGTTGTTCCTTTCTGTTTATTTAGCATATCTTTTAGAGTTTGATTTGATCTATGACTGCTTGCCCTGTAGGTTTGTGTGGTATTTCTGTAATATGCTTTATATTATAATAAGCAAAAAATTGTTTTATTTTACTAGAGACATATGCCAGAGCATTGTCAGTCTTAATTTGTACAGGTATTTCCATGATGGCCATAACTTTTATATGATTACATAATCAGCCTTTTCTGAACTCAGAGCAGGTATCTATTGAAATCCTGAAAATGTATCTGTTGTATGATGGACATATCTTAATTTTCCAAAGTCTGTAAAATGAAATACATCCATCCATCTGCCATATTTCATTTCTATGTATACCTTTAAGATTCCGTCCAGCTGGCAATGGAGCTTGGTTATAGAGGGAACCGGTGTAACATCATTTTATAATTTCTTTGGCTTGTTGCCAAGTGATAGAGAAATCTTTTGTAAATCCTTTGCTATTGAAATGATGCTTTTTATGAAATTCTGAGGCCTCTATCACATTTCTTATTAATAATTTATCAATTTCATCTTTACCTGTGCTAAAGATCCTGGCAGACCCATATGGGATCGAAGGTGTGTTATACAGAAGGGATGATTTCTAGTCCTGATTATTTCTTGTAACAGAATAAATCATAAAGTTAATTCTGACTCATCATTAATAAAACCAGCAGTTTCAATGTGTAAAATAACTCTGCATACTGAGAGTTAGTGAATATGTTAAGAAGTTTGGTAAAATCCATTAATACATCATGATAGCATGTAATTCTGACTTTTGGACAGAATTATAAGAGTTTTGAACCACTTTACATATATCTTCTAATTTGTAACTTGCTTTTCCTGATTTTTTTGCATCAGTATAAAATTTAGGAGCTCCACAAATTGGTTTTTCTCATACAACACAAGGAAGAATCCAATTAGCTTTCTTTAAAAATTCTATTCTTTTGCTTTGATGATATTTGTCGTTAATATCTCCCAAAAAATTACTGCAGGCTCTTTGACAAGGTTCACTTTCTACCCATAATTGGTCAGTTTCTTCATTAGTTAAAGGTACAACAATTTCTGCTGGGTCCATTCCTGTCAATTGACGAGGTTTTAATTTTTCTTTAAAAATCAGTTCAGAAATCTTTTCCACATATGTCTTTAATTTCTTACTTGGTTTATGTGGTATAAATACCCATTCCAATATAACATTTTTTCCTTTGCATTAAAATTCCTGTAGGAGAATGCTTAGAGGGCAAGATAACTAGAATACAATTAAGGTCTGGATCCACACAATCCACATGGGCATCCTGTAATTTCTTTTCCACCAAAGCCAATTCTCTCTCAGCTTTGGTGACAATTCTCTCATACTATTTAAGTCCTTGTCACCATTTAACATTTTGAACAAATTATCCAGTTCATCAATTTTTTTTTCCAGGAGTGGGTTGTAAATTGCCAGTGTTTTCTAGTAATCTTTGAAAATGATTAAGTGTCTTCAATCTATCTCTCCTGATTTGTACCTTTTGGGGTCTGATTTTTTGTTGGTCTATTTTGTAACCTAAATAATTAATGGAATCTCCTCTTCATATTCTTTTCAGGGGCAATTTGTAATTCCCGAGCAGGCAAACTTTTTTTAAAAAAAACTTCTTCAAACATTCTTTCTAAAGTATCAATATTTGAATCCGCCAACAATATGTCGTCTATGTAATGATAAATTACAGATTCTGGGAATTTGTTATGTATTTGTTTTACTGGCTTTTGTACAAAATACTGGCACAGAGTGGGGCTATTCAGCATTCCTGGAGGGAGTACCCGCCACTGATATCTCTTTATAGTGGGCACTGTAAAGGCAAATTTTATTTTTGTCTAGTTCTTGTAAAGGTATTGTAAAGAAATAGTCTTTTGAATCAATAACCATAATAAGCAATTCTTTAGGTGAAGGCAAAGCAATCCCAGACTTTGATAGCCCATTGGCTGGATCACCTTATTTATCACCTTATTTATTTATGGTCTGTTACCATTCTCCACTTTCCAGATTTCTTTTTAATAACAAACACAGGAGAACTGCAAGGGCTGGTTGATTCTTCTATATGCTGAGCATTTAACTGCTCCTGTACCAGCTGCTTGAGGACTTGCAGTTTCTCTTTTGTTAAGAGGCCATTAATGAACCCATATAGGCTTCCCTGTTAGCCTATTTTAAAGGTAGTGCTGAGAGTGTCTTTGAAAGATCAGCAGATGTTGTGCCTTGTTTCTGTATAACCTGAATGGTCTGTGACTGTTTCTCATAATACCTTCTAATGTTTTTTTCTGGAAATATGCACTAGTCTATGCTTTATTTCTGTGTTTGTAGGAATATTAATTTGTGTGTTCCATTGTTATAGTAAACATTTAAGTAAAAAAGTATCTCATCCCTAATAAATTTATAGCAATGTTAGCCACATATGGCTTTAATATTCCTTTCTGTCCTTCTGGTCTTATATATTCAAGCCATCTTGCACTCTGTTTTACCTGGGATAATTCCCAAAAACTGGACATTTACCTCTTGAAGGGGCCAAGTTGGATGCCCTGACTCTGGTGAAATTATTGATACATACACCCCTGTGTCCAGTAAACCTTCAATAATAACATAATTTATCTGTACTTTTAACTTTGTCCTTTGTTCATTAATAGAAGCTTGCCAAAATATTTGCTTTATAATTTTTCCTGAGTTTTTTCTTTTTCTGTAGATTTTCTATCATTTAGTGTAGTATGTCTTTTTAAAGATAGGTTTTAATTTCTTTAACTGTTCTGGAAAGGTGTTTCCTCCACAATGGCAGGGCATTTCCCAAAGGCACAAAGTTACCTTGTCTGTCCCTTGTTGACATTAGTCCAATGTCTTCCTTTTATACACCTTCTGCATACTCCAGAAGGGAAGGGTGTTTTCTTGAGATTATTCCTAACAAAAGCACTGTTCTAGGAACACCTTGTTTACAATCTCTTTTTATGTGACCTTGCCTTCTACAATTGTAACGTTTAACATTTTGACTTTTTTTATACCTCTAGAAATAACCTCTCCTACCCAGTTATAATCCTGCTACCCAGTTATAATCACCACCATAAGATTTTAGATGAATTGTCTCACAAATTCAATCCTCTAAGGGTGCTGACCTTGCTTTTAATGGTCTAAATATTCATCTACATTGGGTATTAGCATCCTCAAAAGCCAGTGATTCAATTATTTTTCTCCTAGCTTCTGAATCCAGTACCAGTCTATTTATCACTGCAGTTAATCTCTACAAAAAGTCTGTAAAAGTTTCTTTTGGGCTTTGAATTACTTTTGTGAAGGATTCAGTTTTCATTACTACTTTTTCAATCTGATCCCAGGTATTTAATGCTGCCATGTGGCATAAACCAGAGTATGTTCATTGTATAAGGATTGTCTTTTAATATCAGCATAATCCCCTTTCCCAAGAAGTTGGTCTTGGAGACTTCTATGCCTCTGGCCCTGCTTCTTTGTTCTATTATTTTACCCTCTTCCTTCCACTATGTTTTCCACTGTAAAAGTGGCCCAGTCTCTAAAATAGCAGTAACCATATCTAACCAGTCTTTAGGGGTGATCCAGTTATATGATGACCAACTGTTTAACATTTATTTTACAAATGGTGAGTGTATCCCATATGTCACAATTGCTTCTTTTACTCTTCTTAATTCTAGCATTTGTACTGGAGCCCAACTACCTTCTGTATTATCTTTATCATTTTGCAATTTTTTAAGGTTATTGGATATATTAATGTTGGCTGTTCTGTGTAATCTTAGACAGCTTTGCTGAAATTGGTTTTTTATATTCCACTGTTTGTGTTTGAATATCTTTATGTTCTCTCTTAACAGGATTTTCTAAGACTTTTTTCTTGGCATTTACATTAATTGACTTTTTAAATGATAAAACAGAAATAGTCAAACAAATAATATTCATAATAAACATTATGATTATAATCCCATTTACTTTATTTATCTTTTCCTTTACTGGTTCTAATATCAAATCATCTAGAGAAAGATCACAGAAAGACCAAACACACTCCATTGCCTTAAACAAATTCCCCCGTTAAAAATAAAAATCTGATTTATTCACCAATCTAGTTGTCAGTAATGATTCAAGTGACTGTGATGTGGGGCAGCTACTTAGTGTGATAGCAGCTGAAGGAGGGTTCCAAAAAGAGAAAAAAAAAAAACAAAAACAAAAAAAACCAAACCCACAACCCACTAGGAGAAAGAGGCCACTGTCTGAAAAACTTACCCAGATGAAAGTGAAATGGAAACACATGGCCAGTCTGCCTAAGACTGGAGGCTAACTCAGAACAGAAAGCCTATGCAGCTGATAATTACTCCTTCAGCCACGTGTTGCTCTGGCCAGCACGTGGCTTTTTGGGGGGGTAGGTGGGGGGAAATTCATGCCCCAAAGTTGGATGCCAAGTGTTGCATGAATTCTGGTTGTGTTAAAGGAAACTCAGAGCCAGATATCAGAGAAAGGCTGAAATATCAAAGAGAGGAAACACCACAGTCAAATCTCATCCAGCTATTTCCCAACTTCCTCAGCCTCGATCCTCGTCACTTCTACTGCATGAATCTGTCTTTCTATGCCTGCCTTAAATACCTTCTTCACCCAGTTGTTTCATATCCAGGTTAAGATTAAAAGCGTGGGCTAATACTATTTGCTAGTTAGCCATGAACTCACAGAAACACAGAAAGATCTCCTCTGTCTCTGGAGTTAATGGGATTAAAGGCCTGACACCACTACCGCCTTGCTGGGAGCCTGCAATCCCCTCTGTAAACCAAGCTGGCCTCAAACTCAGGTCTGCTGGGATTAAGGCCATAGGTCACCACTCTTGGTGTTTCATGTGCTGGGATTAAAGGTATAAGTTACCACTCTCTGATCCTCCTGGATTGACTGTGGGTAGATCTCTTCTCTGACATTTCAGGCTGGCTTTTATTAAATATATAATATATCACCACAAGATAAAGCAAAACTTTCAGGAGAAAACAAAAAGTGAATATTTTGACAGACTCCCATAAATGATCAAAGACCAAAGCTAAAGGTATGAATAAGTGACATTGTAATTTGAAGATGTAAAGACCTTGTATGCTCAGAGACAGATGCAACAATAATTGCACCCAAATCTTGGCACACAAAGTGACATCCTCAGGAAGTGAATGTTCAGCTTTTAGATATTGGAACTTGATCTCAGGTAAAAACAAGGGTCAAATATACAAGTCAAGAAGCACAGATAGGAAAATTAAAGCCTTATATGGTTAATATAACAATGAGTTTATGAGGACATGATTTGTTACAGCAATGGAATACCCAGATTAATATTCCTCCAATTCTAGAAATAAACCATAAACTAACGTATCTCTCTGGGAGAAATATTAAAAAGTATTATAAAAAACAGTCACTGACCATTCAGGTTGTTCAAAAACAGGGCACAATAGCTGTTGATCTTTCAAAGAGAATGGAGAATGTAACACATCTGAGAGCTATTGATAGATTAATTCCAGGCTCTTTATAGACTTAAATTCCCCTGCCTTCTCTGTTACCTAAAGGACGATATATTTTAGCTACTGGTTTCAAAGTCTATTTCTTCACTATCCTTTTACAAGGATAGATTGCCTTTATGGTGTCTACTTATAATAATTCGTAGCCTGCTAAGAATGAAAATGGAAGGTTCTCCTACAGCTGGATTAACAATTCAAGAACTGAGTAACTTGTTTCAAACTTTACAAAGTGACAAGGATTTAAATAGTCCAAGAAAATTATCAGCTTAACCTGAGAAAGAATTGGCTTCGGTAGAAATGAAATTACAGGATGCACATGTGGATTATTTGGATCCAGAGCTTGATTGCACGCTGATTATTTTACCTTCTCCACATCCCCTATAGGAATTTTATTGTAGAGAGAAGATAATATCTTAGAATGGATATTTTTATCAGAAAAACAGTAAAAAATCAAAGACCTATGTAGAAGAGGTTTCTGAGTTGATTCTAAAAGAGAAATTTAGACTTCATCAATTAGCAGGAATTGACCCAGCAGAAATTGTAGTACCTTTTTACTAATGCTGAAATGTCTGCTTTATGAGCAAAAAATTAACATTGGCAAAGAACTTACAATAATTTGGGGGAGAGATTAACAAAAAACATCCCAAAAGCATGAGAGTTAAATTTATAAAGAGAATTAATTGGATTCTTTCTCATATTATACAAGGAACAGCAATTTCTGGAGCCCCTACATTCTATACTGATGCAAACAAATCAGGAAACACACATAATAAATCATAAAATTTGAATCAAGTGGCTTAAAGCCCTTATGATTCTGCTCAAAAGTCATAATTGTATGCTATTTTCATGGTATTAGATTTTCCAGGACCTCTAAATATAATTACTGTCTCTCAATATGCAGTAAAAATTGTTTTCCATATTGAAACTGCTGAATTTATTTCAGATAATACAGAATTGAATTTGTCATTTACTCATTTACAAGAAATAATCATAAATAGAAATCATGCCTTACCTATAATACATATTAGATCCCATATGGGTCTACTGGACTCTCTAGCACAAAGTAATGATGAAGTTGATCAGCTATTGGTATGAAATGCACTAGAAACCTCATAATTTTTTTAGAAAAAAAAAACACCATATCAATAGCAGAGATTTTAAAAATAAATTTTTCATCACTTGACAACAAGCCAAGGAACTTATTTTAAAATGTCCTGTTTGTTCCTTGTATAACTAAACCCTACTGTCTGCAGGAAGTAACCCAAAGAGTACTCAAATGAAATTTTGCAAATGGACATGTTTCATTACACAGAGTTTGGAAAATTAAAATATGTATATGAACCAATGATCATGCCGAACAGTAACCTTTGAAGTCACCAAAAGGAAGACGGGGCCCCACCATGATGATTATACCTGGACTGTGGTAACACCACTAAGCTGGGGAATACCACCTAGTTATTGGCTTTGGACTACTAACTGCTCAGAACAACTTCAAAGTGGCTGACTGAGATGGTACAGCCTCACAGACTACTCCAACCAGGACTTGAGACAAGTCCTGCACTTTCCCATTACACAGAGACTAGACAACAAATGATATAGCTAGCTGTCTCAGGATTTGACAATTATCTTAGTATTGTTCAGGGCTTCCTAAAGATGCCATTGCCCCCATACAGCAGGAAGTAATTTTAAGAACACAATACTTGCATTGTCAAAAGGTGGGGTGGGCAGTTTTTGGTTGTTCAGTGGGTTATGAGTATTTTTTATTGTTTAGGGTTTGGTTACAAGTTGTTATTGATAAGAAACTGAAAAAGAAAATATTTTAAGTTGGCTTGGATTTTTGTATGTTGGTACAAAATTGAGATTATTTTTGTCATACTATATATATGTTACGGAAATGATGGGATAAAAAGGCATATTATTGAATCTACTCTTAAACCAAAAAAGCAACTCCTACTTTTAAATATTTTATATTGATAAGGATTTTTAATATAATGATAAAAATGTATGGTTACATTTACTAGATTATACTGTACATACTTTTCTACTCTCTAACAATGTAATGTAAATTTCTAGTCTTTGAAAATTATTATTACAAACTATTTGGGGTAATAAATAAAAGCAGTTACCTGTTACAATCAAACTTGTAGCCATGTTAAGTATGTTTTAAAAGTCAACCTGAGGTATATTTTAGATAGACAAATGATCTTCAAATACTTCACAGACCTACAGAATATGAAATTTAAGATGTTTTAATAACAAATTTTTTTAAATGACAATGAGATATGTCTGCTCCTAGCAGCACCAATCTACTTCACAGAAGATGATAGGCACTGAAGAAATTCAATATGGAGTTTACTTTTTTTGTGTGTGACAAAAACTAGATACTGGGCAAGAAGCTAACCTTGCCTTGACTACTAACAGTATGCTATCAAATTGGACAAGCCGGACAGAAAAGAAAGACAAGGTGGGACTGTCATTTAAAAATCCTGCTTCATAGGAAAGCCTGTGATATTCTAGTTTTCAGGTCAAAGATAGATGCCCCAACATTACAGAGGAACATTGGGTGACTGTCCAAGCAGCCAGCTACTTCTATCATTTCTTAATTTTTGAAGTTGCTTGAACTGCACTTCCTGTTTACTCAGGTAATTGCGTCCTTGTCAGGTCTCTGATAGAGTTGAAGACTAGATTGTTATATTTTCCTTTTTATCAAATTCATTAAAAGAGGTTTAAAGTATATAAGGTTGAGAGACATAAAAAGATAGTTCTGGGTTGTTAACTCGAGTTAAGATGTCTAGTGAATTAGGTACAACACTTTGGACTCACCAATGTAGGATACATAATGGAGTATTTTCTCTCAATTTTTCAAATGCTAATGGACTAGACATTGTTAATGTAATTACTGCCTACATACATTTATAAATAGTTGTTGTACTTATTCTATGTAGTTTTTCTATGCCAGCTAAAAATCTTTGCTTTTTATTTAGACAAAAAAAGGGGAAATTGTGATATTTTGTTTGTGTTCTTACAAATAAAGCTTGCCTAAAGATCAAAAAAGCCAGCCACTAGTTAATCAGTGAGGCCTGGCAGTGGTGGCACATGCCTTTAATCCTAGCACTTGGGAAGCAGAGACAGAAAGTGAGAAGGCAGGGCAGAAATGAGATGTTGGCCTCTTTTGGTCAGAGGATCCAGAGAGGGAGGAAGTGGCTGTGGATGCTCCCTTGCTTTGCTGATCTTCCAGGTTTTTACCCTGATATCTGGCTCCTGGTTTTTATTGATGAGACTAATTAGGTTCACTTTTCAGATGAATGGGTTTCATGTCACACATTCCAATGACAATATTCAGAGCCAAATGCAAATTGAAGATGTATCTTTTATTCCACTTCCTTTTCTTCAAGAAAACACATGTGGAATGGAAATGAATGAGAGTAACAATGAGTCTGCTGATTGACAAAACATACTCTGTCCCCTGGGCAGTTGGGAATCACGGATACAGGAGATGATAGACGTGTGCATCCACGTGGGAGATAGATAGGATAGATGCAGTAAGGATAGCAAGTTGTCAGGCGTCTCTAAAACATGCCATTCATTCTAGTAAATATAGAGAAGCTGAGGAGTTTAACACCTTCTATATGTATATTATTAATTATAGTCAAAAATCTCTTTTCCTCTACTCTCAGGTAAGTAACAGTTCCTCTGTGATGTTTAAGTTTATAGCCATCTTTATCTTTTCAAGATTTAACATATATCTTTTTTTTGCATTTCGTTTTTAGAGACGGGAAGACGTACGCAATCTGAATATAGATAATTCTCATGTTTGCTTCATGTGGTATTATAATGTTGTGTAAGTAATACACAATCAGAGGTAACTAAGGCTTTTATTTAGCTCTCACTTAAAAAATCAATTGCCAATTGATTATCCACATCATAATTAGCACACAAATCTTTATTCACTAACCGAGATGTTCTCAAATGCATTGCCAAAGTAGTATTGAATTAGAAGTTATAAAATTACCAACAACTACAATTTTAACACTAATTGCATTTACATATCTATCTATCTTTTACACAGGATCTCTCTGTATACTTCTGACTTGCCTGAACTTAGCTTATGTCTAATGATCTCTGTTCTGTGATGATCATCTTGCCTCTGCTTCTTGAGGTCTGTGACTACACCGTGTACTTTAACACCCAGCTGCTGCTGCTGCTCCTCCTCCTCCGCTCCTCCTCCTCCTCTGTTCCTCCTCCTCTGCTCCTCCTCCTCTGCTCCTCCTCCTCTGCTGCTCCTCCTCCTCTGCTCCTCCTCCTCTGCTCCTCCTCCTCCGCTCCTCCTCCTCCCCTGCTCCTCCTCCTCCTCTCCTCCTCCGCTCCTCCTCCTCCTCCTCTGCTCCTCCTCCTCTGCTCCTCCTCCTCTGCTCCTCCTCCTCTGCTCCTCCTCCTCCTCTGCTCCTCCTCCTCCTCTGCTCCTCCTCCTCCTCTGCTCCTCCTCCTCCTTTTCTGAGACAGGATTTCTCTGTGTAAAAGATATGGCTGTCCTGTAACTCACTCTGTAGACCAGGCCGGCCTTGAACTCACAGAGATCCACCTGTCTATACCTCCCAGTTGCTGGGATTACAGGCTGTACCACTACCTCCTGGCCCAGCTTCATTTATATATATATTTTTTTGTTTCTCAATTTTCATAATGACCACAGGCGAATCACTTTTTAATAGAATGTTTTAGGATCATAGTGATGGCAGTATACATTTCATGAATGAATGGACTGTACGTCTTTCCATTTATCTACATCTGTTTTCTTAAAGGAAAGCTTCTTCCTCTTCCATTAAAGTATCATTAAGTTCATGTGACTTACATGGTGATAATGCTGCAACCCACCTTTCACTGGCTGTATTAAGGATTGGCATGTGCCTTGGGCAGAAGCAATGAGAGTCTTCCCATCTGCAGTAAACCATGGTTATTGCCACTAGCTTCATTGTCTTCTTTGAACGGTCCCTTACCATCAGCCTCCCCAGTCTCACCGAAAAGCATGATGTGAATCTGATACTCATGAGAATTTCAGACTCTGTCCCTGTTCTTAATCATTAGCCTCTTCTCCATGAGTTCTAAAACCACTGAGTAACTGACAGGCATAAATTTGGAAGTAAAAACTCCTGCCAGAGCTGTGTTGAGAAACAAGACCTACGGCGGCCAGTTGGGCTACTTTCTGCTTCTCTTTAAAGTAGAGAACTTGGGATCGACCAGAGAGAAAAACCTATCTCAACAGACTGAGAGTGCGTGTGTCTCCACCCAAGTTCATATTTTAGTAGTTGGTGTGGGGCTTTGGGAAGTGATTAGGTCATAAGGATGGAAGCCTTATGGATAGGATTAGTGCCTTTATGACAGAACCCCCCTACCCTATTCATAGTGAAACACTATTATCTATGAACCAGGAAGTGGCCTATTCTAGGCCGGGAAGACTGCAGCACACTAATGTTGTACTTCCCAGCCACTGGAACAGTGACAAATTAATGTCAAAGCCACCCACTTAGGGGTTTTGTTATAGCAAAACAAACTAAGATATCTACCAAGAATCCCCAAGAGTCACTTAATGGATTGCCCTTCTTACATGCACACTGAGCCCCAAGAGCTGAAACTAACTACAGTGAGCCTCCAGGCAGCTCTGAACCAGCTTCACCTCCTACACAAAGCCAAAACAGAAATGCTATCCAGGAAGTAGATAGCTGAAACTCCCCCAGGGACTGTGTGAAATAATACTTCATAATGGATAGTCCTTGCTTTTTTGGAGTTCACCAACAGTGCTGGCTACTTTTATGTCAAGCTAAAGTCATATGAAGGGAGGGAACCTCTACTGAGAAATTGTCTCCATAAGATACTGCTATAGTGCATTTTCTTAATTAGCGATTGATAGGGGAAGTCCCAGCTCATTGTAGGTGATACTGTCCCTGGGCTGGTGGACCTGGGTTCTATAATAAAGCAGGCAGAGCAAGCCATGAGTAGCAAGTCAGTAAACAGCACGCACATGCACACACCTGTGGCCTCTGCCTCAGCTTCTGTCTCCAGATCCCTGCCCTGTTTGAGGTCCTGTCCTGACTTTCACCTATGAACTGTTATATGGAACTGAGCGAAATAAACCCTTTTGGTCAAGGTGTTTCATCGCAGCAATAGGATTCCTAACTTAAGACACCAACTATATGATTCTAACAATATATTTTAGTTTTTCATTTTCTGAAAACCGAGTCATTGTTTGTCTTCCGGTGAATGACCTCCTTCTCTAAACATTTTTTAAAATCTACCTACCTGTATTTGGTTCCTCACTGTGCTGTATTTGTTTGCAACTGAAGAGCCCAGTAGTATGAACCATTGTAACCTGCAACCTATACACATCCTAGGAGAATTGGAAGTGACAGCTGCTGTGGACAAAGGTTAACCTTTAACAGTCTGTGTGACCCTCTGTGCTACGCTTCTTTCAGCTGTGGGAGGAAGGCTGCTGTGTCAAGATAGCCACAGGCTTTTACAAATATCTTGAACTAACACCTGCAATCAAAAGTTGTAAATCTCAGAACGTAATGGGACTCAAGGTCTAAATTCAAGACTGTAAAAATTCTTTTGACTCTCCCCCAAAGCCTAACCTCAAGATTGTAAACATTCTTTTGACTCCCACTTGGTGTATGGTTTTTCCTATAAGAAAAGGCTTGTAGGCTTTCCTCACTGTCACAGTGTGAGAAGCCTGAATTCTGACTTTGGCCCTAACTAGCTAGAAGAAACCAGAGCAACATAAGGTCTTTCATTCACTAGAGTGGCCAGCCTTCTGAGCTGGATGGCCTCTCTAAGGTTCCTTTGATCTTAAGCTTATTCTTAGGATCCAGGAAGTCATTTGCAGCCATACAGACCATCCACACTAGGTCGCCTACATCATGGCCGGGTGCTATCTCCTGGTCAAAACCCCTCATTCTTTCCTCAGAGAACGAGACAGCCATGCTTCCCATTCTACCAAGGTAATCAAAAGGAAAACCTCGCCAGTCTGATAGTCCTGCAGGCCTTGCCCTTCTGATCCTGACTTGGCTGACTCCCCTCCTTCTCCCTATCACCTCGACCCCATAGACAAGGGGGGATTCCTCTCTGATGGGGAATAGCCTGGCTTCTAACTCCCCTCTTGCCTTACCTTCCCCTAAGCCCTCTGCTTTCCCCTGAACACCTCCTTCCCTTTTTCCTCTCACTACTCACCCCCTGGGCCAAGCCAGCTTCCAACTTTCTTGGGAAAACCGTGAACTGTGGTCTCCATTGCTTTCCTCCTCTGCACCATGGGACACCTGCCCCTCCCCCCATGCAGAAGGGAACCCTCACCTAAGCCTGCTTTCCATTTGCCACCAGTGACCCTATCCAATAGCTTTCCGTTTGCCACAGCACCAATACCTCTTCTTGATACTGTTTTGTTCACCCATCAGCCCATCTGGGATGACTGACAGCAACTCCTCCAGGGTCCATTTACTACTGGGGAAGGAGAGAAAATGAGGCAAGAACACCACCAAGTTGGTTCCAAGGCAAGATGGTCGCCCCACAGATGATGAGATGAGACAACTAGCAATGCTGTGTTCCCTACTTCCTGGCCTGGCAAGGGATGGAACCACAACACAGAGCCTACAGGTCTGTCACCAGATTATTATGGGGGGGACAGTCTCCAAGCAACTGCTAGACATCCCACAAATTTGTCTAAGGGGAATCAGGTAGTACAGGAAAAGGATGAAAAGAATGAGGGGTGCATTTCTTGAATACCTGAAGGATGCCTATCTTACCTACACTCAATTGGATCCTGAAGTTCCAGAAAATCAGAAGGCCATCAATCTAGCTTTCATTAACCAAGTAGCCCCAGATATTAAAAGAGGAGCTCCATGGGTTCAAACGTAAAAATTTGTGTGAATTAATGGCTATAGCCACCAAAGCTTATAACAGAGAGGCACCGAGGATAGACAAACTCAAAGGCTGGCCAAATCTTCTTGGCAGCACCAACTGTCCCAAATAGCCAAGGTCAGGGAGATAATGAGAGCCCCAAGCACCCCCGTCTCAAGATGAACTAATGTGCCTACTTCAAGAAAATGGACCATTGGAAGATGGAATGTCCCCAGAGAAAGAAAGGACTTAAATATGGCCAAAAGGCCCAAACTGGCAGGCCTACATGGGTGAAGGGGATGGGGCTTGAAGCCCTTCCTCAGGTCTTGAGTAAACCTACAAGTAAACCTGTTTACTTCCTAGTGAACACCAGAGTACACCATCTGTGTTATAAACCCCACTGGGGCCTCTGTCAGACAAACATGGGCTCAAGGGGATACAGGTATAGCCTTGCATACATAGACCACAAAACAAACTGTGGACTCGGAAAGCAAAAAACTTAACACATTCCTTCACAGTTACTCAATGACTCTACCCCGTCTTGGAAAGAGACTTGTTGATCAAATTGAAAACCCAAATTCATTTCGCTGGGAAGGGGGTGATGATCTCCCCATGGTCCAACGTCTATACCTTATACCTGGACCTTGAAGAATACAGGTTTTTTTTTTTGTTTTTTTTTTTTTTCCACAGACACACACTTCAGAAGTGTCTCGTTTAATGCTGGAAATCCAATATTCTATTCCAGAAGTATGGGCAGGGACCAACCCCCACCGGCTAGCAATCCAGCAGCCCCCAGTCATAGTTGCCTTAAAAGCAAATGCCCAACTGGTCCTGGCAAGGCAGTTTGCCAAAGTGGGCATCACTAAACATATCAACCTGCTCCTGAAGCATGGAATCCTAGTGCTTTACCAGTCTCCATGGAACACCCTGATTCTGCCAGTCAAAAAGCAAGGGACCAATGATTATCAGCTGGGGTAGGACCTTAGAACAGTTAACAGATGGGTTGAAGATATTCATCCAGTTGTTCCCAACGTTTATATTTTCCTGAGCTCCCTCCCCATAGAGCTTCAAGTTTATTCAATTCTAGACCTTCAAGATGCCTTCTTCAACCTAACCCTGGAGGCCAAGACCCATCTTTGCCTTCAATTGATATGACCCAAATTGAGGCCTTAGTGGGCAGCTCACCTGGACCTGCATGCCCCTAAGGATTCAAGAACTTCCCAACCATCTTTGATGAAGCCCTCCATGGAGACTTGAGGGATTACCAGACCTCATACCCTGAGGTAAGCCTCCTTTGATATGTGTATAATTCTTTGATTGCTTCTAAGGACCAGGACTCTTGTTTACAGGCAACTAGAGCCTGCAATATAAGGTGTCAGCTAAAAAGGCCCAGATCTGTGTCTCAGAAGTTACCTACCTGGGATACATTCTAAAATAAGGTAAGATATGGCTATCATCTGCCTGGAAACAGACTATCCTGGGTATCCTGGCCCCTAAGATCCAAAGGCAAACCTAAGAATTTATAGACTCAGCTGGATTCTATCAACTCAATACCAGAATTCACTGAAATGGCTAAACTCCTATATGAGACCACTCATGGGACTGAGGAGTCCTTCCTCTGGACTGAAACTCAAGAAGGGGCCTTTAAAGCCATAAAGAAAGCTCTGCTTAAGGCCCCCACATTAGCTCTGCCAGACATAAACAAACCCTTTCAACTATTCATAGATAAGAGAGTGGGGGACTCTAAGGGAGTCCTGAATCAGCACCTTGGACCCTGGAAGTGGCCTGTGCCCTATCTATCCAAGCAATTTGGGTCCTGTGGCCTCTGGATGATCGAGCTGCCTCTGTATTATTGCAACTATAGCTCTCTAGGTCAAGGACACTAACAGTTTGACTCTGGGGCAACCTCTAACCATGATGACTCCACTCAATAGAGAGGATTCTCACCAGCACCCCCCCCCCCATCAGTGGATGACCAACACCCAACTGACACACTATCTACCAGGCCTTGCTCCTGTATCCCCCTCATGTTAGGTTCCTCCCAAGCACTTCTCTCAACCCAGTGACCCTGCTGTAGGCCAGATTTGGATATCATCCATGACTCCACAGAGATACTGCAGCAAGTATATGGAATCCGATCAAACTTGACTGACATCCACTGGTGGGATACATACCTCATACCTCACATACTTCACAGATGCCAGCAGCTTCATTTGTGAAGGAACCAGGTATGAACCAGGTATGAATGCAGGGGTGGCAGTAGTAATATCCTCAGAGACTATTTGAGCCACAGCCTTGCCTTCTGGAACCTCAGTAAAAAGGCTGAACCAAGGCCCTACAATTAGGAAAAGACAAAACTATCAATGTTTATATGGACAGCCATTTTTACCATAGCACATGGCAGGGGGTCTATCTACAGAGAAAGAGGCTTGTTAACTGCTGAAGGAAAGACTATTAGAAATAAACAAGAGATCCTAGATTTATTGTCTGCCCTCTGGCTTTCAAAACTACTGGCCATCATCCACTGCCCAGGCCATCAGAAAAGCTCTTATGAAACAATAAAAGAACAGGTAATGCAGCCAAGGAAGCTTCCCTGGCTGCCACCAGTTTACTGATAACAATACCAGACCCTGTGTTGCCTCAGATGCTGGATTATTCTGCCCAAGATGATAAAGATTTTGCATCTTTATCAAATACCCAGGTTTAAAACAGATGAAGGTACACTTCAGATGAAGGAACTCATCCTGCCAACAGAACTGGCAAAGTCCTTGATCTACCAGATCCACAGGGGACTGCATCTAGGCCAAAGAAAATTAAAAGAAGTCCTGAGGCACTCAAAATTCAAAATTCTCAACACAAATCCATTTATAAACGACCGTGTAACTCAGTGCCTCCCTTGCCAGATTATTAACCCACAAAAGAAAAAGCCTCTAAAAGCAAGAGAGAAAGAGGGACTTTCCCTTGAGTTCACTGGGAGGTGGACTCTCCTGAGATAAGACCTGGCAAGTTTGGGTATCAATATCCAAATCTTCGTAAACACCTTTTCAGGTTGGGTAGAAGCCTTCCCTAGTAAAAAACAAATGACATCTACACTAGTCAAGATCATTGATGCATCCCAAAGTATGGACTTCCTTCTGTAATAGAGTCAGACAAATGGACCAGCTTTCTTCTCTAAGGTAACACAAGAGTTAGTTAAAATACTGGGGAGTAATTAGAAATCACATTGTGCATATCATTCCCAGAGTTTAGGACAGATATAAAGGATGAATCAGACCCTAAAAGAATGTTGACTAGATTAACACTAGAAATTGGTGATGACTGGACAGCCCTCCTACCCTTTGCCCTGTGCCAGTACAGAACACTCCCTACTATGTGGGCCACTATGAAATCACGTTTGGTAGCCCCCCCCCCCTTGGTTCTCAGGCTTCCTTCAGAAGTCATGACTAAAATGTCTGAATACAAATTTCTTAAGTCCATCCAGGCTCTTCAGACAGTCTAGAACAATGTCATACCTCTCCTGAGACACATTTGTAAGTTTCTATCTGTCAAGCCACACAGCCACAACAAACCAGGTGGCCTTGAGTCTGGAGACTAAGCCCTTGGACAATGCTTGGACACAGGTTGATGGATTCAGGACATAGATTAACCACTCACGTCTCAATCCTGCTCCTGGTGGAAGATCAAACAGCCTGAGGCATCAGATAAAAGGCCTCCCCAAACCCACTAAAGATAGGACTGAAAGCTTTCAACTACCGTGATTTTCTGATTTTCTTATGTCTAGTTCCTAGGATCTCTGGGAACCTCCAAATGCTCATCGTTTTGAACAGCCCTGGAGAGAGGATTGAAGATTGAGAATTACAGAGATAGAAGAATAAACAGAAAACAGTCAGAAGGGCTCTCGGTCAATACTGAAGAAACCCTAAATTTATTTTTCATTGCCTTTACACACACACACACACACACACACACACACAACACACACACACACACACACACACACACACACACACACACACACACACACACATGGGACTTCCTTTTGAACTATTGGTTCAGGCAAGAAATATAAGCACCTCCTTAACAATCAAAACAACTAGCAACTATGGCCTTAGACTAAAGATCCTATTATGGGCTTTGGGGTGTAAGACATCTGGAAACCACACCTTTGGCCAAACATCCTGTTATTTGCCCTTGGAGAGCAAAACAGCTTTGAACTCTGACCTTAAGTCAAAATGAAATCAAGCCATATGCTGGAGTCATTATGGGCTTCCACAATTCCCCCTTTTGATTATTTTTTTAAAGGGTCCCTGGCCCCTCAGTTGACTGTGATTGTCATAGTTTGCCTTTTTTTTTTTTAAGCATCCAGTTTTGCCCATCATTGGCACATGAATTATTCCATTCCTGCCTTATCTTGGGTTGACTGGTGACTTGAGTTCAAAGGACTTACCTGTTTTTGACTAACAGCCTCTGGAAAATCTCCCTACTAATCCTTTATCATCATACCATGGTTCATTGACATTAGCGAGTTAACACCATAATTCTAGTATGATTATTAACAACAGACATACAATTGGTTAAATCACTATTCTCACTACTTACATCAAAAAGCAACCCCTTAATTAAACCATTTACATTCCCTACTAACAAAGTATGGGGTATATTAACACAAGCTAAAATGGATCGATTTAAGGAACAAAAAAAAAAAAAAAAAAAGTTTTTGCGTTTGAGCTGTTTCAGTCCCCAAGTACCAAATACCAGCAACAAAACCTTTATCCCAAACTCCTCTTCATCAGTTTGGGGTGGGGGAGAGGAGCTCCTCCGTACTCCCAATTTGGTTTCCCAACCAATCTATTATATTCAGTGCAAGGCTCCTTCCACCTCACCTGAGCAAAAGTTCCTCAGTCATCATACCAAATCTATCAGCAGCAGATTGCTCTCGGGCATCTACATTTAAAAAAAAATTTAAAGAGATCATGATATGGTGACTGAGAATATAAGTCCTTTTTTTAAATTTTCTAAGTTGTCTTAAGACTGCCATGGGCTCATCCAACATACCTTGTCTGGAATGCTGAGTCCAAGTGTTGTAAGAGAGCCTCTGTGGTCAGGACATTAGCGTCTTCTTCTTCTTGGAGTTACAGCTCTTTTGAATATAACAACCTACTTTAAAATAAGGGTCTCTAAAACTTTGCTCTCAGCCACAGTAAGGCTTTCCAGCCAGTAGCTTTCACCCTGGAAATCTGCTCCAGAGCCCCAATTGTGGGCACTCTAGCACTGAAAATTGTTAATCAATGTGCATATGGTCATTTTTGTCAGGGTCATCACCCTGGATCACCAGCTAGGCCATGTCTTGCAGCAAACTTGTTTCGGACCCGAGGTAGGTGACATGACAATCCACATATCACTGGGCCACACCAGGAAGTTGGCGATGTCCTCCGTCTTTTCATGGCAGAAGGGTGGCAGCCTTATGTCATGGAACCGAAATACTTGATCTTAGACTCGCCAGAGGTACCTGGGGTCCCCAGGGTCCCCACTTCACTCCCCACCATGTGGCCTGCCTTCCTGCCCAGAGCCTGGGTGGCGTTACACATTTTCTTCCTCCCCTTTCTGGAGACTCCAGTCTCCTTGGTGGTGCACGTATTGAGCATCTTTTTGCCTCTACAGTTCTTTGGGCTCCAGATGCGGCTACTGGAGCACATTCCTCCGGGGCACTCCCCACTTAATTGAGCAGAGCGGGTGCTTAGGGGAGATTAATACCATGGCAGGCACAGCTCACCACTGGGTCAGGCCTCGGTGACTGTGGCAGACTCTTGGTCCTGTGCCCAAGCTGAAGTATTTGTTCAGCCACTGATTTATTGGCCTGATATGTTTTCTTTATTACTATGCCCTTATTTGTTTACCTATTTGTTTTCAAATGATTTTTTAATTAGCTTACAAGGTATTAGGTATCTTTATGAGATTTTCTTTCTTATTTTATGCGTATGAGTGTTTTGTGTGTATGTATGCTGGTGTTATCAGACAGGTGCAGTATCTGAGGAGTCCAGAAGAGGGCATTGAATCCCCTGAGACTGGAGTTACAGACAGTTGAGAGCCACCTTGTGGGTGCTGAGAACTGAACCTGAGTCCTCTAGAAGAAAAAACAGACATTTCTTCAGCCCTCTCTTTGATATGTTCGGAGTGGGTTTTATTAGATTCCCCTCCCCCGCTCTCCTCCGCTCTCCCGCTCCTTCCCATGTGGCCTTCCCAAAGCTCCTTTGCTCTTGTGTTTTCTTTTGCCGCCTCTCCCTGTTCTGAGCATCTCTGACACCCTCTGCTGATCTTGTCTTCTATCTACATTTTTAGGCTTTGCACACACACCACGCTCACACACACACCACAAGCTAAGATCGGCTTATGAGGGACGATATAAAACATTTGTTTTTCTGAGTTCACATTTCTATTTTGAAAATCTGCTAAGTATGAGTGTGAGTGCCCATTCTTCTCTGGCCCTATCATTTGGGGGGGGGTCCCCTATTTTTATTTATTTAATTTGTGTCTTTGCTTTTTCAGTACTGCGGACCAAACCTAACATCTTTCCTTTCTAGTCTGCCTTTGAGCTATACCCTCCAGCCCTGTTTGGTTTTTGTTTTTTTCATTTTATATACCAACCACAGTTCTCCCCCTCCCTCCTGTTCTCCTGCCCCCATCCAACTTCTCCCACCCCACCCGCCATCCTCTCCTCAGAGAGGGTAAGGCCTTCCTCAGAGAGTCAACAAAGTCTGGCATACCTAGTTGAGGCAGAACTTTCCTCCTTACTCAAGGGTGAGTAAGGTATCCCACCATTCGGAATGAGCTCCAAAAAGTCAGTTCGTGCACCTGGGGTAAGTCTTGATCCCATTGCCAGAGGTCCCACAAACAGATAAAACCACACAGCCATTACCCACATTTAGAAGGCCTGGTTCTGTTCCATGCAGGTTCCCCAGCTGTCAGTTCAGAACTCATGAGCTCCCACTAGCTAGGGCCAGCTGTTTCTGTGGTCCCCACCCGATATGATTTTGACCCCCTCCCCCTCGCTCATATAATCCTTCCTCCCTCTTCAACTGAATTCCAGGAGCCTGCAGGGCCCAGTGCTTAGCTGTGGATCTCTGCATCTGCTTCTTTCAGTTACTAAATGTAGGTTCTATGATGGCAATTAGGACAGTCACTAATCTGATTACAGTAGATGGTCAGTTCAGGCGCCCTCTCCACTATTAGAGATCTCAGCTGGGGTCATCCTTGTGGGTTCCTGGGAGTTTCCCTAGCACCAGGTTTCTCCCTAACCCAATAATGTCTCCCTCTCCACCCCCACCTCAGCCATCTGGATCCCTCAAGTCCCAGTACCCCATCCCCTCCCCTCAACCACCTACCAGTTTACCCAGGAAATCATAACTATTTGCCCTTCCTGAAGTGATCCATGCATGTCCCTCTTAGGATCCTCCTTCTTACCTAGCTTCTCTGAGGCTGTGGAGTGCAGCCTGGTTATCCTTCACTTTGCATCTAATATCTACTTATGAGTGAGCGCATACCATGCTTGTCTTTCTTAGTCTGTTATCTCACTCAGGATGATTTTTCTAGTTCCATCCATTTGACTGCACATTTCTTGGTGTCATTGTTTCTTGCCACTGATTAATAACTCTGTTGTGTAAATGTACCACATTTTCTTTATCCACTCTTTAGTTGAGGGGCATCTAGGTTGTTTCCAGGTTCTGGCTATTATGATAATGCTGCTATGAATATAGTTGAGCAAGTGTTCTTGTGGTATGATTGAACATCTTTTGGGTATATACTCAATAGTTGTATTGCTGGTTCTTGAGGTAGGTTGATTCCCA
This sequence comes from Phyllotis vaccarum, assembly GCA_033318265.1. Taxonomy (NCBI): domain Eukaryota; kingdom Metazoa; phylum Chordata; class Mammalia; order Rodentia; family Cricetidae; genus Phyllotis; species Phyllotis vaccarum. The sequence goes on along the minus strand of JARWLC010000017.1, from coordinate 16,960,226 downwards.
GTTTTCTGAGAAACCACCATACTGATTTTCAGACTGGCTGTACAAGTCTACATTGCCATCAACAATGGAGGAGTGTTCCCTTAGTCCACATCCTCTCCAACATAAGCTATCATCAGCATTTTTGATCTTAGACATTCTGGCAGGCATATAAGATGGTATCTCAGGGCCATTTTGATTTGCATCTCTCTGATGACTGGGGATGTTGAGCAATTCCTTAAATGTCTTTTGGCCATCTGAGATTCTTCTGTTGAGAATTCTCTGTTTAGACCTGTACCCCATTTTAAAATTGGATTATTTGGTCTTTTGTTGTCTAGAGTTCTTTATGCATTTTGGGGATCAGCCCTCTGCTAGATATGGGCTTGGTGAAGATCTTTCCCCATTCTATAGGCTGTAGCTTTGTCTTATTGACTGTGTCCTTTGCCTTACAGAAGCTTCTCAGTTTCAGGAAGTTGTACTTATTAATTGTTGCTCTCAGTGTCTGTGCTATTGGTGTTATATTTAAAAGGTGTCCTGTGCCAATGCGTTCAAGATATTTACTGTAGTTGGACATTTCTGTCTCTCCAGAAACTGTCAAATACCTGGCAGCCAATTCCTAAATAATTAACTCAGAGGCTTAATATTAGAGTACCTGCTGGGCCAGTAGCTCAGGCATATTATTGTCTAGCTCTCACACTTAAATTAATCCATAATTCTTATCTATGTTTAGCACATGACTTGGTCGCTCAATCTAGCACCCTCATCTTGCTTCCCCTGTGTCTGACTGGTGGCTGCTGTCTGCCTTTTCTCCTCCCAGAATTCTCTGTCCAGTTGCCCCACCTATAATTCTTGCCTAGTTACTGACCAACCAGTGTTTTATTAAACCAATACAAGTAACAGATCTTTACAGTGTACATTATCCCACAACTTCCCATTTTCTATTCTATCAGGTTCAGTGTAACTGGATTTATGTTGAGGTCTTTGATCCACTTGGACTTGAGTTTTATGCATGGCAACAGATGTGGATCTGTGTTCTTCTACATGTTGACATCCAGTTACGCCAGCTCCATTTGTTGAAGATACTATCTTCTTTCCATTGTACAATTTTGGCTTCTTTGTCAAAAATCAGGTGTTTATAGGTGTGTGGATTAATGTCAGGGTCTTCAGTTTGATTCCATTGACCCACATGTTTGTTTTTATGAAAATACCAAGCTTTTTTTATTAGTAAATCTCTATAGTAGAGCTTGAAGTCGGGGATGGTGATGCCTCCAGAAATCTAGTTTATTTGATTATTTTTGTCATCCACTCCTTGTGGGTGAATTTACTTCCTTTCGTTCTGGAGCTTTCGGGTGTGCTATTAAGTTGCCAGTGTGAAATCTCCACAATTTCTTCATGAAGGCACTCAGTGCTGTGAACTTTCCTCTTAAGCACTGATTCATAGTGTCCCATATGTTTGGGTATGTTGTGAATTCATTTTCATTTAGTTCTAGGAAGTCTTTGATTTCTTTATTTCTTCCTCAACCCAGTAGAAAGTCCTTCTAGTACCTTCTGGCTTTCAGTTTCCATTAAGAAGTCAGGTGTAATTCTGATAGGCCTACTTTTATATGTTACTTGACCATTTTCCTTTGTAGCTCTTAATATTCTTTTTTTATCCTGTGTATTTAGTTTTGCTTCTTGTATCTATGTAGGCGTGTCCTTCTTTGGTTTGGGAATGTTTTCATCTATGATTTTGTTGAATAGATTTTCTGTTCCTTTGACCTGGAATTCTTCCCTTTCTATTCTTAAGTTTGGTCTTTTCATGGTTCCTAGATTTCCAGGATATTTAGTGTTAAGAATGTGTTGAATTTGACATTTTCTTTGCCCAATGAGTTTATTCCATCCATCATATCTTCAACACCCGAGATTCTCTCTTCCATCTTGTATATTTTGTTGGTTATGCTTGCATCTATAATTCTTGCTCATTTACCCAGATTTTCCAATTCCAGAATTCCTTCAGTTACCATTTTCATTATTGTCTCTATTTCAATTTTCAAGTCTTAAACTGTTTCTTTCACCTGTTTGATTGTTTTTTTCTCGGCTTTCTTTAAGAGATTTATTGATTTCTTCCAATTTTTGTTTGTCTTCTTCTCCATTTTAAGGGATTTTTAAAATTCCCTCTTTAAGAGCCTCTAGCATCTTCATAACATCATTTTTAAGGTCATTTTCTTCTGATTCATCTGTATTGAGATGTTCAGGTCTTGCTGTTGTAAGACTACTGGTTTCTGGTGGTGCCATATTGTTCTTTATGTTCTTGAATGTATTCTTACACTGCTGTCTACCCATGTCTTCCTCCAATCAGTGCAGGTGGAGTCTGTGGCTCTAACATTCGCTGATGCTTTGAGAGGTGGTTGTGAGGGGGAGGCTGCTGCCTCGTGGATAGGGTTGCAGTGTGGGACAGGGTACACTAGGGCCCAAAGAGCTGCAGCCCTGGGTTTTTAGAGACAAGATTTTGATATGTAGTACAAGGGTGACTTTGAGCTCATGTTCAAATATTATTCTCCTGTGTTGTGGAATATTATTTTAATATGTGTTACATTTGTTTTTGCTGTGGAGCATTCATTTCATGATGAGAAGATGTGCTGCATCCTTTTATGTTGCATTTGTTTAACTCTGTGAAGCTGTGTCACTTTGCCCGATTGGTCTAATAAAAAGCTGAGCAGCCAATAGCTAGACAGGAGAAAAGGTAGGCGGGGCTGGCTTGCAGAGAGAACAAATAGGAGGAGAGGTGTAGGCTTGGGGGAAGAGACAAAGTGAAAAAAGAAGAAGAGGTGGACTCCAGGGGTCAGCAAGTAAAAAGGAAAACATAAAGAATTAAGAAAGTTAAAAAGCCCAGAGATAGTTAAAGAGAGATGGGGTAATTAGCTAAGTTAGAAAAGTTAGGTAGAAACAAGCCAAGCAAAGGCCAGGCATTCATAAGTAAGGGTAAGTCTCCCAGTATTTTTTTGGTACCTAGGTGGAGGGCTCCCAAAGATTTAAAAAAAAAAAAAAGTTAAAAGAAAAACCCTACACTCCTGCTCTGCTTTGCCCTGAGTAGCAGAATTATAGGCCAGCTCTACTATGCCTGATTCTAGCTACATTAGACCTTGGTTTCTTCTTTATTTGGAATAGTTTATAAAATTCTACAAAATACCTTGTTGAGATTTTATTTTTATTCATTTTATTTAATTTTTGTGGTACTGGGGATTGAGCCATGGATTTATGTTTGGTAGACAAACACTACATCTGTTCCCCAGGGTTTGTATTGTAGTTTTGTTGATGGATTTTCTTTGGGCTATCAACTCATTAAAAAATTACATGGAGACTTATTATTAATTATGAAAGCTCTGGTTATAGCTTAGGTTTGTCCCACCAGCTGTTATAGCTTAAATTAACCCATTTATATTCATCTACGTTTTTGCCTCCTGGCTTTTTAGCACTCTCTCATCTTGCATTTCCTGTTTCCTTTCTATATCCTCTGGCATCTCTCATGTGCCTCTTTCCCTTCTTTACCTCTTTTTCCTTCTCTCTCTGCATGGAAGTACCACCTAATCTCTTCCTGCCTACCTATTGGACATTCAGCTCTTCATTAAACCAGTGAGATGGTGCCTTGGCAAAGACACATCTTCACAGTGTACAAAAAGATTGTTTTACAACATAATTTATCATGTTTGAATATTTTAATTTATTTAGGAATATTTCTACTCAAGAATAACATATAACACTCCACTTACTTTGATCACTTTATATGCCAAAATTTTGTTAATTTTTCATAAAGAGATGTTAGCATTTTGTTCCTATTGTAAATAGTTAAAATTTAAAATTACTTTTTATTTTTTGAGATAGGGCTTCACCATGTAGCTCTGACTGTCCTGGAATTCTCTGTGTCCACCAGGCTGGCCTCAAACTCAGAGAGATCCACCTGCCTCTGCCTCCCTAGTGCTGGGATTAAGGTGTGTGCTACCACACTCAGCTCTAAATTTACATTTTCTTAGTAGATCTTGAAGTTATATTGAATACAATTTCAGAATTTTTAGAGTTAATTTCTTTTAGAGCAGTTTGAAATTCATAGTAAAACTGAGAGGAACATAGAAAGACATTCCTATTGAGTTATCTGCCTTCTGCTATTATGTATGCATACCCCATTATCAATATGGCTCCCCAGAGGGGCATAATTCTTTTATTTTTATTGTTTCAGATTTTCAAGACAGAGTTTGTCTGTGTAGACCCAGATGTCTTAGAACTTACTCTGTAGACCAGGCTAGCCTTGAAGTCACAGAAATCTGTTTGCCTTTGCCTTCCAAGTGCTAGAATTAAAGGCATGTGCCACCACCTCCCAGCCTTGCCATATAAGCTTGCATTACCAGTCAGTCACTCCTGATATTGTATTTTCTGAGCATAGACAAATGCATAATGGTGGGTCTATTATCCTGGTATCACACATACTTCCACTATCCTAAAACACCTGCATTTCACATGTCCATTCTTCTCTCCTACCTGGCCCATAGAAATCATACTTCTTTTTTATTATTATTACCTCTTCCTATAATTTTTCATTTTCTAGAATGACATATAGTTGGAATTATATAGTATGTAGCCTTTCAGATTAGCTTTTTAAAATTCATTAGTATGGACCTAAAACCAAAGCACCTCTGCCTTCTGTGATGACAAATGGGCAACAGATCACTTGGTTAAAAAAAAAAAATAGATATATCTAGGGTTTTTTATTTTTGTTTTATACTTAACATCAAATTCTTTATATTTATCTAACAAAATGTAAAAAGAATACTTTAGAAACATTATATTGTTCGTTCTACCCTCTTGGCACCTTTGGGAGTCTGCTGGGAACTGGAGTTCTAAAAGGCAAATGTGTCTGGAAGGCTGTGGTACAAGGCCATTTCTTCTGAAGTTTTTGGAACCAAAAAGAGCACATGGCTCTTCTTAAAATTACAGGTGTTTATGGCTGCGATGAAACTGAATTCCACCTGGGCAGGAGATGTGCTCATGAGTACAAAGCAAAAGACAACACAGTGAGTCCTGGAGACAAATCAAAAACCAGAGTGGCCTGGGGAAAGGAACTCAGGTGCAGAAACAGTGGCATGGATCATGCCAAACTCTGAAGTGGCTTCCTATAAAGGCCATGGGACACAGATCCACAGGATGGTGTGCCCCTCACATATTAAAACTAGTGAAAAGTAAACAAATAAAAAACAGATTTTAAAAACAAAGAAACATGTATATTAAAAATATAGCATCTTAACTAACATTTACATGATGTTTACTAATATGTATTTCCTTTTTCTCCCAACAGAGATATTTATGAAAATTTAACCCAGGTAACTTTTGCCAATTTTGCATATTCACCACATGCCATTACTCCATCTTTTCCCTTTATAACTTATGTTTCCAGATGAGGGATTTCCCAAAGTACTTTTGCCATAATTTCCCATAAAACAGCTATACTCAGAGTATGTTTTTGAAGACCTCTTGGTTTACCCAGATCCCTAGTCAGGGAAATTCAATCGTATATTTACACAAGGGGGCTTTTCCCTTAATATTCCTTCATAAATGGCAGAAGCAGAGAGGACTGTTCAAGTGTCTTCTTTTGAAACACTAAAGAAAGTTTGAAACTATTAGCAGATATTTTCTTGGTTTTTCTTATTTAGTAAAATAATGCTTTTTTAATAAATGTGCATTAACATATTTTATGAACATAATGTAGTGTGTATCATGGCTTTGTAAATTAGTATCATTGAACATTCTTATTACATGGTACATTTGATAAATCTAACCTACACAATACAAAAGTGTCGCAGGAACCAGGCATGG